>BSQZ01000018.1:6955535-7360535 GCA_033239005.1 Lamellibrachia satsuma
AATTCTGGTTAGACTTCAAAGATACACCAAATGAAATCACTGGTGTTTGGCTTCAGGTGTAGAAAGCAGGTCATCAGGTATGCACAGAGTATTTGTAGAACACCTCAGTGAAGAAGGTGTTTTTCAATCTTTGACGGCCATATTCTTGAAACCATGTGTTTCACATTTAGAAGAAGGATATTTTGAAGTAATTATGCTAACGAAATAAGGTTTTGAAACATTATTAAAATAATAATATTTTTTGGCAAATTTGTTATTATTTTCATAATGTTTTCTGTTAGTTGTTTAGATAAGAATATACTTAGTACAACACTCAACATCTAATTTGGCAAGCATAATTACTGACTTGTGCTGTCCACCGGGAAGTTGCACCTGTCCATTCTGTTCTGTTTATGGAAATCTGAAATTCTAATATGTCGTTTGCATAATAAAGGATTAAACACAGTTAAAAGTGGTGGTCATAAGACTTAAAGTTAAAGTTTAAGGCTGAATTATTCTGAAAGTATGCCAACTATTTAGACATTGTAGTGTAACACAACAATGAAATACAGACTGCTGAAATCCTTCTCGGAAATAAAAAAAAACATTATTTTTTATTTTTTTGCACCTGGTATACTCATTGTCTTTTGTCCTATCATTCTTGAATTTTGCACAGATAATCTGTTCCAATTTGTCTACATATTCAGCATTTTTCAGATGTGTAACTTGTAAACTTCTTAAGAACCACCTAAAAGCAGATACAGGTTCTTACCCTGTTTACATTATAGGGCATTACAGACACAATTTGCATGCAAATCCATAGGTTTTGCACAAGAACAGCTGCAATAGTTTTGGTGACTGCAAACGACATATACCAGCAATTACGACGAAGGTTACGAATATGATAACAGTAGCAACGACAAGTTTGTGAAATATGCTGTTTAAAATTTTAATTGTCATCAAAGGTGACTCCTAAATTCCGTGCCGAGGCGGTCGGTGTGAAATTCTTGTTCAGCAAAGGAGAAAGGGAAAAAACAATCAAGTTTGCTATGCTGCTTTTGTGTACCAATAATAAAAAACTCTGTTTTATTTGCATTTAACTTTAATTTGCTGTTTGTCATCCCGTGGGAGATATCATGGAGACAATGCCTGAGCTGGTTTAGGGAACAATTTATATATGGGGTGGCCAAAGAAATGTAAATCTGTGTATCATTTGTGTATAGGTGGTGATCTACATTGTGACTTTGGATGACAGAGCTGAGTGGAGTAGTGTAGAGAGTGAAAAGTAATGGTCCAAGAACAGAACCCCGGCGAACATCACATGTTGTATTGGGAGTGAAGCAGAAAAGCAATCCGTTATCATCATTTGTTGATGTCTATCAGTTACATTTAATGAAAAACAGCTCAGAGCTGTGCCGGTTATACCATATCATGATGACATGCGTTTAATATGTATGTTGTGTTGCGATCGATGGTATTAAAGGCAGCAGATACATCAAGGTAAGAGCTGTAACTTTGCTCTTTGTCCATACTTCGATACATCATTGTGTACTTTTAAGAGAACAGTCTCTGTAGAATGAAACTGTTTATAAGCTGATTGTAATACATTATACATGCAATTTGACTCAATGCGAGACCTTAGTAAACTTGTTACAAATTTGTCCAATACCTCGGAAATAAAGCTTTATTCTTAAGAAGTGATTTGACTTTCACTTGTTTGAAATCTGAAGGAAACAAACCAGAGCACAGTGATGCATTTATAATATTTGTTATTGGGTAAAGTAATGGTTGGTAATGGATCAAGATCACAGGACTTATTTGGGAAGGACATGATTATTTTCCTCACTTCAGCAACTGTGGCATATGTAAAAGAAGCAAGGAGAGAATTTACTTGCAGAGAGTACACTTTTACAGGATTTATAGTATGATCTGGAAAAGCAGACTGGGATAATATTGATTTTGTCATTGAAATGACTGGAGAATGAGTCACAGACTTGATTGAAACATGATTAGGTAGAGATGGAGCAGGCAGTCTGTGACGTTATCTTGAAAATTATAAATAATTGATTTAAACAGGTAAATTTTCAATAATATAAAATAATATAAATATTTAGATTCGAAAAGTTAAGGTTTAACAACTGAAGTGAAATTAAACCAGAATATTTAAGCATTCACACACAGCCTAAGCAATGGACACCCTGGCCCTAAAATTCCATGCAACCCAGGTTAACAGAAAATAAAATCAACCACCAATAGATGATAGGGATGCAGTGGGACCAACATGTTTATTATAAAAAGTTAATGTTAATAAATTACACGTCTTCGGGAAAAGCCTGTTAGGATAAAGTTTATAGGGTACTAACCCTAGGAACAATTTATTTTAATTTCTGCAACCCAGACAACATAATTTTTTTGTACATATATATAACAAAGTACAGATTACGACCATATAATCAAGTTCTAATTAATTATATTAATGCAATATTATAAAAAGTCAATAGGTAAGCATATAGTACATACAATTTAACAAAGTTACCAACAACAAAGGAACAAGTTAATAGATAGTAAATAGCTGTCATATCGGAAAATGGTCGATAAAAGGGGAATGTAAACAAAACCGTAGCAACAACTGTCAGAAGTATGTAATTAGCTCTTAAGATACTTATCCTTTGATGACATCAACAGCACCTTACTATGTAGATGATGTTAAATGTTATCAGTTAAATAAAAAATCCAAATAGCATCATATGGCTGTTGCGGCAGATAACTAAGACAGCAGATGATGTACAGTGCACCATACCATACATACTTCAGGTCATTAATGATCACTAGATGGTGTTGATGTTTACTTAACTCTTAGAAAACTAACTTCACTGAATACAGTCAAAGGTCACTCAACAAATAGTGTAAGGAAGAATTACAATATAAATAATTATTATGTTTTTGGCAAGTGTGAGTCCAGAATGTATGATCTACATGAAATTACAGAATTTGCTGTCCCTACATCAGGGAAAATGTTAGAGCAAGTTACATACATAACACACTTATGCTATCAGCGCACACAAGGCTTCAAGTGTTCATAGCTACAGGTACAGCTAAGATGTATTTAGCATGCTTCCTCCTCTCCGTACCCTGTTACCCCCCAATGTATCTGTGTTATAGACATGTTTATGCAGCCATTTCTCTGTTTGTGTTGAGATACACCAACTATTGGGTAGGTTGGTAATGGACAATCCAATTTATTAACGAACAGGGATTGCCGCTGTGCACGTATAGTATATACAGCGTTTGCCACATCTTGTACACAGCCAGGTACATGCAGATTATTGATTCATGTAGCACACATGTTCGTTTGTATTACAATTTAGTGTACAATACATATATAATAATCGCATTAGTTCTTAAATTTAGCTAGCAAACTGTCAAAAGACAGTTATGTACCAAAAACCCTTGTTGCTGTTAGATATAGTTACAGCATACAACTGTTAGAGTCACAGTATGTAAAATGTGTATGAATAGCTTGACCAAGTACACATGTACGTCAAAGTGGCTCACTCTAAAGTAGTTTCTCCTACCTGAGGAATATCATCTGTGGAAGGTCACATAGTTTGATAGCAAAACATTCTGCCCCTGCGCCAGATATGTTGCAGCCATTCAAACTGTAACAGTAATAAACAATGTTGGTATAATAACTTAATGAATCTGTTGAAGATTACATCACAAGAATATGGACTGAACCTGTTTCTACTTAGATCAAACATGCATAGATTGTAGCCAATTTTGCCAGTGAACTGGCTGAGAACTGGGCAGTTTCCCCAAGATCTCTTATGAGCCTCACTAGCCCTATATTGCTCTTTAAAATCGATTTTGCTGTTTAGCTATGATCAAAACAGAAAATCTCATAGAAACGCTTTTTAAAACATTCATTGTTAATAACGAGGTTAGACCACTCATAAAGAAAAACATATCCATCATAAACAGTCAAATTTACCAAACTGCATATTATCTTGACTCCAGTTGTCAAAAAGTGGCTGATAGTACGTTCTGTTGACCATTTTTCAACCACATTAGACTTATTTTCCCACTGGATGAAGAGCAAAAATTTTATATACTAAAAGAAAACAGTGTGTCAGAGAGGACACTGTTTCTGTGACACACTGATGAAGCTTGGATATGTTTTGACAGTTTTCAATAACAAAGCTCTTGGAGAGCGCCAACAACCTCAACCAAAGTTGTGTCATCAAGTATAGCAATATGCAGATCAAGGGTGTGCATTATAGTTAGATATGACACTAATAATGCCGTAAAACAGTGCACACAATGACATGCCAACGTTAATGCCGTAAAACAGTGCACACAATGACGTGTCAACGTTAATGCTGTAAAATACACGCTATGAACAAAAGCCGTAATTACTATTCATCGGTCACATTTTGAAAACTTATTTGAATGTAAAAAACTGAATCTCTGCATTAACTCTTCTCCATCTATTTTGCCTAACTGCACACACTGTGGAGCGTATAATGTAAATTTCAAAACTCTCCATAACTTAAACAATGGGTTCGGTTTTATGATGGACTATCTTTATGAGCTCGTTATCTTAGTAAAACGCTCCCAAGTAACAGAGGAAATATTCCCACAGTGCTTCAGTAAACCGCGAGGTATATGACTGAGTGCTGGATGCATTGAGAGCAACTAGAGATCGGGGGTCATGATCCCCAAAACAACCATCATATTTCAATTTGTAGCTTATGGTTGAAACAGAGAAATGCGTTTCGCAAAGAATCTATCATAAAAATTGCTAAAAGACCCTTTAATACGCTTTAATACGCTGTTTATGCAAAGCATATATAACAATAATTATAAGAACACGTAGCTCAATACCTTTTACTAACATATTCAATGCATACAGAGCTATATATTGGCAGTTTCATGTTGTCATACGTCAAACATTTTCATCATACCTCAGAGTCTGTAGTGCCTTCATCTTTGATACATTGTTAGCGAAGGCTTCAACAGTTGTTGGGTCATCAAATTTGATGCTGTCTAAACTGTGAACATATAAATTAGTTATTAACATATCTATAATTAGCAGGTTTTTGAAGAACACCATTCAAGCGTTGATTTCAAACTGTTAGTGCACCTATTGTAACTTTGAGTGGAATCCAGTGGTCTGGTGGTCAGAGCGCTAGACCGGTGGCCGAGTTCACCTGCTTTCAAAACTTGGGCAACTTCGTTCACCCCACTTTGCCTGTCTTTCGGGAAAGACACTAAAGCCGTTGGTCCCTTCTACCTGTGGTCTCTGGGGGGGTTAAAAGAACTCACACAGGGGGTAAATGTGTAACTTGTGGACTCAGAGTGGTGGTCTCTATCTATAAGCCACTGATTCTAGCTCCTGTGGGCAGAGCTGCTTCCCGGAATGGCACGTGAGATGCACCAAGCAGGCAGTGTGTACGGTAGTATTGCCATCGCTGACTCCCTACTGGGGTCTACAGCAACATATTGTACAGTACTAACATCATATTTATATAAATGTAATAAGCAGTGGCAGCCACAGATTAACATTATTTGGGTGGAGGTATAAGAAATAGTTTCATCTTAGATTGTATACAGGTTTCATTACCAGGCTTTGATAAAATACCATTAAATATGTTAAACAGTATTCATGTACAATTTCTATTGTAGGTAAGATTATGTAAAACAACAATTCAAACAGCAGCACGACATGTAGAGCTGACGACTGACACGACATGTAGAGCTGATGACTGACGCTGCAGATGGTGGATCATGCATCTTATGCACCTCAAATCATTAATGGTCGCTAGAAAAAACTTCACTTAATACAGTCGAAGATCACCCAACCAAAGTTATAAGAATTACAAAACGAAATAATAACCTGGAGACGAACAGCCGAAAACTAATATCATCAGTTGCCTTACAAAAGATAATTAAACATTAATACAACAATGGGTACAATCGATAATTGTTTCACATCGTCTTTCAACCAATCTCGAAGCATCAATTCAGGAATGCATATATCCCGTGTCACTTGATACTGTGATTCACTGTTTCATATGTGGGTGCACTTTTTTCGTGCATGGTATGCAGCAGATGTGCTGGGTCTGTTGAAGGCAGGAACTACTGTAATCATTTTACTATGACGTGTTTTGTGTGTGTATGTATTAGTACTATACTAATATATAATATTGTACTATTTTATGCATTAATGCAGTCTGAGGATTAAGCCCTGCCTCCGCTGTAGCCCCAAAAAAGTGGTTTTTGCAGGGCCACCGGTTTCGAGCCGTTTCCGTTAAAATGCGAACAAACACATTTTGGCGAGTTGTATACCTAAATATATTATTCTAGTACCAAGAACATTTTATTACTAAACATCAAATAAACGAGGAACAGACACAGTTGGTTTAAGAAAATAGAGCATACACAAATAGAACATACACATATGGGGAGACCGGGGCTAGTTGTTACACTTTTCAGTTAGTAACTTTTTGTGAAAAGTATGATAGATGCATTATTTCTGTCAATGTTTACAATACATTAAATTCATTATTCGTGTTAATAAATGTTGCCATATTATTGACATATTGTAGTTAGGTAGTGATGTGAAGTTTCCCAGGCACGGTCGACTGTAACAACTAGCCCCATAAGCTTGGTATGTTTTGTGTGCTGTTTTCATAAACAACTATGTAACAACTTGCCCCTGTATACAACTAGCCTTGGTCTCCAATACACAGCCTTAACATACACAGCACACTTCTGCCATAACTGTGCACATGGCTTCAAGTGCTTGCCTACACTTAAAATGTGTATGAATGGCTTGACTGAGTATACATATACATCAAAGTGGCTCACTCTAAATCAGTTATTCCTACCTGAGGTATGTCAGCTGAGGGAGGTGATCCAGTGTGACGACCAAAGCTTCTAATCCTTCACCAATCAACTTGCAGTGGTCCAGTCTATAACATAAATAATGTCAATATAATAACTTAACGGGTCCATTGAAGACTGCAAGACCAGCGTGCGTGCGTGCGTGCGTGCGTGCGTGCGTGCGTGCGTGCGTGCGTTGCTGCTGTTTCCATTAAAATGGAGCTCATCTGTCGTAAACATGTCTTATATTCAAAAACAAAGCAGCCCCACATGTCCATGAATACAACAGTTCTTCTAACCCTCTCCTCCTCCCTAGAATGTTCTGAGCGTTGAACGTTAACAAGAACTACAATCGCATCAAATGACACTAACAACACAAGGCAATGAGTAATGCCTAAAAAGTGCCACAAGTCTGAACAGAAAGCAGAAGACTGGATTGATGTAATAGTTACTTACTCTAACTTCTGAATAGACTTGCTGTGTGTCAGTCCATTGCACAGTTGTCTCACCAGGTGGACGTCTAATGATGAGAAAGATAGGCTGGAAGATGAAACAGTATTTACACAATTACCAGTGTGTTCCCAATTAGGGAAAACAAATAAGCTGAATACAGATAAACTACATCCATCAGCCTATTTGTATTTCAAATTGTATTTTAGTCATTGATCACTCAATAAATTCAGGCATCAAACCCGAAATTATCAAGTTGCTGAACTATCTTAATTGCAGTTTTCAAGAAAATGTAACCTCATTTGTTACACTGGAAAGAACTATAAGTTACAGCCGTCAAATAATTAATTTATAACACATAATTCTAATAACAAAGAATAACATTTTGACAAATGCATGACATCGAATAAGGATTTTATGTGACAATTCTGTATAACAGTTTATAATATATAAATATGTAATACAGCAAGTTAAAAGTAACCTCAACTTCTACAATAAAATCCTCTTAACAAGAGATCCACATTAAATTATTAATTATTTACATTACCAGTAATTCTTGTTTGAACATTTAAAAAACACAATTTCACTATTGAAGTTACTTGTTATTCCAAACTAGATATTTAAATTTGTCAACACTTGTTAGATATGAAGTGAAATGGAAATGACATTTTTGCATGACTTACTCAAGACAGATGATACAGCACTTCGGTTGCATTAAAACCCAATGCAGCGACATCATTTGTGTTGGGGACACATTGTAGGATTTGATCTTTACTGGCACCAGATCTACGAGGTCTGGGCTTTGACCCTCGTGTATGATTGTGGTCAGTTGTAATGCGTCGAACACAACAGCCAGTTTCTCAATGAAGGTGCGAGGGTCCAACTGATCTTGGGCTGACTCTAGATGCCTCATGAAATCTGCATTCCGTGGGTCACATAGCAAGCCACTGACAAATGTGATCAACATCTCATGTTGGCGGACAGACGTCTTATCCATAATCAGCTCCAGAAGTGCTTCACGTGGTCCTCTCAATAGTCCCACAGCTGCAAACATTTCCTGTATGGTCAAGTGGCTGAACAACCAGCATGGTCTACTGGGACTTGGAAAGTGGTCCTTCGTCACAGATTCTGCCAGGAACCCTGTGTGTTTGTCTTTGTTACTTATGTCAAACTGATCAAGGTCATCTTCATAAATGATTCGTTGTGGAGTTGACATTGTGCAGTACTTCGCCAGATCTGCATGATTCTTCAAAGAACTGCCCACCTCATCAAATATCTTCTTTGAATTTATTTGTGTTCTGATGCCTTTCAAAGAAGGGTGAAGTTTCTTGGCGAGATTAACTACTGCATAGATATACAGCTGCGTCGTGGTATTTACTGATCGTTCATCCTCACTGTCAGTGAGTAACACGTCAGAAAGACACACACAGATGATATTGCATAGCAAAGGCACATAACAAAGTGTTTCAAGGTTCACATTGTTCTGAAGATAACGCCGGATGAAGTTCTCTAATTCAGTATCTTCTCTGCTGAATTCATGAATGTACTTCTTTATGCTTTCCTGGGGGAAGCCATACAGTTCTACAGTGCGGTCACATGCAGCTGAAGGAATGTTGTCATTCGGTCTAGAAGTAATTATGACCTTGGCCCCTGGTAGCATGCCATTGTTCAGAACACTTGAGAGTATTGAGTTCAGTTCAGTCTCCTTGGTGTCATCACGTTCGAGGACTTCCTCATCCAGGTAATTACATTCATCCAGACCTTCTTCCACGATCATCACGTTCGATGGGTTTTCCCCTAGGTGTTCAAGTGCTGCAGTCTTTTCTTCTTCAGTCAAAGGCAGTCCATCCAGCAGGAGATTCCCAAGTGTCCACTTTCTATCCTGCTGCAGTTGTCGTAATGTGATAACAAACAAATACTCGATGACATCATTCCACAGCTCTTTCTCAGCCCACTGTTTGGCAATCTGCTTAATGAGCGTCGTCTTTCCGATGCCCGCTTTGCCTAATATTAGGACTTTTGTGGGAGCACATCTGTCATGAAGCTTCTCGAAGAGTTGTGATATTTGAATAGGTTCCGCTGACTGCATTTCTTCTACATCTTGATTGCCAAATGTTTCTGGTAAGTTTATTTTATCGAACTTCTGTAATCGTAGTTCAACAAACATCTCATCAAGAGGGACATTACTGCATGAGTTTGAATCGACTCTGTCTTGGACCGGGACAGTTAGGTCACTGTACATCTTTTGTAATGCTTTCTTCAGTTTTTCTGAAAACACATATCTGCTACTGAAAATGCAGCTCAAATATGACTACAAATATTGAGTATGCATGAAGCATTTGAAAGTTTCATCAATACTTATTTTGTTAGAAAGAAATCCAGTTGGTTCTGTTGATCAGTGCAGAAACTGTATTAATTGTATATGAAAAAACTGTTCCTGATCTAAACAAAATGACCCACAGAAACATACCGACATCGCTCACCATTATCACCAACAAGTCATGCCACAATGAGAAAGTGACAATAGGAATAAGTCACAACTGTTACACTCTTTACTTTACATGGGAATGTGGAACAAGTGCATTGAGGGAGGGCGAAGGTTCTCAGAAGCCACAATGAAGAACCACACATTTAGTACGAGAGCTTCTCAACACCAACATTAAAGCAATCAGTCAAACTAGACACCCGGGTGAAGACAACCTCAATAAATACAGATTTGACCAAAAAGAACTCCCACTCTTCTGACAAAGAGGCAAACATCACATATATACAGCCAGGTTGAAACACTGACATTTGATTGACTGTACCTTCAGCTGGGCCACTGAACAGGCAGATGTTCTAACCAGATGTTCTAACCAGAGTGATGCAAGGTTCTGGTGACTCCTGGACATATCAGTCGGATTAAATCCCACATGAAATTACTGCCGTCTGTACATCAGAAATCTCACAACGTACCAAATTGGAATTTGTGACTCTTGAAATTTAAAGGGAAACAAAAGTCATGGCTTTCGGTCTATGCACCCATAACAGTTATTAAAACATAACAAACTGTAACTACAATTAAGAATATCACACCAGTGGTTTAATAGGAAAACTGTGTTGAACACACAGCATCTTAATTTATATATATATATATATATATATATATATATATATATATATATATATAAATATATATATACACACATTTTTTATTTACCTTAGACATCGTCAAGTATAATATATATATATATATACATATATATATATATATATATATGGCGGTGACCCCCTAATTACTTGGTTACTGTCTTGTATTGATGGGTTATTATGGGCGGTAACCCCCGCCCCAATACAATGCTTTTAACGAGTAATGTGGTGGCAGTTTCCAAGCGTTTAGCCGTTCATTCAGTATTGGCTCTTCCACAATGTGTTGCAGGATGGCTCCATCTAAGAATGTTCGTCGTGGACGACCTCTGCGCCACAGCCCGGTGGCAACAAGGTCGCGAGCGGCGGCTAGCCGCGCTTCCGTTGCACGATCGTCAATGGGCCACGTCGTGCAGCACCTTGACGACGAGGCGGCCCACCAGCAGGCCGTTCATCCGGTAGTGGGCGCAGCCGCGGGTCGAAGAGACCCCCATGTTCTGTGTCGCCCCTAGGGCAAGGAGCAGCACTGTGTCATTTTACCAATGGCTGCAGGGTTTCGAAATTTACATGTCTGTCTTCCTACTTCAGCCGCAACACATGGCAGAATCACACAACATGCTCATGTACATCCAGACGGTTCGTTCATTATATGAGAAGGGTGCAGACTGGCGGTCGTATGACGAGGCATTCCGGTCGCTTCGTCAGGCTAACAACTGGGGGTGGGAATCGGTTTGTTGGTACCTGTGGATGAATGCATCCGAGAGTCGCCCAGCTGCCACACCCAGTGGGGCCCCCTTTCGTAGCACGGGTAAGGTCAGCTGGGGTAATGCTAAGTGGCCATCCACCAAAACCTGCTTCGCATACAATCGGGGGGAGGTCTGTAACGCAGCCACCTGTCGCCACACACACACGTGTAGACGCTGTGGCAGCCCCCACTCAGCAGTACACTGCTATAGGCAACAAAGCAAACCCAATCCTGCCCGACCGACATCAGCCACCGGCAACCCTGCGGCCCATTCGTCGACTGCCAGTTCGCGACCAGCCGTTTTCAGGAGATAGTATGCCTACCCCAGTCTCTCCCGACGCACTTAGAGATATCCTTGTCGGCTACAATCATAATCTTTTTCCGTATCTTCTCAATGGTTTACCAGCATAACGATATAAAGGGGTCACTAATTTGATGTCCGCCGTGGAATTCCCTGCAGTAATAAACAGCAAGATAGGAGCTGCGCTAGGCATAATCTTAGGTTCTTTTAATGTAGAGGGTTCCTCTGTAAATGTAAATACGAAACTATACAGGATGCTATTAGGCTCATCAAACAGCAACCCGGCTAAAGTGGACATAGCATCGGCTTTTAGGATTATTCCAGTCTCACCACTAGACCGACCACTTCTGGGTTTCCACTGGAAGGGTAAGTTTTTCATGGATGCTGTCCTTCCGATGGAGGTCTCCAGTGCTTGTGCAATCTTTGAGCTTTCAGTACAAAGGTGGCGTTCAGTTGCTTTTAGAAAGTATATGTGAATTGCTTAACAGGTTAGGTCGTGGTGGGGTGGTCACAGGTTTGTGGGTGACCTTGTGGCGAAATGGCCCCACCTGTTTGTAATTAAATTTGTGTATTGGTGGTGGAATGTCTGTATTCTTTGCATTACATGTTCATGACGACTTTTTGATGTATATATGTTATCGTCATGCTTGTAGGAATGTGGGCTCTGAGAAACTTGCCGGACGGGGCTGTACATGTGTTCAGTTCCTGTCTGGTTTGCTTTGAGGAGCTCACATTCCTGTTAATGTTCTTCCCAAAGTGGCTGCGTGATAAGCAGTCCACTTTGCAATAAAAAACGTCATTTATTTGGCCTGTTTCAATTCACTGCTGCATCGGACTTGTGTTGGTTATTGCATAAATATATATATATATATTATATATATATATATATAATTATATAAAGTCATGGTTTTATATAGATACATGTGTAAAATTATGTTATCATTTGAAGGAGAGTTTGTGATAAGTAGGGCTGAATAATAATGAAAACATGGTTAACTGGTACTGCTGTGTAGCTGGGTGTAATGTAGCTGGCTGTAATGTAGCTGGCTGTAATGTAGCTGGCTGTAATGTAGCTGGCTGCAATGTAGCTGGCTGTAATGAAGCTGGTTGTAATGTAGCTGGCTGTAATGTAGCTGTAGCTAAGAGGAAATTACTATCTTTACAGCTGAAGTTGGCAGTGTTTATATCATGATACAATACAGGTCAGTAATAAGTTATATATTTATATACTGTGCATGTGTTTGGGAAACATTTTCATCTGTATTTAATTGAATGTTTTTATTGAACACGAGATGTTCTTGCATTAAATGATCTACGAGTTCACCCAAACCATGTCTTATAATTATATGCTCTCCTGTCGTAATGAAGTATATGTACCTATGTGAATATTATATACTATAAATCTATACATGTGTGTATGTAAGAGTGTGCTGATAACTTCCTCTCTCCCTGTATGTATCTGTTCATTAGCCTTTTTATGCATATCAGCTGGTAGTGTATAATATACTATATTACTGGTTGGGGCCAATTTTGCTATGTTTAATAGAATAATGCCACTTTGACAACAATCTGAAGATTCATAAAAGATATCGATAACTATCAATTAGTTCGCAGATTGAGTGCAAATAGCGTGACTGGGTGAAAAAACCTGACTTTCGAGAGGCGGCAGGACACGATCACTTGGGGGAGTGCTCCACAACACAGCTTGCGGTATCTGTAGATTGTTAGCTGTGTTCACTAATCCCTTCAACTCAGACACACGATAATATTATGAAGGTGATATGTCTCTTTTCTTCAAATGTTCTACTAACTGTTCAGAGTTGCCAACTTGTGTTGAGAAATGTGTGAAATCATGGGCAGATCCAAACTCTGAAACAAGGGTGTCCAGTTTCCCAACAGGATACAAGGTGGCAGCACCTCTACTCATTAAAATTTCCACTGGCAGGGCGTTTTTTTACATACAGCCTTTTCACTGCCCCAAAGTCAGGCCAACTTTCCCCCAATCCCATGTGGGCAATTTCAGATTCAAAAGAAGACAACATTTTCCATAAATGGGTAGTTTACCAATAATGTCAAGTCCTAAGGGGTACTTTCGATCATATTTTTTAAAACGTGGTAATGCCCCTAAAGCTTTGGAGCTATTTCATATGCTTTGTTCTAGCCCATTTGATGTGATAGTGTGTGCTTACTCAATATACATGGATTTGTGCTTACTAAATATTCTTCTGGTTAGGTGCACAATGTAAACAACACAAATAATTAAGGCTGGACAAAATTTAGTAATAACGTAGGTAAAGCTGCACTGCCAACCTGAGTCATCTATATACTAACAGGCAATTACAACCAAGGCGTCTTTTACCCAGAGTAGCCCTGGGACAGATTTACATTTTCTCGTCGAGCACGGCACACTGTCACTAGTCACAACACTTTGGAAACCCCTGCATGTACTCTTAGTACAACAGCACGCATATGGTAAGTGTTACATGGAACTTGATTTTTTTGTGGAATTACGGAAATGAGCGAAAATTACCAACACAGTGGTCTAAAACAAGATACTGGCGAAAATGTAACTGATACTGCATTAAATGCTTGAAATTTTAACCTGGCGTATATGAGGCAATGGGGAAACCCGGATGCATGTGGTTTTGCTTAACATGCAAACCAAAAATTGAAAAAAATATTCTCAATGAGAAAGTTATCGAAGAGAGATGCTAAATGCGATAGTAAAGAAATAAATGAAATCGTAAGGCAGGAAATGGATGCATTACATACATGCAGACCAAATGATGATGAAAGCAGGAACCTACTAACTACCCAAAATAGTGGAATTGTTGGATGGAATGGAAACAGGGAAGGATCTCAGCCATATTTAAGAAGGGTACCCCTAATCGAAAAAACGCAGGAAATTATAGACCAGTCAGCTTAACAAGTATAATATGTAAATGTATAGAACAACGTGTCAAAGACCATATTGTCAATTATATGATTAGGAATAAATTATTCAGTACGCAACAATTTGGTTTTATTAAAGGTCATTCTACGGTACTCCAATTATTAAATGTTATTGACTCATGGACCAAAGCTTTAGATAGAGGGGAATCTGTGGACGTTGTATATTTAACTTAAATCATATGGTATAGGGTATTACACAATAAGATGGATCCAGGCGTTTCTGTCTGACCGTGTACAGCAGGTCAATGTAAATGGTACAAATTCTGAGTGGGCAAACATAACAAGTGGTATTCCACAGGGCAGTGTCTTAGGACCGATCCTATTTGTTTTATATATAAATTATCTTCCTGAGAATATAATGTATATATGTTTGCGGATGATACAAAGGTTTTCAAAACGATTACTAGTCCAAATGACCAGCATACGCTACAAAACAACTTAGATTATTTAACATCTTGGTCAAGTAAATATGGTTATTAAGGTTCCACCCAGATAATTGTAATTTAATGCAGCTAGGAAAAACAATACAGCAAGAGTAATATAACCTGAAGATAGATAATACTGCCTATGAATTAGGAGGAATAGAAGAACAAAAAGACATTGGGGTTATAATTGATTCAAGCCTAGAATTTTATAAACACATCAACCAAAAAATAAACAAAGCAAACAGTATCATGGCAGTTATTAGAAGGTCCTTTACAACCCTAAATCAACATAATTTTGTGCCATTATATAAAGCTTTAGTTAGGAGTCATCTAGATTATGTAATATCAATATGGTTCCCTTATAAACAGAAATACAAAGATGCCATCGAAAATGTGCAAAGACGCGCTACAAAGCAACTTTGTGGTATGAAGAATATTCTTTACGAGGAGACTTCAGAGATTGAAACTTCCTACACTTGCATATAGACGAACTCGTGGTGATAATGATTGAGGTATATAAACTGCTGCAAGGGAAATATGACAGTGATGTATCTAACATTATCAAGCTGCACAAAGACAGTGATACAAGTGAAGGAACTAGGGGCCATAGTTTGAAATTGTTTATAGAACGTGCTCGTACAAATGTTAGAAAAAAATGCCTAGATAGACATTGGAGTACTGAGGAGTTTCTCTGCAACTACAAAGCTGCCTTGCCAGGAAGTCGTAGAGCATTCCAAGGGAAAGTTGAAGATCTGACCACCGAGGCCACCGCCTACGGTCAGGAAGAACCTAAGTAAACCTAAGTAAGTAATATACATGGATTACTGTATCAGAGCATTTTAAGAGAATTTGAACTGGGGGGGGGGCAATGTCCTGGAAGGGCACTTTCAATTGTCAAAAGGAAAAAGGCAAACTTTCTTTAAATTGGTAGTTTATTAAGAAATGGCAAAAACATTACAACTATCCTGGAGCAAGTACCTGAAGATCCTGTAAAAAGGGCAACATTTAAAAGGGCAAACTTCTAGGGGCAAGTTCCCAAAGGGGCATTCATGATAACAAAGGTCACATTTTCTCTCAGGATTTCAAGTTATTAAAAGAAAGTTCCTGGAATTATAGACAATGGGATATTTTCATAAAAGGGCAACTATCTGACAACAAAATCCTTACCAAAAAGGTCAAATCATGTCACACAAGGGTAGACTACTGGGGGCAAAGTCCCAAAACTGCCCTTTGTAAGAAATATACAATTTCCTTAAACCACAATTTATTGAAAGTCATAAAAGGGCAAGTAGTTGGGAGCACGGACCCTAAATGCTACTTTCCATTGTCAAAAGGTCAGACTACCAGGACAAATGTTCTGGAACAGTCCAGGTGACAGTACAATACTTATTTCTCTTAAGACTCAATGTGGAATATGCACTGGTTGTGTTTTATAAATAAACATGTTTGGAAGAATTCAAAAGAATGCAGCAGGATTGATTGAAAGCAACTATGAACGCACATGCGGAATCGTAATAAATCTCATATGAGAACTCAACTGGTCATCACTGAGGAGGGATGCTGAATTGTCATACTGTCTTTAGAAATATCGGAATGAAAAATTGTATTTAGAAATGAAAAATTGCATGGTAGACGCCTAGCATTTTAACCCACCCTGCACATGGGCATCCATTGCCAGCTTGACAGTGAGTACATGCCAGCGAGGTGTGGAACCACCTCGCTGGCATGTGCTGTAATAGAAAGTGCACCATTAAATACTAATTGATTTAATACCATACCTACTACCCTGGTACACCACTATGCACCAAATTTGTCTTGTTTAGTTCACTGATTGATGGACAATTTAACAAAACTGGTTGTTGCTTGATAACTTGGTTCACAGTATTGCAGTGCAGGTTTTAGTACTAACATAAACTGACGTTGGACTAAGAAATGTGTCAAAAACAGCACTGTGCAGATTGTCCTTAATAAATATTTTATGTATCTTCATAAAATGTGGCCTGTATATAGGTTCTTTAGTATAGCCACTGTGTGATAACAACACTGAATTAATACACAATGAATTGTTTGAATACAATGAGGGAAAGTGTATTTTGGCAAAAGTGTACCCTTTATGTGAAAACACCTCAATATCATGATATTTACAGATGGCTGCGATAATGTGAGATGAAAGCCAAATGCTTAAGTATCACGCCTACAATGTGTGAGACTTGGTAACCATGATTATTCTCTTTTCCACATCCCCGCATCTCTATCCTGCTTTAGTTCAGGCATCTCAAAACAACAGTCCTACCATCTCAGATCAACAGCCCTGCTGACAACGAAATCTCGCCAAACCACAATCCCCACTCATGATTAGGCTCGTGTGCAGCTACAAACCCCACTCGTGATTAGGTTCGTATGCAGCTGCAATCCCCACTCATGATTAGGTCCGTGTGCAGCTACAATCCCCACTCATGATTAGGTTCGTGTGCAGCTGCAATCCCCACTCGTGATTAGGTTCGTGTGCAGCTACAACCCCCACTCATGATTAGGTTCGTATGCAGCTGCAATCCCCACTCATGATTAGGTCCGTGTGCAGCTACAACCCCCACTCATGATTAGGTCCGTGTGCAGCTACAATCCTCACTCATGATTATGTCCGTGTGCAGCTACAATCCACACTTATGATTAGGTCCGTGTGCAGCTACAATCCCCACACAGAATATCTGCCTCCATACCTTTAACAGTAGCATCCTGGGCTGGTCGTTGGACTGAAACAAATGTACATTTACATTCCTATGATAATCATTATTCTGAACACAATTTAAGTAAGTGCTCAGTGTAAACCCACTACACAGATCGCCAACATATGGATCTAGCCAATGTAACATTAATAGTGGTCATGGAAGCATCAGTGTACTACAAACACCAGGGGTAATGCAACAAAAGTAAACAATTCAACTGAGTGATTATCTAAGCCTGTACTCTCAAGAAATATGGCCTAGTGGTCATACTTCTTGGCAAGGTCACTTTATCAAATACACTCAAACATTGTTAGACAGAATATTTTTTCAAACTTTGTACTTTCAGGTGTGGCATTATCTTCTGTAAAACGAATTATACTATAACGCAGTGTATGGGACTATTTTTTTTATTTTAGTGTGGTCCAATAGCTTTATTCCAGACTCAACATTTGCTCAAAATACTTACTTTATGTGAATGCCACTCAAGAAAACACCATTAAACTTCAAACATACATTTGTTATAAATCTAGTAAACCACAGGTTTAGTAAAGGCGTAAGTAAACCACAGGCTTAGCAGTGGCGTAAGCAGTGATTTTTTAAAGCTTTTGTGTACAGTCCCTCGCTAGTATACTACGGTCGCATGCTCCCAACTAGTGGTATCTGGACATAATCCCCCCAGACAATATCCCCTGCCAATACCCCCAGGACAAAATCACCCTAAAATAATATCACCTGGTCAATAACCCCCTAGGACAAAATCCCCAATCCAAATGCATATAATAGTTATCAATACGTAATTATCTGCATAAAGTAGGATGGAGTAAGACGCCCAGGAGGGTAAGGGGACATCGTATGCGGGAAAGAATCCTTTAAGTATACAGTCGAGCCTCGTTATAACGCGGTGGTCGGGGTCTACGATTTCAGACCGCGCTGTAAGCGAGGCGCGTTAGGTGTTCCCATATCTGCCACCAGGGAGATACTAAACAACAGCGATCGCCGCCCGTTGCACCATGTCCATGAACGCTGTCGAAGCCCTGTGTGCTTGCAGCACTGTCTTATGCGCCAATATGCAGTTTATGGAACTTATTAAACGAGTATACTAGCATCAATGTGTATTATTTTTAAATGTCACACCCTGTTGATTCTTAAACTGAATAAAACATGTACGTATACCATTATGGAACGGATCTACTACCAATATATGCCTACGAATCAAAAATAATAACCTGGATCAGAGTAGCCGAAAACGTGTATCATTTGACAAACGTAGTATGTAAGCTGATAAAACACAGATAACAATAAGTAGAATTAATAATTGTTTCACTTCGTCTTTCAACCGATCTCAAATTAGGAATTTGGCATGTTGATTTCATGTTGCAAAAACGATTCAATTTACAATGTAATGGAATCATGTCATTTCACCCAAGTATTATGTTGGTATTGCATACTAAATGCATTTAAAACTGTTTATCTGATTCTTACGCGAGGCGTATTTGTGAATCTCGATTGCAATTTACAAACTGTCAAAGCGAAGCCAGAGACAGCGATTGATGTGGGCGGCAGCGCAAAACAAACAAGTTGATACTAGTTCATTGACATTGTTCGCCTAATGTTTCTTGAGAATTGTCAAAGCAATTCTAAGTAGTTTTAAGCAGGCCCATTTGGCATTTTTATCTGGCGGTAGAAAATTGGGGTCCACGACCGATCGCGCCATATCCAAATCCGCGTAATAACGGGGCGCGTAATAACAATGCACGACTGTATATCGTCTATGTGCTGTGAATGCTACATGCTATGAATGATTTAGTTCGTTATATTAGGTATATTTTGTCCACATGGATTAATATTATGTCCTAAAATCCAACTATTATATGAACAAATTTACAAACATGACTAATCTACAGTCCTGTTCCCAAAATGTGTGATCCAGATTCAGAATTGTAGATTGCTTTAAAAAATCTGTATCTTTCACCCCACAACTTGGAAAACAGCAATCAAACACGGTTTTTTTATATTTGTAATTAAACACATCTAACTCGATTTGCATAGACTTCAATGAATGAATATTTACTCTTTTAGGGTGTTGTCTATTTTTAAAAAAAATTAAGAAAAAAATTCCACAATGCACAATTATGATTATTTTTATTATAGCTGGTATACACATGCATTGGTTATTTTGGCTTGATTACATGGTTTGGGTAGGTAAAGTATTAAATACTATAATACTTCACTTCTCTATTCACATGTACTTCTCATAGTCTCATGATAAGAGGCAATAAATAAAGAAATTACTATATCTGTCATTTGACAAATACATAGGTCATTGGAGGGTAGACAGGGGTGTGGCAGGGGTCTCAACCTCCCACCTTACACATCACCTTTGGCCCATAAGGCTTCATTGCTCCTTCTCCAGCTTGTTCTGTTTTGGCCACTTGTCTCACTTCATTCCATGGTTTCAACCCTAAATCTTGTCTTTGTTTTTCTACAGGTTTCCTCCAGGTTGTTTTTGTTTCAACCTCCCATCTCCCACCTATTTGTGTGGCCAATCTCCTCCCATCTCCCTCCTATTTGTGTGGCCAATCTCCTCCCATCTCCCACCTATTTGTGTGGCCAATCTCCTCCCATCTCTCACCTATTTGTGTAGCCAATCTCCTCCCATCTCCCACCTATTTGTGTGGCCAATCTCCTCCCATCTCCCACCTATTTGTGTGGCCAATCTCCTCCCATCTCCCACCTATTTGTGTGGCCAATCTCCTCCAATCTCCCACCTATTTGCGTAGCCAATCTCCTCCCATCTCCCTCTTATTTGTGCGGCTAACCTCCCACCACTGTTGAGAGTTTACATCTCACCTATTTTTGAGGCCAATCTCCCACCTCCCACCAATTTTTAGGACCAACCTCTCACTTCCTGCCACACCCCTCAGTAGAATGCTCTGGTGACATCCAACTACACAAAGCTTTCTTCTACTGTCGGAGCATGCTTCCTCTATGAACATTTGACATCTCTCATACCTGTCATCATATCCTGGGCTGTCCTGACTTCTTGCAGCTCAATGGCCTGTTGTTGTAGTTGATCTGTGTTTGCTTGGCCTTGGTCTAAAACAAATGCAAATCAAATATTATCTAGTACAGCTAAGCAAATTGTTCATGATGTAATGTGTAACCTTCATTTCATATAGACATGATATATTGTAAATTTCGTCAATGTAAATGATAAGATTTTTTATCAGATATGACAACCCATTTCATTGCCAGCCTATTCATTCATTTAGTAAAAGGTCACATTTATTATTGCCAGAAGAAATTAGGATAAGATGAACAAGTAAAAGTAAACAACAAAGTGACAGTATACTTTTGTCTTCTGCTGTTATTGTCAACATCCATCGAACAAAACAGTTTTGTTTACCTCTTAAAAAAATTAAAATCATAGTGAGTCACTAAGAGATCAAACGTTCTATTGGATATAATCATTCCAGTACAGAGCATATCCAAATAAAGACAGGATGATAATGCTATACAAATATTTTATACTGAGCACATCCCAACTTTAGGAACGTTTCTACTTTAAGAAATATATAATAAGAAAACCTAGATTACACTGTACCTGTGACTTGCTGCTGTTGCCCTCGCAGCCGAGTGATGTCATGGCCTTGTTGCTGCTGAACTGCTGTTCACGGGCAAACAAGACATTTAAATAATACAACTTAACGAAACATGTATATAGTATCCAAACTTTTAACATGTTAACATCTACAAAAATGATAATAAATACGTGTTTGATACTATAGAACTAAGACAATGCTTCAGTCACTGTCACAATACTGGTTGCAAATTATCCTTGATTATATAATCTAGCATATTGTTTGGTGTCATAAAACATATTTGTTTCATCACATTATAAGAAACTTCAGGTACACCAGATAATTCCAGTAAACAAGCAGTGTTGTGTACAAAAGTATGTAATGGTGAGTTATTCATGCCACCAGCTGCTGACGTGTAACACAAACATATTCAGATGTTGTGTGTGTGTATGTATGTGTGTGTGTGTATACATGCATGCGCAAGTGCGCATGTGATTGTGTGTGCACTTGCCATGTATGTAGTAGTGTAACCTCTTAGTCATAGCCATGAATCATTTAAATTCAATATTTTTATATGAATTTATGCATTGCCAGCTATGGTTAACCAGGACGTTAGGATAGCATAGAATATGAACTATACACAGTGGTTGTATCTACATAGGGACATTAGATGGCATGATATGTACCAAAGAGTACATCATACACTCTACACTATTTCACAAAAAAAAATCCAAAAGACAACAAATATTTTGGATGCATCTAATAAAGAGCAAATTGGAAATAATAGGATCATCATCCCACTGACTTTGATACACCAACATTGCACTGCAGTTATCCAATCACTGATGAAGTTGTGTAAAATTTACAGAAAAACAGCTGACAAAATGATTGTTGATATCTGTGCTGCCAATACCTGCTTGGCTCTGCTGGAGTTGATCAAGCGCCTGCACCGTCCCGTCAAGTTCCTGCACCGTCCCGTCAAGTGCCTGCACAGTCCCGTCAAGTGCCTGCACATTCCCATCAAGTGCCTGCACATTCCTGTCAAGTGCCTGCACTGTCCCGTCAAGTGCCTGCACAGTCCCGTCAAGTGCCTGCACATTCCCGTCAAGTGCCTGCACATTCCCGTCAAGTGCCTGCACATTCCCGTCAAGTGCATGCACAGTCCCGTCAAGTGCCTGCACATTCCCGTCAAGTGCCTGCACATTCCCGTCAAGTGCATGCACAGTCCCGTCAAGTGCCTGCACATTCCCGTCAAGTGCCTGCACATTCCCGTCAAGTGCCTGCACTGTCCCGTCAAGTGCCTGCACATTCCCGTCAAGTGCATGCACAGTCCCGTCAAGTGCCTGCACATTCCCGTCAAGTGCCTGCACATTCCCGTCAAGTGCATGCACAGTCCCGTCAAGCGCCTGCACCGTCAAGTCAAGTCCACTGTATCTCTGCCTCTCGGCATCAAGTAGTTGTTTGAGGCGGGTGCATTCCGCAGTGACCACGGGGTCTCGTGCCCATTGTCTCATCACAGTGGGGTTCCAGTGCAGTTGTGCGTAGATGGTATTTAATAACGCCAATTTCGTGTTGAAGGTTGCACTCGGTAAAGATGCTGAAGTGGAGTGGGCCAACTCATTTCGCATCTCCCGCAGTTCATCGACACGTTCACTATCTTGAACAGGTGGTGTCCTCGTGCCATGTCTAGGCTTTGGATGCAGAATCCTAGTTTTAGAGTACAGCAGACACGTAAACAAAGCTGTGCAATCATAGAATGCAGTGTCACCCTGTCTAATAGTGTCGATGATGTGTTGACCTATATGCCTTGTGTCGCAATTTGCAATGAAAAATTCTCCTGACTGCTGATTGTCGCCCCATGCAATGTTGAATCGTTGATGATATTTGCTCTTAAAGAAAGCACGAAGCCTACAAGGTACATCATCCCACAGAATGCGTATGAGACGCAAAAAGTTTTCTTCATCGGGTGTTAGTGGGGCACCACTCATGTTTGAATTCTGAAAGGAATATATACAAGACGTTTGAATGCATTCACATCAACATCAGCTACACCTGCATTCATAAACATGATATGCAATAGTAAATTAGTAATGTCCGCCTTGGGCGAATATGCAGTTGAAGACAAGATAACAATTGGGCTAGTTTCCTGTAATCCAAACATAAACAAATAGGAGTATGAAAAAGTACAAAATGCTATAAAGCAAGTGAGAAAGGGAAATGTTTTATATGGCATATTGTTTTTTTATGTAGATGTCATAACATGCATGGGAACATGCCATGGTATTGCGTTCATGGAACGACACCAAAAGGGACCATGGGAATGTGTGATCACACTAATGAAAATATATTGTGGCAGGAATTGGGAGGTTGGTCTTAAAAACTGGTGGGAGGTTGGGACTCAAAAATAGATGGGAGGTGATGATGGCCACCAAAACAGGTGGGTGGTTGAGACCCCTGCCACACCTCCCTCACTACTTACATTTTTGCTTTCGATAAAGTGTCACATCAAATGTTGCTACTTAAATTAAAAACTAAATTAGAATAAATGTATATTTTAACAATTTGTGCCACATTACCTTTCTAATTCTCCTGCTGTTGTTTTGTCACTGCTTTGGTCTGTGGCTGTCTCTTGAATCACAGTGCTGTCCGACTACCTGCCCGACTACCTGCCCGACTACCTGCCGTGGCACATGTGGAGCTCTCTCTCTCTGCGAGTGTCTATCCCATTTTGTCTGAAATAGTATATAGATGTTTAAACATAACAATTAAAAACTCACCATTTTGTCTAAAATAGTATATAGATGTTTAAACTTAATAAGTAAAAACTCATAATTTTTTATATTATCCCTACAACATTCATAGATAAATATGTTCTGAGTGTGCAACACCACATTTGATAATGTGTGCCCAACAGATATTGAGATTATTATCATGCTTTACGTAAATTACATGGGAAAATCAATATTGTTCACCACAGTGAAACAGGATTACCCGGTACTAAAACACTAACATACAACATATTCTGGCTATCCACTATTAATTCATATATTAGTCAGGTATGATGTACAACATCAATGTATGTATTAGTCAGGCATGATGTACAACATCAATGTATGTATTAGTCAGGCATGATGTACAACATCAATGTACACAGTTAACATGAACACTAGTGCTATCATACTGCTCTTAAACAGAAACTTACTTAGTCAATAGGTAGAACAATATAGCCATATGCATGTATAAATCTCCCATGACCATCTCTCAGGGGGTGATTCCATGTGAGATAAATCAATGGTCAAAAAGTTTATTTCTCAGAATTTACTTAAATTTTAACCAATGACTAAGGGGCTACACTTGAGCACTTTTGCAAAAGGACTAAGCAGTTACTTACAAATTGTGTCTGTAATGCCCTATGATGTGAACAAGAGGTCAGTGCTGTTATTTTGACTTGTTTTCAGATGCTTCTACCTTGAGAAGTTTATAAGCTACATATTTAAAATTTGCTAAATATGTAGATATATTGGGACAGATTGTCTTTGCAAAATTCAAGAATTATAGGGAGAATGACAAAGGACACACTGCGTGCACGAAAATGGAAAATCATTTTTAATTTCCAAAAGTTGTTTCTGCAGCCCATATTTCACTGTTGTGTTACAGTACAGTGTCAAACTTGCTGCTCTGTGTCAGATATATTGGCAGCAATCTCTAAATTTAGTAGGTATCTACTTACCATATTTTCAGAATAATTCATCCTTAAACTTTAACTTTTTATATATTTTACAAGTTTCAGCACCCAAGATGAGAATACGGGACAAATACAGTCCTGTGTTAGGTAAACAACATTATTAAAATGTCAGGATGGTGTTCTGCCACTTTGAATATTTTTGGTTGATTTGGGCGTAAATGCCATTAGCAGAACAGCGATTTTTCAACTTCAATATAAACTAAATGAGACAGAACACCATCCTGAAATGTTAATATATTGTTTACATAATATAGTGCAAAAATGGGGGTCATAGGCCTCTTCCCGTTTTGTAATTTTTGGGTGCTGAATTTCATAATATATAAAAAGCTAAGTTTAAGGCTGAATTATTCTTAAACTGCATTAAGCAGATACCTACTGAATAATAGGATTATTGCCAGTATCCCCGACAATAGATGGTAGCAATTTGGACATTGCACTGTAACACAACAATAAAATACAGACTGCTGAAATCACTTTACATAAGATGCAAACTTCTCAACTTCTGAAAACAGGTGAAAATAACGGGTGTGACTTTAGGTGCTTACCCACGTCATACCCAGGGTAAAATGCAAACTATGTTACCTGTCATATTTAGTCACATGAAGGTGGTTTCTGCTGTTCCTTGATCAGCAGCGGCGTCCCAATACGTCTTACGGATTTCAGTGTCTATCCCATGTCGTCTTCAAAAAGGTAAAGTTCATCAATAGATAATCAGTAGCTCTATATATATTATCTATCTACCCCCGGGAGAACAGCTATTAGAAACATGGATTTGTAGTTTGTCCCACCTGCTGTCTTGGTCGGCTCACACACTGGCAATCAACTTCCCAGATTCAGACCAATCGTGTAGTTTGTCCCACTTGCTGTCTTGGTCGGCCCAGACATAGGCAATCAACTTCCCAGATTCAGACAAATCGTAGCCGATCCAACAATAAAATAATAAATGTACATAGCGCCAGATCAATCGAGATTGCTCTTAGGTGCTTTACATACATAGTAGTATTTTACAGGCCATAAGTTGCTAAGAGAATACTTATACTTAGAATAATCTACCCAAATGCTAAACATAAAAAAGAAATGCTAACAAAATAAAATATTCTGTAACACTACTTTAAATATAATTAGCAATAAAGTAAAAGTAAGAAAATTATCATGAAACTACTAACAAAATTAAACACACACATATATACTAATGTGCGAAAATAAAGATTTTATTTATTATTATTTATTATATATATACATACATACTAAAAAATTCAAAAAACTACTTTAAATATATTCATTTATACAAGTCAGACTAAGAATATAACCATAAAAACTGTTAATACAATTACATGAAAAAAAATGCAATTCTTCAGAACTGTACTATACTATTGGGACTAACAACAACACACTAAATAAAATGCTTTTTCAGTGTGTACACAAAGGTTAATATTGTATGTTAATGAGATGAGTGATCACGTGGCTTTGTGACGTCAATGATGATATGGGTTTACATTGAGTCAGTGATTTCTATGCTATACTTCAGTATAGTTTTACTCGTGTTACTATAGTGAGCGATGGCGATGTAAAATAAAGTGTATAATGTAACGATTTTGAACTAGCGGCTATCATCTTCATATTTGGCTCTTTCGGGGCACTTTAGCGACGCCAGTAGCCTGACTTTGAACTTAATTTACTTTGTGACCGAACCATGAAAACAACCACATAGAGCTGTCAAACTTCTCCTCATATATCTACTATATGCACACATGTGACGTGGTCAAACATTATTCTTACTTCAAAATAAAGATCAAAATAGGAGAAAACTTTTCATCTCATGTAAAAACATATGAATATATATATATATATATATATATATATATATATATATATATATATATATATATATATATATATAAAAACATTTACTGGGTGGCGCATCAAACCAACTTAATTTGTACCTCTTGCTGCCCGCATAGTTATTAGATCCATTCTCCCATGTAACTCTGTAAAAACTGTGATTTTCCTGCTGGGTGTTAATTATATATGTCTAATGGCTATACACAGTTTAATGTTATTTCTACTGCTTTTTTAAAAGGTACTACTAGTACACTGTTGTAAACTGCTTAATAGTAATACCGATTAATGTGCTAATTCGTTTGGAAAACTTATTTATTTTACTAGCGGTTTTTGATCACTCATGGGTACACTGTGTAATCTGGCTTGTGAAGCCCCCCACTTTGTACTCCTATCATCTCAAACAAACAATTAAACAATGGGGCCTTTGACTCCATAGGAGTGTTGGCCAGTATTACTACAATATAAGACAAGACAGGGCAGCTAGCAATGGCAATTCCGGAATTGGATTTGGCAATGTCAATGCCAATGGCAATGTCACGACAATGTCAATGTAATTGACCCCAGCCATGATAATTAATCTTTTTTTATTTATGAGCCAAGTCTGCCGTCGATCAAGTTATAACATAAGTAATTGCCGACATTGGTGCGCCCAATATGACTGATATAAACCTAAGAACATAAAAACACACCCGCTTCTGCCAAGAATGAAGGGCTTTTGGGGTACAACGTTTACCCACATAACATGACATAATAGTCATAGCCATAGCCATAGCCTAGGTCATAACCACACGACCGATATCTTCCAGTTCCACGTAAGCTAATGTCATCGTTTAATAATTTGTTCGGGATAAATATTATAATCCTGGCATATGAACATTTAATATACACTGGCCTTAGGGTCTTAGTACACAGTTAACTGAAATTAAATTGTTACTTAGAAGTTAAACCACATAACCAACTTACGTGTTCGCGGTTTCGATATCCTTTGAGCGAGGCTATTCGCAGAGCAGCTACGTCAAAAGCTGCTCTGCGAATTACTTTTAAAATGTCTTATTCGCAGAGCCGCTCTACGAATAACGGCTAATTTTATTCTTATTCGCAGAACAGCTCTACGAATTACGGCAAAAGTTATTCTTATTCACAGAGCAGCTCTGCGAATTACGACAAAAGTTATTCTGCGAATTATGGGAGGACTGATTACTGAAAGAGTTATTCTGCTTTGCGAATTATGTTAAAAATGTCTTATTCGCAGAGCCGCTCTGCGAATAACGGCAATATTAATATAAATATATTAATATATATATATATATATATATATATATATATATATATATATATATATATATATATATATATATACATATACATATACATATACATATACATATACATATACATATACATATAATATACATATACATATACATATACATATACATATACATATATATATATATATATATATACATATATATATATATATATATATATATATATATATATATATATATAGTGTGTGTGTGTGTGTGTGCGTGCGTGCGTGGGTGTGTGTGTGGGGGGTGGGTGTGAGTGTGCGTGCGTGCGTGCGCGTGCTATTCCTCCTTATTCCCTGCTGTACAGGGGTGAGGGTCAGGACTTTCCCTTTCTGCTTTTTCGATTTTTTTTCTGTTAAACTTGACTAGCTCCTCTATCTTTATCCAAGCATTCGCTCCCGCTTGTGTCCGACGCCGCACTTCTACATCTGAATGCCATATATATAACCATTCCTCCAAGGTACATAAAGCCATCCATTTGCTTGATCTCCTTACCATCCAACCTGATGTTCAACTTCTCTCTCTGGTGTCCAACCCACATCACTTCTGTCTTCTCCAGGCTCATTCTCAGTCCGTGCTTCTCGAACACCCCTTCCATTCCTCGAACACTTCTTGTAGTTCTTAATTGTTTGCTTTCTGCTATTATGGCTAGATCGTCTACATACATCATCTTCCTGAGAACGTCCATCGTGCTGATCTCCATGCTGATTAATTCCATCACCATGATAAACATATCATCGCTACATAGGGGTGGTCATTATGTCGTCAGGTGCGGTTTTTTTATTGCTCCGTAGAGGGGGATACCGGTATTGAGCAATAGAGGAAAAGACTAGGTATTGTCTGTTGTAAATGGCGTCGCGAAATATAGCCTTGGTTATCCAGGCTCCGCGCTGTGGCGCCACCGTTTGTCGCACACATTACCGCCTGGACACATAGTGGGGTTCCCATTATGACGGAAATTATGTATGCGCCCAGATTCTGATACGTCCTGGATGTCAAACGCCAAGACTTGGTACATCGACGCCACGTTAATCGTCATGCGACAGCCGTTCTACCAGTTGTTTACGGTTCACGCTTTTGTTCGGCACGAAGACTGCACGAAACAACTGCCACGGCACTGGTAATGTGCATGTCTCGACGTAGAAAGACTGACTACATAGCTGTCTTTCGTCAACTGTGTGCCATGCTTCCCCGTCTCCGGGTCGAGCGCATAGTGCTTGATTTTGAAGATGCCACGTGGCGCACAGCACGCATCGTCTTCTCAGAGGTGGAATTGAAGGGCTCTGCCATCCAGTTTACACAGGCCATAAGGCGACATATACAAGAGTGCGGCCTCCAAGCAGCATACACCACCATTTGCAAAGACTAAAAGTTCTTCCGGTATGTAGTTGGATTTTCACCTACCAATCTCCTCTCTCAACCTGTTTGAGAACACTTTATATTCGACCTAGTGACGATAACACTTTGTGACAGTCTCCGTTGAATTTATGTTGTTGTCGTTTGTAAAAGAAACTGTCACTTTATTTATTTACTGTTTGCTTTTATTCCACTGAACACTGTTTTCTAAAAAAATAAAAGTTCATATTGCGAAATTAAATATGTATGGACATTTTCCGACAGTGTAATGTCACTACATGTATTGTTGTCAGCAGCCGTTTTATTGACGATAACTAATTTTTAATAATTTGTCGTAATTATGATTAATAATAATAAATCATTAACTTGTTAAAAATTTCACGAATGACTTTCCACAGCAACAGTTTATGACAGAGGAGATCATTATGTGTGGGAGGCTCAGTACACCCCGTGTACTCACCTCCTAGGAGGCTCTGTACACCCCGCGTACTCACCTCCTAGGAGGCTCTGTACACCCCGCGTTCTCACCTCCTAGGATGCTCTGCACACCTTGCGTACTCACCTCCTAGGATGCTCTGCACACCCCGCGTACTCACCTCCTAGGAGGCTCTACACACCCCGTGTACTCACCTCCTAGGAGGCTCTGTACACCCCGTGTATTCACCTCCTAGGAGCAGGACTAATACTGTTTGTTGTAGAATCGACTAAAATCACATCTCACGGGATGGAGCGAGGCGAATGAGGGAGATTTGTGGGAGGGCGGGACTGAATTTAGTGCGAGTAGATCACTTGTCTCTTAGCATACACGCACTAACACACGAACACACATACACACATAAATGCGCACACACTGACACACACATGGACTCATCCACACATAGATGACATATGGTAACATTTGTGTGTTATGTCTGTTGAAGTCGGTACCGCTAGGAGCCGCCATCAGAAGGCTGTGACAGTCGGTGTGATAACAATGACAGTGATGACAGCAACAACCAAGTCGTATTCAGATGAGAGCGGTGATAATCACCGAACCTGCGTTATCAGTCAATGTCGCTGCTGGTGACATGTGACTTCTGTCCAGAAATAATTCAATATTTCAGTGTCAACCAGTGCAGGCTGAAGTCTGCTTTGCCATTGTGAACACACTTGTAAAGAAACTCTCCTCACTACTTGTGGGCCTTTCAGGCCACTTAATGTTCCTACACTTTCCACTGATGTCATTCTCTAAAGGTGGCAGGAACACTTCTGTAATCTCTTCAGTCGGCCATACACAGCAAACAAGTATTCGCATTTGTGAAGTAGCACCCATTGCACAGTGAACTCTCTTCTCCTAACATGTGACGAGGTTTAAAATGTGACTAAAACCACCAAGGCTGGTATAGTCTCCCAGCTGAAATTGTTCAGCATGGTGGTACTTCCCTGAAGTTCCCTCCAATGTCAACTAACTGAATTGTACCACACTTGTTGGGAAGCTGGATAACTCTCCCAGGATTTTACAGATGTCCTAATAATCACCATCTACAAGACAAAGGTTGAGCGCAGTGACTGGAAATCATCATTGTATTTCCCTCTTATCTGTTGTAGAAGAAATGTTAAGCTAAAATATGGAGAAAAAACTGCACTGATTCAGTGACAAGTGACAGTGATTCAGTCAAGGGCATTCGATGCAGATAGTCAACCAATGCTGTGGTCTTTGCTGAAACGCTCCAGACATCTTTGTTAAAACTATTTAGGTGTTACACGATGGCATGGAGGCCAGCGTCTCCTCAGGCAGGGACGCATCTGAACCCCAGCACGGTTTACGTTATACCTGGCAGCAGTGCTGGAGTCAGCTTCCGTCAACCTGACTAAAGAAGTATACAGCAAACTGCATAAACAAGGCTAAGTCAACAACACATGAACTCCTCGAATGCAGACTGCTGTTTGTTGACTACAAACTTCTCAACTCTCTGCACTCCTTCAACTATCTGGGTAGCACAATCACTTCAGGAAACACGATTGACACTGAAATTACCAACCTGATATACCAAAGCCTTTGGCTGTCTAAGGGAAAGACTCTGGTTACAACGTGGAATCAAGTAGCTTTTATTGCTACCAAGTGCAAAGTCTGTCATTCCATCGTCCTGTCTTTGCTTCTCTACTCAACCGGCTCGTACCCTCTCTATCGCCAGCACGTCAAACAAGACAAGAAAGTAGGGACAACGATTTTAGATGTTAAATAATAGTAATATAAACAATTAAAACTATATAATATTTTTGGCGTAATATTTAACAATTGAAAGTAATATGAATACGTTTGCAGAGATTACGCACTATTATCACATGTATAGTATGTAGCATATATGATTATTTCTGGTGGCTTATGAAGTCTTGTGTTTGTGCCAGACATTACAGGACTGGACGTCAGATTTCAACTTGTCACAATTTGCAGTCACGTGTTAATACCTTGTTGAAGTGGCAGTTTTTACCTTTGAATTATGCTACAAGAAGAGATATTTATCAACATAGAATTTTTTTGCCTAATATATAGCGTTCGTAGAAAACAGTATATACCAGTACATACGCTTTTGTTGGTTGACGAAAGAAATTCGATATTGTGCAGAGCAAGTGCAACGCGTATTGCATAACGTTCAATATATATGGCGCACAAAAACAGCGTATGGTCCAAATGACTCGGTTAAGTTTGTGTTTGACGCTAGATGGAGCAACTGAATGTCCGTGACGTAAAGGACAAGAAAGTAGGCACAAAGATTTTAGATGTTGAACAATAATAGTTTATTATAATTAAAATTATGTATAATTTTAATGGCGTAATGTTAACAATTTGAATTAATATGAATACGTTTACAGATATTACGCACTATTATCACGTGTATAGTATGTATGTTACAGCATATATTATTATTTCTGGTGGCTTATGAAGTCTTGTTTGTGTCAGAAATTACAGGACTGGACGTCAGATTTCAACTTGTAGTCACACCAATTGATTATGTAATTGTTATTGATGTATGTAGGCTTATCATTTAATCGGCAGCGTTCTTTATGGCTTTGTAAATGATTTTAAAACACGGTGCCTTTTTTGTCACAATTAGTGTGACGAAAAGGACCGTGACGCAAAGGACAGCTTTTGTACTCATGACGTAATATTCTGACCTCTGCAGCCGCGCGTTAATACCAACTTGTTGAAGTGGTAGCTTTTTCCTTTGAATTGTGCTACAAGAAGACATTTATCAACATATCATTTTCGTGCTTAATATGTAGCTTTCGTAGAAGACAGACTATACACACAACAAATTCGATATTGTGCACAGAGCAAGTGCAACGCGTCTTGCATAACGTTCAATATTATGTCACACACAAAAACAGCGCACATGGTCCAAGTGACTCAGTTATGTTTGTGTTTGACGTTAGATGGAGCAACTGAATTATCTGATGTAAAGGAAAGTAGGGGCAATGATTTTAGATATTAGATATTGAAAATTAATTAACATAACACAGGAGAGTTACATATTAGGACATGTGTCAACTGACCAAGAACCAGTATTTGATACGTATCTAATGATATTTAAAATATATGTTAGGACATGCAGTAAAGTTATGAGGCCTAATTTGTTTACAGGTCGACGAGACAGCCTATTTAATGGTAGCCGCCTGATGAACGTGACGGAAAGTTAGTACGACTGAGTTACTTTGCATATAAAATACATTTGAGAGTTATGTAAAAGACGATTGTCCTTTAAAATATTCAGAAAAGAATACTGGATAGATTCAGTTTATGGATATATTGCAATGTAAACACGCTGTTCAAAACTTGCTTTCTTGGATATTTCATGTGTATCTTGCTGATGTGTCCAATGTAATAAAATGTACTTTGTTTAAACATAAACTTGAGTTTGTGTTGTGCGTGCGTGCGTGCGTGCGTGCGTGCGTGCGTGCGTGCGTAGATACATAGTGTGAAATAACAGTGCTTCAGAATGTCACTGTAGAACACTAGAGACGTAAGTATTACACCGCCTTCTCGTTGAGTGTAGACAGTATTGTCGATTAGTGTTCATTGTAAAAGCAAGTAATGTGTATAGTATACATAATAAATTATATTATAGAAATGATGTCAGATATGGTGGCAGCTGATGACGTCAAACAAATGATAAGATTGTTGTCTAGAAATTAACAGTCCAAAGTTAACAGACCATACATTCTTCATTGAAAAAAAAAATTACGCAGTGCATTAATACCAGTTTCTTCAAGTCGAAGTGCATGTTTGGGCACTACGTAACCTCATTGTGTGAGTGCGTGTGTGTGTGTTAACAGTTTTCTGTACTCACTGGAGACCCTAACTAGAGTAGGATGGGACACAGTGCCCAAGGGCATGACGTTGCTACCACATGGGGGGTGCTCCCATCTAGCCATAATACTTGAAAATAAATTTCGATAGAGCCGCATATCATCATGAACATCTAGTTACAATAGGGTTGCAGCAGAAACAAAAGACGCTATAAGTTGTTCACATTAACATTTGACCGTCGTAAGTATTCAAACTGTCGTTACTGAAGTGAGACCGTGCACAGTAGCCACGGGAAACTGAGGCAAAATTCATACAATAGACAAAAGAAGATTATTGTAGTGGTATTGGCCATGTCTGCCGCATGGAGGATGGACGTATTCCAAAGGCTGTCCTCTATGGTGAGCTTGTCTCTGCTGCAAAGCGTGTCGGCCTTCCAACTCTGCTGTTCGGTGATACTTGCAAGCGTTATATAAAATGTGCTCCGACCAGCATCGAGTCTTGGGAATCTGCTGCAGTAGACGGCAACATCTTGCGACAAGCTGTGCGGAGTGGTATCGGGAAGGCAGAAGAAAGAACAAACGAACTGTGGACAAAGAAGAGGGAGAGTCGGAGAGATGCCGTCGGCCTGCCACGACTCTACAACAAACTGTGCATATAAAAGTTTAAAACACAATGCTTGAATTGTGTCTCATGTTGCTGAGCTTTCGGGTTGATCTCTGATATATGTTTGCATCAGATTTGGGGATGTTCAGTTTTGTTATTTTGTCCGTCAGCGGTGCCGTCTTACCCCGGGGTACAGTGTTGCCCTAGATTACCCTACGGACATATGTTGACATGCTGCGAAATATACCATGGTTAAATATCCATTTAAGCACAGCAAAACAATTACACAAACTTTTGTAATAATTAATGTACACGTCACGACAAGGCTAAACAAGATTTAACATTTGTTAATTTGCCTGTAAATTACAAATATTATTAAAGGAATACTATATATAAAATAATCCAAACAATTTATGGTTTCAGTTGTCAAGTTTCTTTTTGCGCAGTATATCAGAAAGGGGGAGAGAGAAAACTTTAAAAAAAGGCAAATATAGATTAATGTGGTCACCACGTGTGGGAGGAAAGCGTTGTCGTGTTCACTGGCCAGTGTGAGCGTGTGTGCATGTAGGGGAAGGCAGTGTTAGTTGAGCCATTTTTTATTCTTTTTGATATCTAGGGCACAATCATGTTCAAATTTGTCAAATTTGTTTTACTCGCATAAACTATGATTACTAGTACATAATTTTATACCAAGATAATACATCTAGTATGCATAGATAATTATATGTAGCTGATTCAAATAGGGTTGTTAAGCTCAACTAACGCTTTGTGTGGGGTAAGTTGAACGACAACGTAGCGTGAGTTGGGTAAATGCTTTATTTGTATAATTTACGTAGGCCTTGTACTAATATTTAACAACAACTCGGCCGACACATCTACCCAATGGGTACAACACGTCTCTGACAAGTCTACGCGCTTAATTTCTAAGTTGACACATTTAATTAATATAGAGTTATAGGCCAATCGCCATCAGTGTAACTAACCGCTAATATGTTGCCTTGTATTTGGGGCTAAAGAACAGTCGTCTTCATTCTTTAACCGCTGCTCAATTCATTTGGCCTTGAGCAGTTCAACTAGCCCCGTTTCAACAATTAAACGCAGTTTCTATGTCGCAATTATTCAGGTATCCTAATGTATCGACACGTGCACGTTGGATGATAAACTCAGCATTTTCTTGCCTGCAACGGAAGACGAGGTAAGACGACTGGTCAACAAGAGTCCCTCAAAGTCGTGTTCACTCGATCCTGTGCCGACCTGGTTTCTGAAAGAACATTTACACTGTCTTCTACCAAGCGTTACAAACATTGTCAACTTGTCCATGTCAACAGGTATTGTGCCGAAAAAAATTAAAGCTGCGTTTGTGACGGCTTTGCTCAAGAAGCCTTCATTGGACAAAAATGTCATGAAAAACGTTCGACCTGTCTCTAATCTGTCCTTTATCTCTACGTTGACAGAGAGGGTAGTGCTGAACAGGCTTATTAACCACGTCTCGCGCAACAATCTGCAGGAAAAATTTCAATCTGCCTATAAACCGAATCACAGTACTGAAACTGCACTGATGCGAATCCAGAATGTTATCTTGATGACCCTGGACAACAAGAGGGGTGTCTTGCTGTTCCTACTTGATCTGACAGCGGCGTTTGACACTGTATATCATACACTACTGTTGGCTTGCATGAGAAGCGAGGGTGTCATCGGCGTGGCACATAAGTGGTTTGAGTCATACCTGACTTCGAGGACTCAGACTGTCTGCCTAGGCCAGACACAGTCTGACTCGTCGGAGCTGCTGCAGGGAGTGCCACAGGGGTTTGGTTTTACACACCAAAAACAATAGTACACATCAATTGGTTCAGTGTTCTGCAGTAAATGCACGTGTGACTTCAATGTGGGCAGTAAAGGACAGCTCCTTACATACGCCTCGCTCGCACGCACGCACGCACGCACGCACGCTCGCACGAGAGGTGGAGGCGGGAATGGAAGCAGACAGGAAAGGTATGTTCGTGGTATCCAGTCCTTTGTATTGTTCAAAGTGCTTTACACTTCACCCCCTAGCACACCTCTTCATTCCAACTCCATCTCGACCTCTCGGGGAAGCATTCGGCCATGCTGCAGTTACTGCACGAAGACCATTCGTACATATATTCACCACTGCATATAGGTAGGAACTCTTCAAACATGTCACAGTTTTAAGTTTGGCTGGATAATATGCGACGAGCCAATGGACATGTACTCGTTAGGTTCAGTGTGGGCATTCGTGCAATTACAATAATTCGATAGCAAAGGTAAAGATTTCCCATTTAATAACACACAATGGAAAAACTAGTATTATTACAATCCCACATCAAAAATAATTTACAGTCCTACATCAAAAATAATTTAATACAGTCCTATATCAAGAAAGATTTACGTGTTCGGCGAATGTCGTCTTGCATACCAAAAATTCAATCGCTGGTGACTAAAGGAAACAAGCTAATTATACACAACCTCCCACGATCTCCGATCTTTGATTATACAGCTGAATGAGCTGTGGCAACGTTTGGGTGAAACAAATTGTCAAAGCTTCGAAACGGCAGCAAGAGGGCTCGAACTCGGGTTTTCACGAGCCCGACGTTCTATCCGCAACGCTACTACGTCCTATTCGAGGGGAGAGAAGGACACGCGGGAAGTGTGTGTGTGTGTGTGTGTGTGTGTGTGTGTGTGTGTTTGCGTGCGTGCGTGCGTGCGTGCGTGCGTGTGTGTGTTTGTGTGTGTGTCTGGGTGGGGTGACAAAGAGGAAGCGAGGGAGGGAGAGGAGGCAGCACGGGAATGAGACAGAGCTTTTGTTTTTTAGTGCAGACAAGTACAAGTGTTTAGCAATATTTAATATGGCCATGGTTCGCACCACGCTGTAGCTTCCTCATGCGTACATCCTACTGCTAACACTAGTACGAAGAGCAAAATAATGTAACTGCGCAAAAGCAAATGTTGCAACATAGGCCTGTATAGCTCAATGAGCGTACCAGCTCAGATCACGTCATATGGCTATTATTAAACGTCGGCAGGGAAGCGTGTCTGCACATCAGTGTTTGTTACACACGTGTTTCCTGGTACGAAGTCAACACTTGTGTCGCAAGCGGTGTCCGTGTTGGGGAGCGTTGAATGCTATATAAAAAATGATTGATTTGTTATACTGTTTACATCATCCAAAGAGTGTCGTGGTACGAAACCAGAAATGGTATCGCATCGAAGAGACGTCGACATCTCTCCTGGTCGGGGTCGTGCATCAGTGCTTCACGTGAGCTGGATGGAGGCGGAGTCTAGTAAGAGCAGTTTCTGTAGACTTCGGGGAATTGAAGTAGATTGGATGTCGTCGAATAAGACAAAGATGTACTTGGGCAGCGGCTTGCGTTTGCTGAGCGCCGTCACCAGGTAGTTCGCTGTCGTCGATGAACTCTCGCATCAAACATACAACCACTTTGTCGCTGTTGTCGAAGCCGCGCATTTTTGAGGCGCCGACGTCGTCGCGATCGCCGACGTAGAGACGCAAACCCGCTCGTCCTCGGCGTGTTTCAACAGTTGCCTACAAACCCAGCGCGAGATTATCGCGACGCCGCCCTGGTGATAGACAGGGTTGGCGGCTTGTTGGAACTAGAGAACCACAGTATCGTAATCTCTCCTCAATTGAATGTATGCACATATCATTTCAGAATCGTTTCATGAAGAATTGAACCGATTTAGTGTCCACTACAACATGCTACCTGAAGAGCTGCTTTAAGAACAACACTTTGATGTAGGGCTTCCACTTTGATGTAGTGCATCGATGAACGAGACTCCCGAGAGCCACGAGATTTCCGAGAGCCACGAGACTCCCGAGAGTCACGAGACTCCCGACAGCCACGAGACTCCCGAGAGTCACGAGACCACGAGAGCTCCCTTGAATAATAATTGTAGTACAATAATAGTAATAATACATTTACAGAGTAATTTAGCTAATAATACATGAACATGTCATAGTAAAGATTACAATCAAAAGTTCATACGGTAGCTGACATACACATGTGCACATATACACATATTAATATAAAAAAACTAAATGCATAAATAGACATTACAATAAAATTATTTTAAAGACAACATTTGATCTGCCAAGATATAATTAGCTAGTAACTACAAGGCGACTTATACATAGGGATTAAAGTTAATTATGTTCTACATATATAACAGTTAATAATAGTACAAGCATTTTGATACCTTTCAATAATGTACATTTTAATATAGGTGGAGAATCCATGTATACTGTGGGTGAATATTTTATTAATAATGATATCGGGAGAATTATTAAATATCTTTGCTATGCTGAACCTGATGTTTCTTTTTGAGAATTCGTGATTGACCCTAGGGATAAATACATTTGTGTCTGCCCTAGTGGCATGTTGTTGGCGCTAGGTATTGTATAAATACATCTGTGCCTGCCCTAGTGGCATGTTGATGGCGCTGGGTATTGTATAAATACATCTGTGCCTGCCCTAGTAGCATGTTGATGGCGCTGGGTATTGTATAAATACATCTGTGCCTGCCCTAGTGGCATGTTGATGGCGCTGGGTATTGTATAAGAGTAGGTTTTGATTGAAATAATCAGGCAGCTGCTTGTTGATCAATTTGTAAATAAATTTGAATAGTTGAATTCTATATATGTCATCAAGCTTTAACAGGTAAAGTTTCTTAAAAATTGGTTCGTTATGAGCCAGGTAATTACTAGAAGTTATAATTCTAACTGCCCATTTCTGTAATTTTACCATTTTATTATTTAGATTATATTTAGATTTAGTTGGCGGACTTGCCCCGGGGGCGGACTAGTCCTGGTCTCCCTTTCGTGTTCCTCTATCGTAATATTTGCCACGGACACTGTATGTATGTAGTCAGCTACCACACTTTTGAAACACATTTCTTCTGTTGTCCACACATTTTGCCTGTTACTGCTATTCCAGAAATACATGGTGTCCCAAAAGTAGTGTAGTGATTTTGAATTTTAATATTGTAAATGCTAGCGCCTAACAATGTGATCTTTTTCCAAACTGATGCCCTAAACCTGGAGATTTACCACGAATAAATGTATTGATCCAGTAGGACTCAGTTGTTGAACAGTAGCTCAGGAACTTGGACTATTGAATTCCTTACAACGCATTTTGACAAGACCTTACAGGATACTGCTTATCTTGTGCAAGATGTAAAGCCCAGTGACAACATAAACTTAGTGGAGACCTACCTTATCGTTTGGTGGCGCTGTAAACTGCTTAGTTTCACTTTTAGTGGCTAAACATGCATGAGTGGCGCCTCTTTGTTTCCTACTCTCTTTGTTTACACAAAGGGAAGATAGAGTGGATTAAAACTGACCATGACGTCACAGCGTGGCTGTTCCCGTCTCATGTCCACCGGCGTGGGAAAGAGGGAAGGGTGAGTTGGTTCTAGTTGTTCCAAATGAGAGCCATCTCAAATTTACTGAGCTGGTCAATGATGTAGGACTTCATGACATCAGCATTGAAAGTGGTGTTCTTGAAGAGGATCTTTAGATCTTCAGTCCTCATGATTCCTGCAACAACACATCAATCAACATCCTGAGAACAATATATAACTCCCTAATCGTATGCCACCTCAATTATGGAGTGTTGGTCTGGGGGACTCAGAGTAATCTAAATAATAAAATTGTAAAATTACAGAAATGGGCAGTTAGAATTATAACTTCTAATAATTACCTGGCTCATAGCGAACCAATTTTTAAGAAACTTTACCTGTTAAAGCTTAATGACATATATAGAATTCAACTACTCAAATTTATTTACAAATTGATCAAAAAGCAGTTGCCTGATTATTTCAATCAAAACCTACTGTTATACAATACCCAGAGCCATCAACATGCCACTAGGGCAGGCACATATGTATTTATACAATACCCAGCGCCATCAACATACCATTAGGGCAGGCACAGATTATTTATACCATACCCAGCGCCATCAGCATGCTACTAGGGCAGGCACAGATGTATTTATACAATACCCAGCGCCATCAACATGCCACTAGGGCAGGCACAAATGTATTTATACAATACCCAGAGCCATCAACATGCCACTAGGGCAGGCACAGATGTATTTATACAATACCCAGCGCCATCAACATGCCACTAGGGCAGGCACAGATGTATTTATACAATACCCAGCGCCATCAACATGCTACTAGGGCAGGCACATATGTATTTATACAATACCCAGCGCCATCAACATGCCACTAGGGCAGGCACATATGTATTTATACAATACCCAGCGCCATCAACATGCTACTAGGGCAGGCACAGATGTATTTATACAATACCCAGCGCCATCAACATGCCACTAGGGCAGGCACAGATGTATTTATACAATATCCAGCGCCATCAACATGCCACTAGGGCAGGCACAGATGTATTTATACAATACCCAGCGCCATCAACATGCCACTAGGGCAGGCACAGATGTATTTATACAATACCCAGCGCTATCAACATGCTACTAGGGCAGGCACAGATGTATTTATACAATACCCAGCGCCATCAACATGCCACCACCAGGGCATGCACAAATTTTATTGTAATATCTATTGATGCATTTAGTTTTTTTTTTGCTTATTAATATGTGTATATGTGCACATGTGTATGTCAGCTACTGTATGAACTTTTGATTGTAATCTTTACTATGGCATGTTCACGTATTATTAGCTAAATTACTCTGTAAATGTATTATTACTATTATTATATTATAATTATTATTCAAGGGAGCTCTCGTGGTCTCGTGACTCTCGGGAGTCTCGTGGCTCTCGCTAGTTTCGTGGCTCTCGGGAGTCTCGTGGCTCTCGGGAGTCTCGTGGCTCTCGGGAGTCCCGTGGCTCTCGGGAGTCTCGTGACTCTCGGGAGTCTCGTGGCTCTCGGGAGTCTCGTGGCTCTCGGGAGTCTCGTGGCTCTCGGGAGTCTCGTGGCTCTCGGGAGTCCCGTGGCTCTCGGGAGTCTCGTGGCTCTCGGGAGTCTCGTGGCTCTCGGGAGTCTCGTGGCTCTCGGGAGTCTCGTGGCTCTCGGGAGTCCCGTGGCTCTCGGGAGTCTCGTGGCTCTCGGGAGTCTCGTGGCTCTCGGGAGTCTCCTGACCTATTGTATATAGTAAATTATAATTATGTACTTGTAATTATTGGTCTAATAAATTTCATTTCATTAATTAATTAATTAATTAATTCATCTATGCACTACATCAAAGTGGAAGCCCTACATCAAAGTGGTATTCTTAAAGCAGCTCTTCAGGTACCATGTTGTAGTGGACACTAAATCGGTTCAATTCTTCATGAAACGATTCTGAAATGATATGTGCATAGATTTAATTGAGGAGAGACTACGACACTACGGTTCTCTAGTTCCAACAAGCCGCCAACCCTGTCTATCACCAGGGCGGCGTCGCGATAATCTCGCGCTGGGTTTGTAGGCAACTGTTGAAACACGCCGAGGACGAGCGGGTTTGCGTCTCTACGTCGGCGATCGCAAGCCGCTGCCCAAGTACATCTTTGACTTATTCGACGACATCCAATCTACTTCAATTCCCCGAAGTCTACAGAAACTGCTCTTACTAGACTCCGCCTCCATCCAGCTCACGTGAAGCACTGATGCACGACCCGACCAGGAGAGATGTCGACGTCTCTTCGATGCGATACCATTGCTGGTTTCGTACCACGACACTCGTTGGATGATGTAAACAGTATAACAAATCAATCATTTTATATAACATTCAACGCTCCTCAACACGGACACCGCTTGCGACACAAGTGTTGACTTCGTACCAGGAAACACGTGTGTAACAAACACTGATACGCAGACATGCTTCCCTGCCGACGTTTAGTAATATCCATATGACGTGATCTGAGCTGGTACGCTCATTGAGCTATACAGGCCTATGTTGCAACATTTGCTTTTGCGCGGTTACGTTATTTTGCTCTTCGTACTAGTGTTAGCAGTAGGATGTACGCACGAGGAAGCTACAGCGTGGTGCGAACCATGGCCATATTAAATATTGCTAAACACTTGTACTTGTCTGCACCAAAAAACAAAAGCTCTGTCTCATTCCCGCGCTGCCTCCTCTCCCTCCCTCGCTTCCTCTTTTTCACCACCACCCGCCACTAACACACTTCCCGTGTGTCCTTCTCTCCCCTCGAATAGGACGTAGTAGCGTTGCGGATAGAACGTCGGGCTCGTGAAAACCCGAGTTCGAGCCCTCTTGCTGCCGTTTTGAAGTTTTGGCAATTTGTTTCACCCAAACGTTGCCACAGCTCATTCAGCTGTATAGTCAAAGATCGGAGATCGTGGGAGGTTGTGTATAATTAGCTTGTTTACTTTAGTCACCAGCGATTGAATTTTTGGTACGCAAGACGTCAATCGCCGAACACGTAAATCTTTCTTGATATAGGGCTGTATTAAATTATTTTTGATATATGACTGTAAATTATTTTTGATGTAGGACTGTAAATTATTTTTGATGTGGGATTGTAATAATACTAGTTTTTCCATTGTGTGTTATTAAATGGGAAAGCTTTACCTTTGCTGTCGATTTATTGTAATTGCACGAATGCCCACACTGAACCTAACGAGTACATGTCCACTGGCACGTCGCATATTATCCAGCCAAACTTAAAACTGTGACATGTTTGAAGAGTACCTACCTATATGCAGTGGTGAATATATGTACGAATGGCCTTCGTGCAGTAACTGCAGCATGGCCGAATGTTTCCCCGAGAGGTCGAGATGGAGTTGGAATGAACAGGTGTGCTAGGAGGTGAAGTGTAAAGCACTTTGAACAGTACAAAGGACTGGATACCACGAACATATCTTTCCTGTCTGCCTGTCTGCCACCCTCCCCGTCTGCTTCCATCCCCGCCTCTACCTCTCGTGCGAGCGTGCGTGCGTGCGTGCGTGCGTGCGTGCGTGCGTGCGTGCGAGCGCGGCGTATGTAAGGAGCTGTCCTTTACTGCCCACATTGAAGTCACACGTGCATTTACTGCAGAACACTGAACCAATTTATGTGTACTATTGTTTTTGGTGTGTAATTGTGTTTAGAAAATTGGTTTAAACAGAATGATTACGTATCCTCGATATAACAACATTGAAGTCGAGATGGATTTGGAATTAACAGTTCTGTCAGGGGGTGAAGTGTAAAGAACAATCCCAGGGACTGAATATCACAAACATACCTTTTCTGCCTGCCTCCCTCCCTGTCTGCCTGCCTTCCCGCCTCTCTCCCTCATGCGTGCGTGGGAGTCCAATGTAAGGGGCTATCCTTTTCTGCCCACATGGAAGTCTCAAGTACACACAGCAAAAGACTGAATGCACACCAACTGATGCGTACTATTATTTTTTGTGTAAACGTGTTGAGAAAATGGCTGTAAACAGAATGATTACGTGTCCCCAATAGAACAACGTGCACGTGTCGATACATTAGGATACCAGAATAATTGCGACATAGAAACTGCGTTTAATTGTTGAAACGGGGCTAGTTGAACTGCCCAAGGCCAAATGAATTGAGCAGCGGTTAAAGAATGAAGACGACTGTTCTTTACCCCCAAATACAAGGCAACATATTAGCGGTTAGTTACACTGATGGCGATTGGCCAATAACTCTATATTAATTAAATGTGTCAACTTAGAAATTAAGCGCGTAGACTTGTCAGTACGTGTTGTACCCATTGGTTAGATGTGTCGGCCGAGTTGTTGTGAAATATTAGAACAAGGCCTACGTAAATTATACAAATAAAGCATTTACCCAACTCACGCTACATTGTCGCTCAACTTACCCCACACCAAGTGTTAGTTGAGTTTAACAACCCTATTTGAATCAGCTACATATACTTATCTATGCATACTAGATGTATATTTTGGTATACAATGATCTACTAGTAATCATAGTTTATGCGAGTAAAACAAATTTGACTTATGAACATGATTGTGCCCTAGATATCAAAAAGAATTAAAAATGGCTCAACTAACACTGCCTTCCCCTACATGCGCACACGCTCACACTGGCCAGTGAACACGACAACGCTTTCCTCCCACACGTGGTGGGATGTGACCACATTAATCTATATTTGCCTTTTTTAGAAGTTTTCTCTCTCCCCTCTCCCCCTTTCTGATATACTGCGCAAAAAGAAACTTGACAACTGAAACCATACATTGTTTGGATTATTTGATATATAGTATTCCTTTAATAGTATTTGTAATTTACAGGCAAATTAACAAATGTTAAATCTTGTTTAGCCTTGTCGTGACGCGTACATTAATTATTACAAAAGTTTGTGTTTGTTTTGCTGTGCTTAAATGGGTATTTAACCATGGTTTATTTCGCAGCATGTCAACATATGTACGTAGGGTAATCTAGGGCAACACTGTACCCCGGGGTAAGACGGCACCGCTGACGGACAAAATAAAAAATCTGAACATCCCAAATCTGAGACAAATATATATCGGAGATCAACCCGAAAACTCAGCAACACGAGACGCAATTCAAGCATTGTGTTTTTAACTTTTATATGCACAATTTGTTGTAGAGTCGTGGCAGGCCGACGGCATCTCTCCGACTCTCTCTCTTCTCTGTCCACAGTTCGTTTGTTCTTTCTTCTGCCTTCCCGATACCACTCCGCACAGCCTGTCGCCACATGTTGCCGTCTACTGCAGCAGATTCCCAAGACTCGATGCTGGTCGGAGCACATTTTATATCACGCTTGCAAGAATCACTGAACAGCAGAGTTGGAAGGCCGACACGCCTTGCAGCAGAGACAAACTCACCACAGAGGACGACCTTTGGAATACATCCATCCTCCATGCGGCAGACATGGCCAATGCCACTACAATAATCTTCTTTTGTCTACTATATGAATTCACTTATTTTGCCTCAGTTTCCCGTGGCTACTGTGCACAGTCTCACTTCAATAACGACGGTTTGAATACTTACGAAGCTAAAATGTTAATGTGAACAGCTTACTGCGTCTTTTGTTTCTGCTGCAACCCTATAGTAACCAGATGCCCATGATGATATGCCGCTCCATCTGGCTATTTCAAAATTTATTTTCAGACCTTATGGCTAGATGGGAGGCTCCCCACGTGGCAGCATTGTCATGCACCTAGGCACGGGGCCTCATCCTACTCTAGTTAGGGTCTCCAGTAGTCTCCACCGGGTACACACACACACACACCACACCACACCGCACCACACCACACCCACCCACACACGAGGTCATGTAGCGCCTAGAGATACACTTTGTCTTGAAGAAACTGGTATTAATGCACTGCGTAAATTGTGTTTGTCAATGAAGAATGTATGGTCTGTTGACTTTGGACTGTTAATTTCTAGACAACAATCTTATCATTTATTTGACGTCATCAGCTGCCACCATATCTGACACAATTTCTATAATATAATGTATACTATACACATTACTTGCTCTTACAAGGAACGCTAATCGACATTACTGTCTACACTCAACGAGAAGCCGGTGTAATACTTATGTCTCTAGTGTTCTACAGTGACATTCAGAAGCACTGTTATTTCACACTATGTATCTACGCATGCATGCACGCACGCACGCACGCACGCACAACACAAACTCAAGTTTATGTTTAAACAAAGTACATTTTATTACATTGGACACATCAGATACACATGAAATATCCAAGAAAGCAAGTTTTGAACAGCGTGTTTACATTGCAATATATCCATAAAGTGAATCTATCCAGTATTCTTTTCTGAATATTTTAAAGGATAATCGTCTTTTACATAACTCTCAAATGTATTTTATATGCAAAGTAACTCAGTTGTACTAACTTTCCCTCACATTCATCAGGCGGCTACCATTAAATAGGCTGCCTCCTCGACCTGTAAAAAATTTAGGCCTCATAACTTTATTGCATGTCCTAATATATATTTTAAATATCATTAGATACGTATCAAATACTGGTGCTTGGTCAGTTGACACATGTCCTAATATGTATCTCTCGTGTGATATGTTAATTAATTTTCAACATGTAATATCCAAAATCATTGCCCCTACTTTCCTTTACATCACGGATAATTCAGTTGCTCCATTTAACGTCAAACACAAACTTAACTGAGTCACTTGGACCATACTGGGCCATGTGCGCTGTTTTTGTGTGCGACACATATTGAACGTTATGCAATACGCGTTGCACTTGCTCCGCACAATATCGAACTTGTTTCGTCAACCAACAAAAGTGTGTGTATAGTCTGTCTTCTACGAAAGCTACATATTAAGCACGAAAATGATATGTTGATAAATGTCTTCTTGTAGCACAATTCAAAGGAAAAAGCTACCACTTCAACAAGTTTGGCATTAACGCACGGCTGCAGAGGTCAGAATATTACGCCATGAGTGCAAAAGCTGTCCTTTATGCCAAGGTCCTTTACGTCACACTAATTGTGACAAAAAAAGCACCGTGTCTTAAAATCATTTACAAAGCCACAAAGAACGCTGCCGATTAAATGATAAGCCTACATACATCAATAACAATTACATAATCAATTGGTGTGACTACAAGTTGAAATCTGATGTCCAGTCCTGTAATTCTGGCACAAACACAAGACTTCATAAGTCACCAGAAATAATAATATATGCTGTAACATACATACTATACATGTGATAATAGTGCGTAATATCTGCAAACGTATTCACATTAATTCATGTTGTTAACATTACGCCATTAAAATTATACACAATTCTAATTATAATAAACTATTATTATTCAACATCTAAAATCTTTGTCCCTACTTTCTTGTCCTTTACGTCACATTCAGTTGCTCCATCTAACGTCAAACACAAACATAACTGAGTCATTTGGACCATTCGCTGTTTTTGTGCGCCATATATTGAATGTTATGCAATACGCGTTGCACTTGCTCTGCACAATATCGAATTTGTTTCGTCAACCAACAAAAGCGTATGTACCGGTACATACTGTCTTCTACGAACGCTACATATTAGGCACAGAAATGATATGTTGATAAATATCTCTTCTTGTAGCATAATTCAAAGGTAAAAGCTGCCACTTCAACACGGCATTAACACGTGACTGCAAATTGTGACAAGTTGAAATCTGATGTCCAGTCCTGTAATGTCTGGCACAAACACAAGATTTCATAAGCCACCAGAACTAATCATATATGCTGTAACATACATACTATACATGTGATAATAGTGCGTAATCTCTGCAAACGTATTCATATTACTTTCAATTGTTAAACATTACGCCATTGAAATTATGTAGTTTTAACTGTTTATATTATTATTCAACATCTAATATCTAAAATCGTTGTCCCTACGTTCTTGTCTTGTTTGATGTGCTGGCGATAGAGAGGGTATGATCTGGTTGAGTAGAGAAGCAAAGACAGGACGATGGAATGACAGACTTTGCACTTGGTTGCAATAAAAGCTACTTGATTCCACGTTGTAACCAGAGCCGTTCCCTTAGACAGCCAAAGGCTTTGGTAGCTGCCTATATCAGGTTGGTAATTTCAGTATCAATCGTGTTGCCTGAAGTGATTGTGCTACCCAGATAGTTGAAGGAGTGCAGAGAGTTGAGAAGTTTGTAGTCTACCGCGACTACAGGGTCCAAATAAGGTTTCCCCGGAACAGGTTGGTGCATTGATTATGTTTTCTTGATGTAGATTGTAAGGCCAGACAGTTAAATTTGCTGTTGCTGCTGTGTTCAGCAATTTCACGTATGCCATTGACAGAGCTTGCTACGAGCGCAGCATTATCAACGAACAGCAGTTTGCATTCGAGGAGTTCGTATGTCGCTGTCTTAGCCTCGAGTCTGGGAAGGTTACGCAGTTTTCCGTATACTTCTTCGGTCAGGTTGACGGAAGCTGACTCCAACCCTTGTGAAGCCACACTGACTATTGCTGAATCAGTGCAATTTTTTTTCCAGATTTTAGCTAACATTTCTCCTACAACAGTTAAGAGGGAAATACCATGATGGTTTTCAGTCACTGCGCTCACCCTTTGTCTTGTAGATGGTGATTATTAGGACATCTTTAAAATCCCAGGAGAGTTCTCCAACTTCCCAACAAGTGCGGTACAATTCAGTTAGTTGACATTTGACTTCAGGGAAGTGCCACCATGCTGAACAATTTCAGCTGGGAGACTATACCAGCCTTGGTGGTTTTAGTCACATTTTAAACCTTGTCGTATGTTGGGAGAAGAGAGTTCACTGTGCAATGGGTGCTGGTTGACAAATGTGAATATTTGTTTGCTGTGTATGGCCGATTGAAGAGATTACAGAAGTGTTCCTGCCACCTTTAGAGAATGTGTAGGAATATTAAGTGGTCTGAAAGGCCCACAAGTAGTGAGGAGAGTTTCTTTACAAGTGTGTTCACACTGGCAAAGCAGACTTCTGCCTGCACTGATTGAAACTGAAATATTAAATTATTTCTGGACGGAAGTCACATGTCACCAGCAGCGACATTGACTGATAATGCAGGTTTGGTGATTATCACTGCTCTCGTCTGAAGACGACTTGGTTGTTGCTGTCATCACTTTCATTGTTATCACAATAACTGCCATAGTCTTCTTCTGATGGCGGCTCCTAGCGGTACAGACTACAACAGACATAACACAAATGTTACCATCTGTCATCTATGTATGGATGAGTGTGTGTGTGTGTGTCAGTGTGTGCATGTATGTGTGTATGTGTGTTCGTGTGTTAGTGTGTGAGACAAGTGATCTACTCGCACTAAATTCAGTCCCGCCCTCCCACAAATCTCCCTCATTCGCTTCACTCCATCCCGTGAGATGTGATTTTAGCCGTCCTGCTCCTAGGAGGTGAGTACACGGTGTTACACGGGGTGTACGGAGCCTCCTAGGAGGTGAGTACATGGGGTGTACTGAGCCTCTTAGGAGGTGAGTACACGGGGTGTACTGAGCCTCCTAGGAGGTGAGTACATGGGATGTACTGAGCCTCCTAGGAGGTGAGTACACGGGGTGTACTGAGCCTCCTAGGAGGTGAGTACACGGGATGTACTAAGTCTCCTAGGAGGTGAGTACACGGGGTGTACTAAGCCTCCTAGGAGGTGAGTACACGGGGTGTACTAAGCCTCCTAGGAGGTGAGTACACGGGGTGTACAGAGCCTCCTAGGAGGTGAGTACACGGGGTGTACAGAGCCTCCTAGGAGGTGAGTACACGGGGTGTACTGAGCCTCCTAGGAGGTGAGTACACGGGGTGTACTGAGCCTCCTAGGAGGTGAGTACACGGGGTGTACTGAGCCTCCTAGGAGGTGAGTACACGGGGTGTACAGAGCCTCCTAGGAGGTGAGTACACGGGGTGTACTGAGCCTCCTAGGAGGTGAGTACACGGGGTGTACAGAGCCTCCTAGGAGGTGAGTACACGGGATGTACTAAGCCTCCCACACATAATGATCTCGTCTGTCATCAACTGTTGCTGTGGAAAGTCATTCGTGAAATTTGTAACAATGATTGTTAGTGATTTATTATTATTAATCATAATCACGACAAATTAAAAAAAATTATTTATCGTCAATAAAACAGTTGCTGACAACAATACATTTAGTGACATTACACCGTCGGAAAATGTCCATACATGTTTAATTTCGCAATATGAACCTTTATTTTTTTAGAAAACTAGTGTTCAGTGGAATAAAAACAAACAGTAAATAAACAAAGTGACAGTCTTTTACAAACGACACACGACGACTTAAATTCAACGGAGACTGTCACAAAGTGTTATAGTCGAATATAAAGTGTCCTCAAATAGGTTGAGAGCGGAGATTGGTGGGTGAAAATCCAACTACATACCAGAAGAACTTTAGTCTTGGCAAATTGTCTGTGACTCTCTTGATAGCGTCTTCAGTGGTAGGGTCGATGTTACATTTCACCAACCTAGTGATATATGTCATGAGTAAATTGAACCGAACATGTGACAAGTGTCAACAATAGAAGACAACTAAATTGAGTAGATTCATGCGTGAGTGAGCACGAGCTCTTTCTCCTGGGTGGCAGCCGCCAGTGCACATTATGTTTATTTTATTTCGTTGTTTGATTAATGATTGATAATTGCCATGTCGAGAGCTGCAATCGATTGTAATGTGAGATGAGTGGTTATTGGTCATAAGCAGAAGATGAAAACACGTTTTGTTGAAAGACTCCAGTGCATGAAATCACTATGCAACCAGGGTTCATGCTTGTGCACTAGACAGCTTGGGTGTATGTGCAACCAGGGTTCATGCTTGTGCACTAGACAGCTTGGATGTATGTGCAACCAGGGTTCATGCTTGTGCACTAGACAGCTTGGGTGTATGTGCAACCAGGGTTCATGCTTGTGCACTAGACAGCTTGGGTGTATGTGCAACCAGGGTTCATGCTTGTGCACTAGACAGCTTGGGTGTATGTGCAACCAGGGTTCATGCTTGTGCACTAAACAGCTTGGGTGTATGTGCAACCATGGTTCATGCTTGTGCACTAAACAGCTTGGGTGTATGTGCAACCAGGGTTCATGCTTGTGCACTAGACAGCTTGGGTGTATGTGCAACCATGGTTCATGCTTGTGCACTAGACAGCTTGGGTGTATGTGCAACCAGGGTTCATGCTTGTGAACTAAATAGCTTGGATGTATGTGCAACCAGGGTTCATGCTTGTGCACTAAACAGCTTGGGTGTATGTGCAACCAGGGTTCATGCTTGTGCACTAGACAGCTTGGATGTATGTGCAACCAGGGTTCATGCTTGTGCACTAGACAGCTTGGATGTATGTGCAACCAGGGTTCATGCTTGTGCACTAGACAGCTTGGGTGTATGTGCAACCATGGTTCATGCTTGTGCACTAGACAGCTTGGGTGTATGTGCAACCAGGGTTCATGCTTGTGAACTAAATAGCTTGGATGTATGTGCAACCAGGGTTCATGCTTGTGCACTAGACAGCTTGGGTGTATGTGCAACCAGGGTTCATGCTTGTGCACTAAACAGCTTGGGTGTATGTGCAACCAGGGTTCATGCTTGTGCACTAAACAGCTTGGGTGTATGTGCAACCAGGGTTCATGCTTGTGCACTAGACAGCTTGGGTGTATGTGCAACCATGGTTCATGCTTGTGCACTAGACAGCTTGGGTGTATGTGCAACCAGGGTTCATGCTTCCGCACTAGACAGCTTGGATGTATGTGCAACCAGGGTTCATGCTTGTGCACTAGACAGCTTGGATGTATGTGCAACCAGGGTTCATGCTTGTGCACTAGACAGCTTGGGTGTATGTGCAACCATGGTTCATGCTTGTGCACTAGACAGCTTGGGTGTATGTGCAACCATGGTTCATGCTTGTGCACTAAACAGCTTGGGTGTATGTGCAACCAGGGTTCATACTTGTGCACTAGACAGCTTGGATGTATGTGCAACCAGGGTTCATGCTTGTGCACTAGACAGCTTGGGTGTATGTGCAACCAGGGTTCACGCTGGTCATTATCACCAAATGTCGTGCATGTGTGCATATGATCGAATCAAATAAGCTCTTTCTCCGATGGCCTGGGAGATGCCTGGGCGGCGGCCTGGGTGGTGGCCTGGGTGGCGGCCTGGGAGGCGGCCTGGGTGGCGGCCTGGGTGGCAACCTGGGTGGCGGCCTGGGAGACAGCCTGGGAGGCGGCCTGGGAGGCAGCTGCCAGTGCAAATTATGTTTATTTTATTTTGTTGTTTGATTAATGATTGATAGTGTCGAGAGCTGAGAGCAATTATAATGTGAGATGAGTGGTTATTGGTTATAAGCAGAAGATGAAAACACGTTATGTATGAAATCACCATGCCATGGCGTTTCAAAAACAATGTGCGGATAAAGTTACAGCATTGCTACTGTTTAAGTTTTTAGGCTAAATTTAGGTACCATAATCCCAATTTATTGCGTTGCTTATTAACAAGACTACAACAGCACCACATCCATTGGTGTAAGGCCAATTTGTAATCTTTGTTTTGCGGATGATATTGACCTGATGGGAGGCAATGAGAATGAAATCCAAGACCTCACTACCAGACTGGAAGAAAAGGCAAGAGCTTATGGGATGGAAGTCAGCTCAGAGAAAAGCAAAATACTTGTCAACAGCACCAACCAGAACACCCCCATTAACTTCATGATGAACGGGCAGAACCTTGAGAGAGTAGACTCTCTTAAATAACTTGAAAAAGTGTTGTTTTTTTCACCCAAATGTTGTTGAATTTTACTTTAACCTCACTGTATGAACCCTGAGTGCAACAGGCTTGCCAACAACTCTTGTCTTATGCTTTCTGTATGAACCCTGTGTGCAACAGGCTTGCCAACAACTCATGTCTTATGCTTTCTGTATGAACCCTGAGTGCAACAGGCTTGCCAACAACTCATGTCTTACGCTTTCTGTATGAACCCTGAGTGCAACAGGCTCGCCAACAACTCATGTCTTATGCTTTCTGTATGAACCCTGAGTGCAACAGGCTCGCCAACAACTCATGTCTTATGCTTTCTGTATGAACCCTGAGTGCAACAGGCTTGCCAACAACTCATGTCTTATGCTTTCTGTATGAACCCTGTGTGCAACAGGCTTGCCAACAACTCATGTCTTATGCTTTCTGTATGAACCCTGTGTGCAACAGACTTGCCAACAACTCATGTCTTATGCTTTCTGTATGAACCCTGTGTGCAACAGGCTTGCCAACAACTCATGTCTTATGCTTTCTGTATGAACCCTGTGTGCAACAGGCTTGCCAACAACTCATGTCTTACGCTTTCTGTATGAACCCTGAGTGCAACAGGCTTGCCAACAACTCATGTCTCAATATTAAGCTATATCACGTCAACATAACTACAAATCTCACCTGAGTTTTTCCAGTTGTGACAGCTGCGACAAACTATGACAAAGTTGTTGAGCGGCCACCGCATCAATGTCACTGAGGCTGTCAAGAAAATATACCTGTGAACTTATGATGCATAATTAAAAATTTTAACGGCCAGAATAATACAAATAATGTATTAACACACAACTCTGAATTAACTCGACTCTATAAATACAAATGTTTCTTACCACAAAGTACATTTTCTGGAGAGTAAAAAACGACACTGCTTGTTTGGAAAAATCTAGTCTGTGTAACAAGAAAAACGTCAAAACTATTATTTTATTAATTGAAAATATTTTTTCATAATAATTTTAACACAGTGATTAGAAAAACTATGGATTTAAATTAACATAACATGCATAATCAGCAACCATTAACTTCTGATGGCACAGTGTTTCTTAATTATGAAGTATTAGACCAGTGCCAATTAAACTGAAACACTGTAGGCATATTTTAGCAAAGCATGCCAACAAATGATTTTAGGGTGATCCGAGTGTGGGGAATACAACAAATGGTTTTAGGGTGATCTGAATGTGGGGTATGCAACAAATGGTTTTAGGGTGATCTGAGTGTGGGGTATGCAACAAATGGTTTTAGGGTGATCTGAGTGTGGGGTATACAACAAATGGTTTTAGGGTGATCTGAGTGCAGGGTATGCAACAACTGGTTTTAGGGTGATCCGAGTGTGGGGTAGGCAACAAAGCATTTTAGGGTGATCCGGATGTGGGGTATGCAACAAATGGTTTTAGGGTTATTCAAGTGTAGGGTATGCAACAAATGGTTTTAGGGTGATCCGAATGTGGGGTGTGCAACAAATGGTTTTAGGGTGATCCGAGTGTGGGGTATGCAACAAATGGGTTTAGGGTGATCCGAGTACGACTGTTTGTTTTCACATACCATCACAATACATATACGTGTCAACATTCTACCTACTTGAGTTCCTTCAGGGACGTCAACTGACACAAGTTATCTAACAGAGTTGTCAACGCTTCAGCCGAGACGCCACAGTTTTGTAAACTGCAACATGAAACAATGCATAATTGACAGTTTATTTAATAACATGATATGAAACTATGCTCCTAATACTGTGGTGAAATATGTAAATGTTGTAAGTCAACAGTTGTTGTTGTCAACAGTTGTCGTACTGCAGAATGTGACTAGGAAGGATTTGCTAGTCACAATACATTATTGCCACATTTTAACTGTTACAGTCCATGGCTGATCTAAGACTTGTGTTTGGAATATGTTCTTTTGGTCGGGCACCAATTCAACTAGGTAGGGTAGGACACCCACTATACATGGGAGGGCGCTGCCATGCTGTGGTACACTCTCTGTACATCCCATTGTACAACACTATACATGGGAGGGTGCTGCCATGCTGTGGTACACTCTCTGTACATCCCATTGTACAACACTATACATGGGAGGGTGCTGCCATGCTGTGGTACACTCTCTGTACATCCCATTGTACGACACTATACATGGGAGGGTGCTGCCATGGTGTGGTACACTCTCTGTACATCCCATTGTACAACACTATACATGGGAGGGCGCTGACATGCTGTGGTACACTCTCCGTACATCCCATTGTACGACACTATACATGGGAGGGCGCTGACATGCTGTGGTACACTCTCCGTACATCCCATTGTACGACACTATACATGGGAGGGCGCTGACATGCTGTGGTACACTCTCCGTACATCCCACTGTACGACACTATACATGGGAGGGCGCTGACATGCTGTGGTACGCTCTCCGTACATCCCACTGTACGACACTATACATGGGAGGGCGCTGACATGCTGTGGTACGCTCTCCGTACATCCCACTGTACGACACTATACATGGGAGGGCGCTGACATGCTGTGGTACGCTCTCCGTACATCCCACTGTACGACACTATACATGGGAGGGCGCTGACATGCTGTGGTACGCTCTCCGTACATCCCACTGTACGACACTATACATGGGAGGGCACTGCCATGCTGTGGTACGCTCTCCGTACATCCCACTGTACGACACTATACATGGGAGGGCGCTGCCATGCTGTGGTACGCTCTCCGTACATCCCACTGTACGACACTATACATGGGAGGCGCTGCCATGCTGTGGTACGCTCTCCGTACATCCCACTGTACGACACTATACATGGGGGCGCTGCCATGCTGTGGTACGCTCTCCGTACATCCCACTGTACGACACTATACATGGGAGGGCGCTGCCATGCTGTGGTACGCTCTCCGTACATCCCACTGTACGACACTATACATGGGAGGGCGCTGCCATGCTGTGGTACGCTCTCCGTACATCCCACTGTACGACACTATACATGGGAGGCGCTGCCATGCTGTGGTACGCTCTCCGTACATCCCACTGTACGACACTATACATGGGGGCGCTGCCATGCTGTGGTACGCTCTCCGTACATCCCACTGTACGACACTATACATGGGAGGGCGCTGCCATGCTGTGGTACGCTCTCCGTACATCCCACTGTACGACACTATACATGGGAGGGCGCTGCCATGCTGTGGTACGCTCTCCGTACATCCCACTGTACGACACTATACATGGGAGGGCGCTGCCATGCTGTGGTACGCTCTCCGTACATCCCACTGTACGACACTATACATGGGAGGGCGCTGCCATGCTGTGGTACGCTCTCCGTACATCCCACTGTACGACACTATACATGGGAGGCGCTGCCATGCTGTGGTACGCTCTCCGTACATCCCACTGTACGACACTATACATGGGAGGGCGCTGCCATGCTGTGGTACGCTCTCCGTACATCCCACTGTACGACACTATACATGGGAGGGCGCTGCCATGCTGTGTACGCTCTCCGTACATCCCACTGTACGACACTATACATGGGAGGCGCTGCCATGCTGTGGTACGCTCTCCGTACATCCCACTGTACGACACTATACATGGGAGGGCGCTGCCATGCTGTGGTACGCTCTCCGTACATCCCACTGTACGACACTATACATGGGAGGCGCTGCCATGCTGTGGTACGCTCTCCGTACATCCCACTGTACGACACTATACATGGGAGGGCGCTGCCATGCTGTGGTACGCTCTCCGTACATCCCACTGTACGACACTATACATGGGGGCGCTGCCATGCTGTGGTACGCTCTCCGTACATCCCACTGTACGACACTATACATGGGAGGGCGCTGCCATGCTGTGGTACGCTCTCCGTACATCCCACTGTACGACACTATACATGGGAGGGCGCTGCCATGCTGTGGTACGCTCTCCGTACATCCCACTGTACGACACTATACATGGGAGGCGCTGCCATGCTGTGGTACGCTCTCCGTACATCCCACTGTACGACACTATACATGGGAGGGCGCTGCCATGCTGTGAGTACGCTCTCCGTACATCCCACTGTACGACACTATACATGGGAGGCGCTGCCATGCTGTGGTACGCTCTCCGTACATCCCACTGTACGACACTATACATGGGAGGCGCTGCCATGCTGTGGTACGCTCTCCGTACATCCCACTGTACGACACTATACATGGGGGGCGCTGCCATGCTGTGGTACGCTCTCCGTACATCCCACTGTACGACACTATACATGGGAGGGCGCTGCCATGCTGTGGTACGCTCTCCGTACATCCCACTGTACGACACTATACATGGGAGGGCGCTGCCATGCTGTGGTACGCTCTCCGTACATCCCACTGTACGACACTATACATGGGAGGGCGCTGCCATGCTGTGGTACGCTCTCCGTACATCCCACTGTACGACACTATACATGGGAGGGCGCTGCCAGGCTGTGGTACGCTCTCCGTACATCCCACTGTACGACACTATACATGGGAGGCGCTGCCATGCTGTGAGTACGCTCTCCGTACATCCCACTGTACGACACTATACATGGGAGGCGCTGCCATGCTGTGGTACGCTCTCCGTACATCCCACTGTACGACACTATACATGGGAGGGCGCTGCCATGCTGTGGTACGCTCTCCGTACATCCCACTGTACGACACTATACATGGGAGGGCGCTGCCATGCTTTGGTACGCTCTCCGTACATCCCACTGTACGACACTATACATGGGGGGCGCTGCCATGCTGTGGTACACTCTCCGTACATCCCACTGTACCACACTATACATGGGAGGGCGCTGCCATGCTGTGGTACGCTCTCCGTACATCCCACTGTACGACACTATACATGGGAGGGCGCTGCCATGCTGTGGTACACTCTCCGTACATCCCACTGTACGACACTATACATGGGAGGCGCTGCCATGCTGTGGTACACTCTCCGTACATCCCACTGTACGACACTATACATGGGAGGCGCTGCCATGCTGTGGTACACTCTCCGTACATCCCACTGTACGACACTATACATGGGAGGGCGCTGCCATGCTGTGGTACACTCTCCGTACATCCCACTGTACGACACTATACATGGGAGGGCGCTGCCATGCTGTGGTACACTCTCCGTACATCCCACTGTACGACACTATACATGGGAGGGCGCTGCCATGCTGTGGTACACTCTCCGTACATCCCACTGTACGACACTATACATGGGAGGGCGCTGCCATGCTGTGGTACACTCTCCGTACATCCCACTGTACGACACTATACATGGGAGGGCGCTGCCATGCTGTGGTACACTCTCCGTACATCCCACTGTACGACACTATACATGGGAGGGCGCTGCCATGCTGTGGTACACTCTCCGTACATCCCACTGTACGACACTATACATGGGAGGGCGCTGCCATGCTGTGGTACACTCTCCGTACATCCCACTGTACGACACTATACATGGGAGGGCGCTGCCATGCTGTGGTACACTCTCCGTACATCCCACTGTACGACACTATACATGGGAGGGCGCTGCCATGCTGTGGTACACTCTCCGTACATCCCACTGTACGACACTATACATGGGGGGCGCTGCCATGCTGTGGTACACTCTCCGTACATCCCACTGTACGACACTATACATGGGAGGGCGCTGCCATGCTGTGGTACACTCTTCGTACATCCCACTGTACGACACTATACATGGGAGGGCGCTGCCATGCTGTGGTACACTCTCTGTACATCCCACTGTACGACACTATACATGGGAGGGCGCTGCCATGCTGTGGTACACTCTCCGTACATCCCATTGTACAACACTATACATGGGAGGGCGCTGCCATGCTGTGGTACACTCTCCGTACATCCCATTGTACAACACTAAGCTGAGACATCCAAGAAACAATACACCAAATTCTTTTTCACACAGTTGTAAAAGTCAGTGTTGAGAACACTCACACAATTAAGTAGCTCTTACTCATTCATACCCTGTACTGCGCCCTATGACAACTTAATGTAAAATACTCCAGTTAGCTAGTGGACAATGAAACCATCGGCTTACTAGCATCCAACAATACCTTTAATGCTATATTATTAAATTATACTGGCAATACCGGGTACATTATTTAATGGACCATAACTTGATACTTTAAAGTAACAGATTCATTGCATCTATAGCTATTTGTTGGAAGTTTCCTGTTGCCATAGAGAACTTATATGGGTCATTCTGTGTCAAATCAACCAATTTTCAGAAAATAAAAAAAGTTGGTGTCTCAGAATTTTGTCCAATGGCTAAGTGGCTATACCTGAGCACTTCTGCAATAGTAGAACTAAGCATTTACACACAAATTGTGTCTGTAATTCCATATATGTAGCTTGTAAACTTCTCAAGTTAGAAGCACCTGAAAACAGATAAATAACGTGTGTATTTTAGGTTCTTACCCCCTGTCCACATCAGGCGCTAAAGACACAATTTGCAGAAGTGCTCAGGCATAGCTACTTATTCATTGGTTAAAATTTAAGCAAATTCTGAGACATCAACTTCTTGACCACTGGTTGATTTGACAAAGACCATGAAAAAAAGGTACAGGTACGTTCTTATATAGCGCGGTATCCAGTCCGTAGGACCTCTCATAGCGCTTTACACTTCACCCCCTGGCAGACCTATCATGATACGTCAGACATGGTAAACATACCTTAGTAACTGTAGTCCTGTCATCTTGGAAACATTGTCAACGAGGGCTTCACCAGTTGTTGGGTCACTACAGTTGTTGCCGTTTAAGCTGTGAAAATACATAATATATCTATCAGTTTGTTTTTAACATATTTGCAAGTAGAGTTTTTCAAGAAAACTAATCATGCGTTGATCTGAAAGCTTTTAGCGTACGTCTACTAACATCTATTTATTTCAGTAAACAGTATTAAAATATTTTGAAAACAAAATGTGAAGGCATATATAAAATTCCATTAATATATTTCACTCCTAAATTGATTGTACGACATTTGAATACTGATAAAGGTAACGTTCCAAAATTCTGCTGGTCATAACTGTTTATGCTCATACACACAAATTATGGTGAAGAACAAGAATGTATTATAAAAAGCAGATCCATTTCACCAGTCATTTGATCATAGTCCAAGTAACATCAATTACTATTTCAAGTATTCGTATTGAAGTAACTAAAATAAATAATTAAATAGCAGCACATGGCTGGTAGTAGATAACGGACAGGAAACTAGAGTATGACTGCCATAGTGTACATAATACACTTATTCCATAAGTGTACACATGGCTTCATGTGCTTGTACAGTTAAATGTGTCTGAATTGCTTGAGTGACTACACCCGTACATCAATGTGTATGAAAGAATGTATTATAACAATAGCTTGAGTGACTACACCCGTACATCAGTGTGTATGAAAGAATGTATTATAACAATAGCTTGAGTGACTACACCTGTACATCAGTGTGTATGAAAGAATGTATTATAACAATAGTTTGAGTGACTACACCTGTACATCAGTGTGTATGAAAGAATGTATTATAACAATAGCTTGAGTAACTACACTTGTACATCAGTGTGTATGAAAGTAACACACTCTAATCAGTTATTCCTACCTGAGTTTTGTCAATTGAGGCATGTGACCCAATGCGACAGCCAAAGCTCTTGTCGTTTCACCAGTCAGCTTGCAACCATTCAAACTGTATCACATAAATAATGTCAGCATAATAACTTGATAAATCAGTCGAAGATTGCAACACTAAAGTGTGGACTGGACCTGAGGGCTATTCTCCAAAATCGTCTGACAGTTGGCTTGGGAGAGGCCTTTTTATGTTCTCCAATCTCTGTTAAACTTTACTCCAATAAAATACATAGACTAAACATTTAAGTTCTGAAGTTTCTTTGTCTAAATCCGAAAACTCAATAAGTGGCAAGTAGCGCATGTCAGGAATGTTACCCTCCACAGTTACGCATGGCCAAGTTAACGAGTTCGCTTTAACACCCTAAAGAAATATAAATAAATGTTGGAATTAAATTATAATTATGTTCTTCATGTTATACTAAAAACAATGTGGAGAACATCTATAAATTCATAAGATGAGATCCTGTTCCAGAAATGTGATTTGACATTGCTCGTGCGTGCACAGTACTGCTGCATATACAAACTCGTAATTGAATTGGAACACAATTTAAAAATAACCCTTTCCCACAGAGCACTTCTCATGGATATTTTATAAATTATAGTGATTTGGACACATTGCTTTTATTAAAACTTGGTACTGGTGTCAGATGATATTTGGACCCAGGTGACATTTGGACCCGCGAGTCCAAATATCATAGCGAAATATGGATCCGCCCTACAGAGCACGTAAGTAACGAAGTAGGCCTACTTCGTTACTTTATTTGAGTAGTTTTTTACTTTCTAGTTGTAACGAAGTAGATTTGTGTGGATCTACTTCTATTTGTAACGAAGTAGAATTATGTGTTACTTTTGTAAATGTAACGAAGTATCGACACCGGGCGTTTTATTTTTTTTCCACTGCATAATTATTCCGCTGCATACAGAAACAGCATACACACTACGCGCGGAATCATGTGTAAATCTATAATCTTCTGATAGTCTTCTGATTCACTAATTCAAAATTGATCGCAGAGCAGGATCGTTGACCTATATAAATCGAGTGTAGCCAATAGTTGCCATTTCTCTTTTGACTTTCTGTTTGCACAATCTGTTTTTCTACACTTTGTATCGTTTGCGAGAGCGTTCTATACTGTAGTCATTTTCATTCTGAACATTCATCGTGTGGTGTTCTATGTATGGATGCAGTGAAACAGTATTTTTATTGACATCTAGGCATACTGGATTTCTTTAATGTTGCTTCACAGAATGTTTTCTACAAAGTTCATTTGTACAGTACATGTCCTCATTAAGGTTGCCATTGACCTCTGGTATCACGGCGTACTGATTCTTGATGAGTTCTTTGTGTATGACAAATACTTTTCCAAGGAACATATTCCTTGTAAAACATTTCCTAATTTCTTTATTGCCATTATTCAGTGGGTACCTCCTGTGTCACTAACATATTCTGTTTGTAGCCATTATTCAGATGATGTCGCATCCACCCTGACATATCTTGTTTTTCCAGCAGTAGCTTTTGAACATCTTTCTTCTGATGCCTCTAAGCGAAGTAGTAACAATTTATCTTTAGCTGTGCAACACTAAAACTTGGTACTGGCTGTACATGAACATGGTGTAACAACAATCACCAACCTTGGTACTGGGTTCAACAACAATCATCAACCTTGGTACTGGGTGTAACAACAATCACCAACCTTGGTACTGGGTGTAACAACAATCACCAACCTTGGTACTGGGTGTAACAACAATCACCAACCTTGGTACCGGGTGTAACAACAATCACCAACCTTGGTACTGGGTGTAACAACAATCACCAACCTTGGTACCCGGTGTATCAACAACCACCACACCTTGGTACTGGGTGTAACAACAATCACCACACCTTGGTACCGGGTGTAACAACAATCAACATACCTTTGTACCAGGTGTATAGCAACAATCAACACATCTTTGTACCGGGTGTAACAACAATCAACACACCTTTTTAACGGGTATAACAACAATCACCACACCTTGATACTGGATGTAACAACAATGTTCATACCTTGGTACCGGGTGTAACAACAATCACCACACCTTGATACAGGGTGTAACAACAATCACCATACCTTGATACCAAGTGTAACAATAACCATCACATCTTGGTACCGGGTGTGACAACAATCTGATATTTTTAAGCAAAGTTGTTTTTTCCATATAATATTCCAACACTGATATTTACTCTGCTTCTAAATGTAGGAGAGCAATATAAAAAATAATATCTTCCTAACAGAAGGTGATTAGCTTGGTACCGGGCATAACAGTTCTGGTGAAATGCTGAACATTCGTGTAAATGGGTTTCTCTTGATGTGTTATTAATAGCTTCCCATGAGAAAGCATTCATATATATATATATATATATATATATATATATATATATATATATATATAACAATTATTGTTATTTATGTATTTGTAAATTTTAAAGTAATTATTTAAATTAATTATGTATCAATCAAGTTAAAGTTTAACAATTTGTTGGACAGCATGAATATCAAAAGTAAAAGCACTTTTTCAAGTAACTACTGTGAAATAATACATTCATCATAAATTTAATTATATCCTGCTTTCTAACCAGTTAATTTTGGAAAATCATTAATTGGAGGTATCAATATATTGGTGCGGGAACTTGGTATCAGGTGTAACAATAACAGTGGACTCATTAACAAACAAAATAGGTTTGGGTTGGAGCAGCTATTGTAGGGGCCTATATCATAGTATGTCACACACAGGTCGTAGGGAGACAGGACATAAGGAGACGGGAAGGAAAGGAACGGGGAGGAAGACAACTGGAGTGAAGGAGAGGGGAGTGGGGGAGACAGGAGGGAAGGAGAAGGGAGTGGGGGAGAAAGTTGGTAAAACAACCGGAGTGAAGGAGAGGGAAGTGGGGGAGAGAGTAGCGAAGGAGACAGGAGGGAAGGGGTCAGGACAGAATGTGATGGAGGGGATCAAACGGAAGAGTTATTCTGCAGCAGTGGTAGAGAGGGTGAGGAAGAGAGCGAGGGTGTTTGTGGGGGATTCGATAGTTAGGAAGACCGACAGAGTCTTAAACAAGGGAGATGATGTGGTGGTCTGCTTGCCTGGAGCCAAAATAGAGGCGATAAGTGAGAGGGTAGAAAACATTGTAGGTTCGGTTAAGGGTGGATCTGTTTTAGTACACGTACGGGCAAATAATGTAGAGAGGGAGGGTACAACTGCCATAGTTAGGAAATATAGGCAGTTGGTCAGAACACTAAAACAGACGCGGGTTGAGCAGGTAATACTGTCAGGGATTTTACCAGTAATGGGCAGGAGGGGTCACAAATATCGAAATTGTCGGGGGATGGCAATTAACATGTTAGTCCAGAAACTATGTAGGGAAGAAGAAGTTGGATTTGTGGATTTATGGGGAAGTTTTGTTGGGAGGGCTGATATGTACATGAAGGATGGGCTTCATCTACGTGGAAAGGGGGCAGCAGTATTCGCGGACGAACTTTCAGTAGCAGTAGATAGTGGCATGGGTACAATGAGAAAATATTTTTGGTAGTAAACATTGTTTAAACTAGAAGTGCAGGGGGGTTACCTAGATGTGTCTCAAGCAGAACAAGAGGCCACAGACAAACCAATATCAAATCGTCCGAAAAACATCTCTGAAACAGGTTATAGATGCGTATGTTTAAATGCAAGGAGCACAGTAAATAAGAAAAACGAATTCAACATTATGGTAGAAGATATTGACCCTCACATAATTGGTATAACTGAATCATGGGCCAACATAGATATAACAGATGCTGAATTAGGACTGACAGGATACGTAATGTTTAGGAAAGATCGAGTAGGAAGAAGGGGAGGGGGAGTTATTTTATATGTTAAAGAATTTATTCAGGCTTATGAAATAAAACTAGAAAGGGAAGCAGATTGCGATGAAGCTGTTTGGTGCAAAATTTTTTCATGAAATTAAAAATTAACTATTGGATTAGTTTACCGAAGTCCAAACATAAACGAAGAGGACAACACAAAAATAAAAACGCTACAAAGGAAGTTAGTAAAGGGGAATATATCATAATGGGAGATTCTAACCATGGACACATACAATGGAATTCTCTAGAGAGCACAGGGATTGAGGACCAACAATTTCTATTTTTAATCCAGGATGGCTTTCTTACTCAGCACGTGCTAGAACCAACCAGGGGAGAAAATGTATTAGATATAGTTTTGTCATCACAAAAAGAATTAGTGGACAATGTAAAAATACTTGAACCATTGGGTAATAGTGACCATAATCAAATACATTTTGACATCAATGTAAAATCAGAAAGTAAAAATAAGAAAACGTACAAGAGAAACTTCCACAAAGGTAACTACAAAGATATGAGAAAATACTTAGCAAAGCTAGATTGGAATAACATGCTGATGAATAAGACCGCAACTGAATGTTGGAATATTCTAAAATATGAAATTGAGAGTATCATCGATAAATTTGTTCCCTTCCAAAACAAGGAAAACGGTGTAGAAAGAAACACTTGTCAAAAGAGGCTATTAGAAAATAGTTGTTAAAACAAACCATGTGGAGGTTTTATTGGCGTACCCGAAAGGAAGAAGACTATGCAAATTACAAAGAGGCACTTAATGCAGCTACAACTGAAATAAGACAATCTAAAAGAAGCTATGAGCAAAAACTAGCATGTAACATAAAAAATGACAGCAAGAGTTTTTATGCATATGTCAGGAGTAAACAAAACGTACAAGACAAGGTTGGATGACAGTGCTGGAAATATAATATCACAGGGGTTTTTAATGGCGGAAGACCTAAATGGTTACTTCAGTTCAGTGTTTACCAAAGAAGATATTAGTTCATTACCAGTTACTGATGCTAAATTTCAAGGGGCTAAATCTGACTATTTAGGTCCGTTAGTTGTAACTCCAGAATTGGTAGCTAAGAAAATAAAGGCAATGAAGGATAACAAATCACCGGGAGTGGATGGGATTCCTCCAAAATTACTAATGGAAACAGTAGAACAAATCAGTATACCACTTGCAAGAGTATTCAACTTGTCATTAAAAGAGGGAGTTGTTCCGTTTGAATGGAAAGAAGCAAACATCATACCATTATTTAAAAAGGGTTCGAGAAATAAGTCAGAAAATGACAGACCAGTGAGTTTAACGTCAGTGATTTGTAAATTATTAGAAAGGTTAATTAAAGACCATATGGTGGACTTCCTCATTAAGCATAAATTATTAAATTCATCTCAACATGGATTCCTTAAAGCGAGGTCATGCTTAACAAATATGTTATGTTTTTTGGAAGAAATCACTAAGTGGATAGACTTGGGATCGCCAGTAGATATTATCTACTTAGATTTTCAGAAAGCTTTTGTCAAAGTGCCACATCAAAGATTACTACTTAAATTAAAAGCCCATGGTATCGGGGATAGCATAACTGACTGGATAGAACAATGGCTGACTGACAGAAGACAACGAGTTGTAGTGGATGGAGAAGTTTCAAATTGGAAATCGGTTTTGAGTGGGGTACCTCAAGGATCAGTATTAGGACCTATATTATTCTTAATATATACAAATGACTTGGACGACAGTATAACAAGTAACGTACTGAAATTTGCAGATGACACAAAACTGTTTAGAAAGGTTAATACTGATGGTGATAAAACAACATTTACAAAACGATCTAGACAGATTAGTGAAATGGTCTGAGAAATGGCAGATGTTGTTCAATTTTAGGAAATGTAAATGCCTACATACAGGACATGGGAACTTGGATGTAAACTATAAAATGGGAGATACTATTCTGGGTACTACTGTAAAAGAAAAGGACTTAGGAGTTACAATAAGCACTGATATGAAAGTTTCAGAGCAGTGTGGTATTGCAGCTTCAAAGGGTAATCAAATTCTTGGATTGATTAGAAGAAACATAACATACAAGGGAAAAAAGTTCATTATAGCTCTTTATAAAGCAATAGTTAGACCTCATTTAGAATACTGTATACAAGCATGGAGACCATATCGTAAGAAGGATATAGATACGCTTGAACGCATACAAAGGAGAGCAACTAAAATGATTCCAGAACTTAGAGACCTTAGTTATGAAGAATGCCTGAAAGAATGTGGTTTAACAACTCTAGAGACAAGGAGGTTAAGAGGAGATCAGATTGAAGTTTTTAAGATATTGAATGGGTATGAAAATATTGATAGAAATATGTTTTTCTCACTCAAGAAGGATAGCAGAACTAGAGGACATGAGGTAAAATTAGTAAAGGATCAATGTAGATTGGACATCAGGAAGCACTCGTTCTCACAGATGACAATAAATGAATGGAACAAATTGTCTACGGATTGTGTAACTGCTAGCAGCATGAATATGTTTAAAAACAAGGTTGACACATATCTCAGGAGGGCAGGTTATAAGTAGATGAACATTGTTGGACTCTCGATAAGCCAATGGCTTCCTTGTCCACTTGCCATCTGGGCCTTTGGCTTGGATGGCAAATCTTGTTAAATCTTGTTAAATTTTAAAGTTTACTTTAACATAAGAAACTTCAAATGGTGAGTTATCATTACTGCATTAAAAATAATAGCTTTCTGAAATGCAAGATAATTTGGGGGAAACTTATTTTGGCTATTTTTTTACATTTTAAAGGGACGTGGACCATTCATTGGCACACAACTATAGGAAAGGTATATATTTCCAGAAAGAACTCGTCGAGACAAAGCCAATGGTATGCAATAATACTATTTTAGATAGAGAAATAAACAAGTAATAAGGCAGGGAAACTTCAAAACGAACTGTCAGACAATTTTGGAGAGTGACCCCTGTAGACATATAGCTCTAGATCAAACAAGTAAAGGTTGTAATAAATGTTTGAGAGTCAACCAGTGGCTTATGTATTACTTAGCAGTGTATGTTGGTTTAATACCAATCTTGTTATGACAGGAAATGTCCAGTGTGTTACCACAAGAATATATATATACTTGTTTGTCTACTGATGTGTGCATGCATGCGTGTGTACATGCGTGCATGGACGAGGACATCAATGTTTGCAGTGCATGCATGCATCCATGTCTGTGTGTGTGTGTGTGTGATTGTGTTTATGCGTGTCTATGTTTATATACTGGTGTATACAATACATGGACGTGTATGTAGGTGCATATAGCACACTGCCTTTAATAGTCAATTTATATTTTTCACGGCTGCAAACGGGAAAACAGCAGAACTGTCTTCACCATGCTTCAGCAAACTACAAGGTATTGAGAGATGGATGCACTGAGAATAATCAGGTGTCTGTGGTTGTAATTCTCCTGAACAATCATCATATCTCAATTTGTAAGTTATCAAAACAGAGAAGTGCATTTCACAAAGACTCCATCATAAAATAGTTTTTTACCCATTGGACTGCTCTTTATACAAACAAATATACCATAAGTATGTAAACCAACCTAACTATAAATTATCTGGTTATTGTTTACATCATGAAATACAGCAAATATTCCAGTGGGTTAGTAGACAATGACGCAATTGGCTTATGAGAGTCAAACAATTCTTTTGATGACATATTCTTAATTGTGTTGTCAATACATGGTTTCATGAAACATAGCTTGATACTTTTGAATAACATATTCATTGTATGTATTGCTATTTGTTGTAAGCTTCATGTTGTCAGACACTTTCAACATACCTTAGTGCGCGTAGTGCTGTCATCTGGGAAACACTGTCAACGAAGGTTTGACCAGTTGTTTGGTCACTAAGGTTGTTGTGGTTGAAGCTGTAAAAATATATTATATATTTGGTGTAAGATAGTTATTAGCAGATTTACAAATTTAACTTTTCGAGAAAAATAATCCTGTTTAATTCAAGCAGATCCATTTCACCTGCTATTTTGTCATCACACAAAGTAACAATGGAAGAATATGATACAGATGTTGGAATGAAGTGGCAATGACAAGTTAATATTATTGGTGTGAGACTGCGTGCGTGCGTGCATGCACGCTTGCGTGTGGGGGCTGTATGAAAGAAAGACATCATAGATTATATGGTTAAATCATGTTTCATTTCCTGGCTTGGGTAAAATACCTTAGTGTTTTAAATAATGTTCATAAAACATTACTATTTCTGGTATTCTTATTCGATTATCTAAAAAAAAATTAATAGCAGCACATGGCTGGTGCAACATTTAATGGACCTTATGCACTTAATGTCATTAATTATCAATTGATGGTGTTGATGGTACCACTTACAGAGTTCTAAAAAATAACTTCACTTAATACAGTCAAAGGTCACTCAGTCAATATTATAAGGAAATTACAACATAGTGACAGTCCACAATGTATGACACAATTGTATGTGAAACTATAGTATTTGGTGTCCGTGTGTCATAAGTATGTGTTAGGTAAATAGAGCATAGCACACTTATGCCATCACTGTACACATGGATTTAAAAGCATATGAATAGTCAAAATGTGCATGAATGGCCTACCAAGTAAGTTCTTCCTACCTGAGCTCTGCCAGCTGTGGCAGGTGATGCAGTGTGATGGCCAAAGCTGTTGCCTCTGCACCAGACAGCTGGCAACCACTCAAACTGTCAAACATATAACAACCTGTGAATTAACAGCCTATGGGGCCCAAGCCCATAAAGTGTGGGTGAATGGCACGCCTAGTCAAGTGATGTTTCTTGTAGGGTGTAGCGGTTTTTCCTGGTTACCATGACCACCAGATAGATAGATAAATAATTTTTTACTTATATATTTATTATTTTTTCTTTCTTTTGTTGTATATATTTTAATGATCTATCCTTGTTTTTATCTCGCTTTTAGTGCAATGTTGCTAAGCTTTGCTTTAAGTCACTTTTCATCTTTTGATGGTATCACCAGGCCCCTGAACTTCAGTATATAAAAAAAACTTTAAGTATAAAATGAATATGTTGAACATTGCATTACTAGTGTGGACAGGCCCTACAGAGCCATGGCTTTACTTAGATATAAGTAATAAGTATAGGTCATAGTCATTATGGATGGAAGGTCAGCCACTTCAACATCAGTTTTCACAGATCAGTTTGGTATATGCTGTTTTGCTTCCCTCAGTTTTTTTGCCATGAACAGGTGTCTGTTACATCTTGTAACAATAAACTTGTAATACACTGACTTCATAGCGAACAACAAACAACGTGGTGAACAGATTTTAATACGAACAGAACACGTAGGATACTGACGTAATCTAGAGGAATAGTGATTGGCCCCACAGGCCCACGTGATTAGCAATGGCTGATTTAGGACTTGTGTTTGGATTATGTTCTTTTGGTCAGGCACCAATTCAACTAGGTAGGGTAGGACACCCACTATACATGGGGGGGCGCTGCCATGCTGTGGTACACTCTCTGTACATCCCATTGTACAACACTATACATGGGAGGGCGCTGCCATGCTGTGGTACACTCTCCGTACATCCCATTGTACGACACTATACATGGGAGGGTGCTGCCATGCTGTGGTACACTCTCTGTACATCCCATTGTACGACACTATACATGGGAGGGCGCTGCCATGCTGTGGTACACTCTCTGTACATCCCATTGTACGACACTATACATGGGAGGGCGCTGCCATGCTGTGGTACACTCTCTGTACATCCCATTGTACGACACTATACATGGGAGGGCGCTGCCATGCTGTGGTACACTCTCTGTACATCCCATTGTACGACACTATACATGGGAGGGCGCTGCCATGCTGTGGTACACTCTCTGTACATCCCATTGTACGACACTATACATGGGAGGGCGCTGCCATGCTGTGGTACACTCTCTGTACATCCCATTGTACGACACTATACATGGGAGGGCGCTGCCATGCTGTGGTACACTCTCTGTTCATCCCATTGTACGACACTATACATGGGAGGGCGCTGCCATGCTGTGGTACACTCTATGTACATCCCATTGTACAACACTATACATGGGAGGGCGCTGCCATGCTGTGGTACATTCTCTGTACATCCCATTGTACAACACTATACACGAGAGGGCGCTGCCATGGTGTGGTACACTTTACGTACATCCCATTGTACGACACTATACACGAGAGGGTGCTGCCATGCTGTGGTACACTCTCTGTTCATCCCATTGTACGACACTATACATGGGAGGGCGCTGCCATGCTGTGGTACACTCTATGTACATCCCATTGTACAACACTATACATGGGAGGGTGCTGCCATGCTGTGGTACATTCTCTGTACATCCCATTGTACAACACTATACATGGGAGGGTGCTGCCATGCTGTGGCACACTCTCTGTACATCCCATTGTACAACACTATACACGAGAGGGCGCTGCCATGCTGTGGTACACTCTACGTACATCCCATTGTACGACACTATACACGAGAGGGCGCTGCCATGCTGTGGTACACTCTACGTACATCCCATTGTACGACACTATACACGAGAGGGCGCTGCCATGCTGTGGTACACTCTACGTACATCCCATTGTACGACACTATACATGAGAGGGCGCTGCCATGCTGTGGTACACTCTCCGTACATCCCATTATACAACACTATACACGAGAGGGCGCTGCCATGCTGTGGTACACTCTCCGTACATCCCATTGTACAACACTATACACGAGAGGGCGCTGCCATGCTGTGGTACACTCTACGTACATCCCATTGTACAACACTATACACGAGAGGGCGCTGCCATGGTGTGGTACACTTTACGTACATCCCATTGTACGACACTATACACGAGAGGGCGCTGCCATGGTGTGGTACATTCTCTGTACATCCCATTGTACGACACTATACATGGGAGGGTGCTGCCATGCTGTGGTACACTCTCCGTACATCCCATTGTACAACACTATACACGAGAGGGCGCTGCCATGGTGTGGCACACTCTCTGTACATCCCATTGTACAAATTAAGCTGAGACATCCAAGAAACAATACACCTAATTCTTTTTCACGCAGTTGTAAAAGTCAGTGTTGAGAACACTCACACAATTAAATAGCTCTTACTCATTCATACCCTGTACTGCGCCCTATGACAACTTAATGTAAAATACTCCATTTAGCCAGTGGACAATGAAGCTATCGGCTTACCAACATCCAATACCTTTAACGCCATATTATTAAATTGTATTGGCAATACATAGTTTAATGATACTTTCTATTAACTTGATACTTTCTACTAACATTGCATCTATAGCTATTTGTTGGAAGTTTCATGTTGCCATAGAGAACTTATACGGGTCATTCTGTGTCAAATCAACCAATTTTCAGGAAATTAAAAAAGTTGGCATCTCAGAATTTTTTCCAATGACTAAGTGGCTATACCCGAGCACTTCTGCAATAGTAGAACTAAGCATTTACACACAAATTGTGTCTGTAATTCCATATATGTAGCTTGTAAACTTCTCAAGTTAGAAGCACCTGAAAACAGATAAATAACGTGTGTATTTTAGGTTCTTACCCCCTGTCCACATCAGGCGCTAAAGACACAATTTGCAGAAGTGCTCAGGCATAGCTACTTATTCATTGGTTAAAATTTAAGCAAATTGTGAGACATCAACTTCTCGACCATTGGTTGATTTGACACGGAATTACCCATTCGTCAGACATAGTATACATATTAACCTACCTTAGTAACTGCAGTCCTGTCATCTTGGAAACATTGTCAACGAGGGTTTGACCAGTTGTTGGGTCACTGCAGTTGTTGCTGTCTAAGCTGTGAAAATACATAATATATGTATAATTGAAAACAAACCGTGAAGGCATATATAAAATTCTGTTAATATATTTCAGTCCTAAATTGATCGTACAACGTCTGAATACTGATAAAGGTAACATTCCACAATTCTGCTGGTCATAAATGTTTATGCTCATACATACAAATTATAGTGAAGAACAAGAATGTATTATATCAAACAGATCCATTTCACCGGTCATTTTATCATAATCCAAGTAACACCAATTACTATTTCAGGTATTCGTATTCATAACTAAAAAAAAATTAAATAGCAGCACATGGCTGGTAGTAGATGACGGACAATGAACTTAGCACACAAGGTCATTAATGATCACCAGATGGCAATGGTGGTAGTATTTACTGAGATAAAAACTAACTAAACTAAATATAGTTCAAATGGTGAAATAAAAGTCAGATAAGTATAAAAAATTTAATGCAAAATTACAGTTTAATTCTCAAATTAGAGAAAATGTGCCATAAATATATGTCAATGTGTATGAAAGTAACACACTCTAATCAGTTATTCCTACCTGAGTTTTGTGAACCGAGGCATGTGACTCAATGCGACAACCAAAGCTTCTATCGTTGTGCCAGACAGCTCGCAGCAATTCAAACTGTATCAAATAAATAATGTCAGCATAACAACTTTATAAATCAGTTGACGATTGAAACACTAGAGTGTGGACCGGACCTGAGGGCTATTCTCCAAAATATTCTAACAGTTGGACTGGGAGAGGAAATTTTTTTCATGTTCTCCAATCTCTGTTAAATTTTACTCCAATAAAATACATAAACATTTAAAATCTATAGTTTTTCATCTAAATCCGAAAACTAAATAAGTGGCAGGTGGCGCATGTCAGGAATGTTACCCTCTACTATTACGCCCGGCCAAGTTACCAAGTTCACTTTAACACCCTAAAGAAATATAAATAAATGCTGGAACTGGATTAAAATAGTGCTATTCGACAGCTATTATGTTCTTCTTCATGCTATATTAAAAACAATATGGGGAACATCTATAAATTCATAAAATTACATCCTGTTCCGAAAATGTGATTTGAACTCGTAACTGAATTAGAACACAATTTTAAAATAACCCTCTCCCATATAGCACTTCTGAGGGATCTTTAATAGATTTTAGACTCAATAAACCGTTGTTTCATCCTTACAATTTCAGTGGAGAATATACACACTCGTGGAACCAACTTGTGATGTCAGCTACATTCAACATTAGGATTGACGGGGGGGGGGGTGCTCAAAATAATATCAGTATGAAAATTGGACCAATGTCTACAACTTTTGAAAAAATACATAATGGAAGTTGGGGTGGGCGCAACAAGTGCATGTCTGGGTTGCAATATGTTTGACGTTTACCCGGTAGTTGTTATCTTCACCCATTTATCATAATTTCCTTGACATGTATTGGTGTTGGCATCATGACAACGGCACTTATAACAGGAACTATCCCTTGTATAGTGGGAGGGTCCTTTCACCATCAAATTGTGCACATTCCTGAAGTTTACTACTCGGTGCTATTACCACACATCCATTTGGCCCTTAGCAATGAGAATGTCATTCCAAGATACCAATAAGCAGTTAAAGTATTTTCATCCTGAACATTCATCATGCAGTGTTCTATGTGTGGATGCAGTGTAACCATGTTTTTGTTGACATCTGGGCAGACTGGATTTCTTTTGGTACTGGGTGTAACAACAATCAACACACCTTGGTACCGGGTGTAACAACAACCATCACACCTTGGTACTGGATGTAACAACAACCACCATACCTTGGTACCGGATGTAACAACAACCACCACACCTAGGCACCTGATGTAACAACAACCACCACACCTAGGCACCAGATGTAACAACCATCACACCTTGGTACTGGGTGTAACAACAACCACCACACCTTGGCACCGGAAGTAACAACAACCACCACACCTAGGCACCTGATGTAACAACCATCACACCTTGGTACTGGGTGTAACAAGAACCACCACACCTTGGCACCGGATGTAACAACAACCACCACACCTAGGCACCAGATGTAACAACAACCACCACACCTAAGCACCTGATGTAACAACCACCACACCTAGGTACCGGGTGTAACAACAACCACAACAACTTGGTACCGGGTGTAACAACCACCACACTTTGGTATTGGGTGTAACAACAATCACGCCTTGATACCGGGTATAATAACAACCACCACACCTTGGTACCAGGTATGACAACCATCTGATAATATTTTAAAGCAAAGTTGTTGTTTTCCATATAATATTCCAACACTGATATTTATTCTGCTCCTAACTGTAGGAGAGCAACATAAAAAATATCATCTTCCTAACGGACGTTAGTTGAAACGTATTGGCCACAGGTGATTAGCTTGGTACTGGGCGTAACAGTTCTGGTGAAATGCTGAACATTTGTCTAAATGGGTTTCTCTTGATGTGTTATTAATAGTTTCCCATGATAAAGCATTCATATATATATATATATATATATATATATATATATATATAACAATTATTGCTATTTATGTATTTGTTAATTTTGAAGTAATTATTTTAATTAATCATGTATCAATCAATCAAAAGTTTGGTAACGGGCGAAACCAGCTAAAGTTTGACAATTTGTTGGACAGAACAAATATCAAAAGTAAAAGCACTTATTCAAGTAACTACTGTGAAATAATACATTCATCATAAATTTAATTATATCCTGCTTTCTAACCAAAGTTAATTTTTGAAAATCATTAATTGGTAGTATTGAAATATTGGTGCGGGAACTTGGTATCAGGTGTAACAATAAAACTGGATTCATTAACAAACAAAATAAGTTTGGGTAGGAGCAGATATTGTAGGGGCCTCAATCATAGTTTGTGATACACATTGGAAAGTCTACTTAAACATAAGACACTTCAAATGGTGAGTTATCATTACTGAATTAAAATTAATAGCTTTCTTAAATGCAAAACAAACTGTAAGACAATTTTGGAGAGTGGCCCCTGTAGACATAATATTTTGGTTCTACTTAGATCAAACAAGTAAATGTTGTAACAAATGTTTGAGAGTCTTATGTACTACTTAGCAGTATATGTTGGTTTAACACAAAACATGCTATGACAGGAAATATCCAGTGTGTTACCAGAAGAATATACATACTTATGTTTGTCTATCCGGTGTGTGTGCGTGCGTGCGTGCGTGCGTGTGTGAATGGACGAGCACATCAATGTGTGCAGTGCATGCATGCATCCATGTGGGTGATTGTGTTTATGCATGTCTACCCATGCTTATATACTGGTGTATACAATACATGGACGTGTACATCGGTGCATATTAATTTAATAGCCTTTAATAGTAAATTTAAATCTTTCACGGCTGCAAACGGGAAAACAGCAGAACTGTCTCCATCATGCTTCAGCAAACTACAAGGTATTGAGAGATGGATGCACTGAGAATATTCAGGTGTCTGTGGTTGTGATCCTCATGAACAATCATCATATCTCTATTTGTAATTTATCAAAACAGAGAAGTGCATTTCACAAAGACTCCATCATGAATATAGTTTTTACCCATTGGACTGCTCTTTATACAAACAAATATACCATAAGTATGTAAACCAATCTAACTATAAATTATCTGGTTATTGTTTACATCATGAAATACAGCAAATATTCCAGTGGGTTAGTAGACAATGACGCAATTGGCTTATGAGAGTCTAACAGTTCTTTTGATGACATATTCTTAATTGTGTTGCCAATACATTGTTTCATGAAACATAGCTTGATACTTTTGAATAACATATTCATTGTATGTATTGCTATTTGTTGTAAACTTCATGTTGTCAGACACTTTCAACATACCTTAGTGCGCGTAGATCTGTCATCTGTGAAACACTGTCAACGAAGGTTTGACCAGTTGTTTGGCCATTAAGGTTGTTGTGGCATAAGCTGTAAAAATATATTATAAATTTGGTGCAAGATAGTTATTAACATATTTACAAATATCACTTTTCAAGAGAATTAATTGTGTTTAATTCAAGCAGATCCATTTCACCAGTTATTTTGTCATCACACAAAGTAACATCGGAAGAATATGAAATTGATATTGGAATTAAGTGGCAATGACAAGTAAATATTATTGGTGTGTGTGCATACATGCGTGATTGTGTGCAAGCATGCGTGATTGTGTGCATGCATGCGTGATTGTGTGCATGCATGCGTGATTGTGTGCATGCATGCGTGATTGTGTGCATGCATGCGTGATTGTGTGCATGCATGCGTGCATGCGGGGGCTGTATGAAAGAAAGACATCATAGATTATATGGTTAAATCATGTTTCATTTCCTGGCTTGGATAAAATACCTTAGTGTTTTAAATAATATTTATAATCCATCACTATTTCAGGTATTCGTATTTGATTATCTGAAATAAAAAATTAAATAGCAGCACATGGCTGGAGCAGCAGACGACTGATGCAGCAGACGACATATAATGAACCTTATGTACTTCATGCCATTAATTATCAATAGATGGTGTTGATGGTACTACTTATCAATAGATGGTGTTGATGGTACTACTTATCAATAGATGGTGTTGATGGTACTACTTATCAATAGATGGTGTTGACGGTACTACTTATCAATAGATGGTGTTGATGGTACTACTTATCAATAGATGTCATTGATGGTACTACTTATCAATAGATGGTTTGATGGTACTACTTATTGAGTTCTAAAAAATAACTTCACTTAATACAGTCAAAGCCAATATTATAAGGAATAATTACAATATAGTGACAGCCCGCAATGTATGACACAATTGTAAGTGAAACTATAGTATTTGGTGTCCGTACTTCAGAGAAAATGTGTCATAAGTATGTGTTAGGTAAATAGAGCATATCTGCCATAGCATACATAGCACTCTCATGCCATCACTGTCCACACAGTAAGTGCATACGTATAGCTAAAATGTGTATGAATGGCTTGACCAAGTACACTCATACATCAAAGTGAGCCTACCAAATAAGTTCTTCCTACCTGAGCTCTTCCAGCTGTGGCAGGTGACGCAGTGCGAAGGCCAGAGCTTTTGCCTCTGCACCAGACAGCTGGCAGCCACTCAAACTGTCAAACATATAACAAACTTCAGTATAATAACTTAATGAATATGTTGAATATTGCATTACTAGTGTGGACAGGCCCTACAGAGCCATGGCTTTACTTAGATATAAGTAATGAGTATAGGTCATAGTCATTAGGGATGGAAGGTCAGCCATTTCAACATCAGTTTTCACAGATCAGTTTGGTATATGCTGTTTTGCTTCCATCAGTTTTTCTTGCCATGAATGGGTGTCTGTTACATCTTGTAACAATAAATTGGTAATATACTGACTTCATAGCGAACAACAAACAACACGGTGAACAGATTTTAATACAAACATGAAGGACACTGATGTAATCTATAGGAACAGTGATTGGCCCCACAGGCCCACGTGATTAGTCGTGGTGTCATAACCCCATCCAGTGCCATATAGAACCGTACAGACTTAACACTTCCCCCTTTTTAAATGTCTCAATTCCTCATTTGAGCTATTCCGAGACAAAAACCAAAATCCACTTAAACGTCCAAGCGTCCATACTATTCAACTACTGTCTCTAACATTATGTACCGGTAGTCCTTAAGTTTCACAGGAGCCCTCAACGGCCTTCCAGCACTGGTTGTTATCACCGCTGGCGTTGTAGGTGTACCTTCGGTGTACCAGTTCTGCTGGCTGGTTCGGTTTTCTCGATACGGCTGGTTGACTCGGCTTGGGTGACTCTTGAAGTGGAAACTCGTACTCAGAATGGTGGCCTTCTACAGTTTCGCTGTCCCCGTGGCCAGGTATTCCCCTCATTTGGTCCACATGATGTCTCCACACAGTACCGTCTACCAGCACCTGTTACAAGTCTGGGCCCATTCTCTCCAGTATTCTTCCTGGTAACCAATTTGATCTACCTCAGTAATTTTGTAGCCAGACTTCTTCGGAAGTTCTTCCCCAGCCTGGTATGAAGTCAACCTCTTGGTCTCATTTTGAAGTAGTTGGGAGTCTACTACTTGCTTCACATCTTACATCAACTGCCGCATCTCAATGATTTCAGTCCATTTGGTGTGGGCATCCACTAGGATCAAGAACATTTTGCCTTGAAATGGTTGAATATACGTGTGAGGCATCTCAGTGACCAGATCAGGGTGACAGTAGAGGGGACACAGAAGGGTCATATAACCCAGCATGGGCGTCCGGGGTGACAGTAGAGGGGACACAGAAGGGTCATATAACCCAGCATGGGCGTCCGGGGTGACAGTAGAGGGGACACAGAAGGGTCATATAACCCAGCATGGGCGTCCGGGGTGACAGTAGAGGGGACACAGAAGGGTCATATAACCCAGCATGGGCGTCCGGGGTGACAGTAGAGGGGACACAGAAGGGTCATATAACCCAGCATGGGCGTCCCGGGGTGACAGTAGAGGGGACACAGAAGGGTCATATAACCCAGCATGGGCGTCCGGGGTGACAGTAGAGGGGACACAGAAGGGTCATATAACCCAGCATGGGCGTCCGGGGTGACAGTAGAGGGGACACAGAAGGGTCATATAACCCAGCATGGGCGTCCGGGGTGACAGTAGCGGGGACACAGAAGGGTCATATAACCCAGCATGGGCGTCCGGGGTGACAGTAGAGGGGACACAGAAGGGTCATATAACCCAGCATGGGCGTCCGGGGTGACAGTAGAGGGGACACAGAAGGGTCATATAACCCAGCATGGGCGTCCGGGGTGACAGTAGAGGGGACACAGAAGGGTCATATAACCCAGCATGGGCGTCCGGGGTGACAGTAGAGGGGACACAGAAGGGTCATATAACCCAGCATGGGCGTCCGGGGTGACAGTAGAGGGGACACAGAAGGGTCATATAACCCAGCATGGGCGTCCGGATGTCAGATAAAGGACACGTGTGAGTCAAACCCGTGTAAGGTATAACGTTGAGCGAGGAGGTAGAAATGTCTACGCTCCCCTAAAGTTAAGAAGTAACGTGCGAAATGTGAAGAATTTATTGAAACATAACCGAGATGTGCAGCGTATATTGAAGCAGCGAGGCAACATCAAAACGCCACTAGTGGGACAACATCTCTGTTGCGAAGACAGATGGTTGCGACAACTGCAGCATTAAGCCAGAACGACTGCAGAATCGTCTCTGCACTATGTGCCCAGGATGATGGCCGGAGCCATAAGCTAGAATGATGGCAAACAACAGAATCGTGCGATATTCGCCGTAGCGGTACGGCAGAACGACATCAGACATCCGATTCGTCTCTACATGATGTTAGCATCACAACGACTGTAGATGGCCACGTCAGAGGGAGAAACGCGAGTGTTCTGCAACCCGCCACCGTGCGCCTGGGGCAGAACGAACGGTTCATGATAACATAGAGAAGGCACTGAACTGTTATCCAGGCATAGATGATTCGGAACTGACTCTTAGAACAGGTTGTGTGATAATAAGATAGGTCGAGGTACGTAAGCAAACTGAGCTGTGTTTTATCTTGTCATGAAGAGTATAACGATATAACTTACATCAGATTGTTATTTGGATAGAGATGGGTCAAGTTAGATGCTATTTGTAGTTATTTCTCAGGGTAAATAATTCCCTTGCAGAATCAGAGTTATTTTCTTATAATAATTACATGTTTTCTTATAAATTAGTGAGTAACTATCGTATACTAAATGTTTATTTTTCTTTCACTTGTCTTTGTTGTCTTGTTCATTTGTGCAACCATCATTCATGAGTGTTGAATTATAGAAATGGGACATCCCAATTAGACCCGAGCCAATCTAATAAGCAGAAACCCCACCAATATGTGATAACATGGTGGCTGGATAGGATTTTTTTTATTTTTATTTGCACAGTTAGTGAAATTTGTAGAGTTGTTCTGATTGTGTAAAACATATATTGAAAATTTTCTGCCAGGCCCCCATTTCCATGGCACCAAACTTGTAGAGTTGGTTTGATTGTGTAAAACATATATTGACAATTTTTCTGCCAGACCCCCATTTCCATGGCAACAAACAAAATGGCCACCATAAGAGAAAATCATAGCCCATCTAAAAATTACAACACTTAAAATGTAATGGAAATTTTATCATAATACTTTCACAATCATCACTGGCTTTTCTAAACCAAATTTCCTATGTTAGGAATATTTTTCTTCTTCTCAATTGTCAGTTTTGATATTCTAAATGCAGAATCTGTCGACACATTTCTGTGCACTACCACCAAGATATTGCACGCAAATTTTTAAAGAATTTTTTTTTAGAATAGCAGGTGAACACAACAATTCAAACCAGATGACCGTATCATTTTTAACTCCAGAGAGTTGTACTTTCTCATTGACAAATTTTTTTTTATTTCTTGTAAATGGAATCCAAAAATTAAATAATGGCAATGATTACATGGTAGACACAAGTTTTATTCATGAATAAAACTAATTTAGAGGTATGCCATGTCTCCCCTTAAGTATCATACATATTTTGTTTGGAATGCGTCCTATTAATTCCTACATAAAAATGTCAACACAGAGCAAGAATGTTTGTGTTTTGACTTTGAGTATCCAATAAAGTATATGACCCTGGATTTCTTGCAACGTCATTCTTCTGTACATCATAAACTGGACACGATTGATATTGATGTAAATATTTTGTTGGGAATAGCACAAGGCACACAGCTCAAGTACTTTTTTGAACAGATGAAACACCAGTGCGTTATATTCAATGATTCAATTGGAATGAAGTTTTTGGTACTTGAACAAATGCAGTCCTTATTCCTTATTTTTAACAAGTTGGACCCCAAGACTGACATAAGGAAGGTGAATATTCAACCATTGCAGGGATAAAAAGCAAGTCATAACTTTCATTCAAAACACAACATACAACTTAGAAAAACTATTTTGGAGTGTGTGTTAACAATTGTTCAAAGTAAATCTATAGAAACAAAAATGATGTAGCATCATGCAACAAATAAGCGGCCATTTTAGGCCACTTTTCCGACTTGAATTTCTACTGCACAACTCCCAAATACATGCAACCAGAAGAAACTGTGTGTGCAGGTTCTTCAACTTACATCAACTTATCATGGACAAGATTTAGCACAACTAAGGCAAATTTGTATTTCTAACACAAATAATTATACCAAGTATTAGGTGTACTGAATCGTGCATTTATACAAGTCCAACAACACTGTTGATATCATATTATTATTGTGTTGGCAATTTAGCAATATATCGTTTAATGAAACATAGCTTCTTCATCATTACATCAACTTATCATGGACAAGATTTAACACAACTAAAGCAAATTTTTTATTTTTTAACACACTTATTTATACCAGGTATTGAGTGGACTGAGCCGTGCATTTATGCAAGCTTCATGTTTTTATAAAGAACAAGTACATCAGAAATGTTCAACATACCTCAGTGTCCTTAGTGCTGTCATCTTTGATACATTACCAGCGAGGGCTTGACAAGTTGTTGGGTCACAAAATGGGTTGCCGTCTAACCTGCAAAAATAGATATATTTGTAAATAGTTTTAAAAATGTTCACAACTAGCATATTTTGAAAGAAAACTAGTCTAGTATCGATTTTATAACTGTTAGTGCACATCTAATGACATTATATTTTTCTCAGTAAACAGTATTAAAATTAATTTTTTTATTTTGGGATAGAAACTTTGCAAGAAAGAAGTGAATAAAAAATAAGATATTCATGATATATCAAACAAAATATTGGTTCAGTTACATGCATACAATGCATGCCTCCATGATGTTGTTTCACTTGCATGATTTAACAGATTTAACAAGATTGCCATCTCGAACAACAAGTTCCAGATGGCAAGTGGACAAGGAAGCCATTGGCTTATCGAGAGTCCAACAATTTTATTATCTATGTGTAGCCCGCCCTTATCAGACATCTCTCTATTCTATTTTTAAAACATATTCACACTACTAGCATTAACACAATCATTTGGCAGTTTGTTCCATTCATTTATCACCCTCTGTGAGAAAGAGTACTTTCTCACGTCCATCCTACACTGTTCCTTAACTAATGCTGCTTTGTGTCCTCTGGTTCTACTACCTTCTTTAAGTTTGAAGAACATATTCCTATCAACATCACCATAACTTTCACTATTTTAAACACATCTATTTGGTCTCCTCTTACCGGTAGTCTCCTGGTCTCTAGTATTGTCAAACAACATTGTAATAAGTGGCTTTCATAACTAAGGTCTCTTAATTCTGGAATCATTTTAGTTGCTCTTAGTTGTATTCTTTCTAGCCTGTCTACGTCCTTCTTACGATACGGCATCCGTGCTTGTATACAATATTCCAAATGTGGTCTAACTATTGCTTTGTACAGGGGTACAATTAGCTGTTTCTCCTTATACATGATAGTTCTCCTAATTAGACCTAGAATTTGATTTCCTTTCGAAGCAGCAATCCCACATTGCTCTGAAACTTTCATGTCAGCATTAAATGTTACTCCTAAGTCCTTTTTTTGTGTGGTTCTACCTAGTACGGCATCCCCCATTTTATATTCTTCATCCATGTTTCTATGTCCTATGTGTATGCATTTACACTTCCCAAAATTTAATAACATTTGCCGTTTTTTTTACCATTTAACTAATTTATCTAGATCATCCTGTAAACTTTGTTTATCTGCATCATTGGTACCCTTTCTGAATACTTTTGTGTCATCTGCAAATTTCAGTACTTCGCTAGATATGTCATCTTCCAAATAATTTATATACCTTAGAAATACTATAGGGCCTAATACTGATCCCTGTGATACCCCACTCAAAACAGATTTCCAGTTTGAAATCTCACCATCTACTATTACTCTCTGTCTTCTGTGTGCAAGCCACTTTTCTATCCAGTTGATTACATCATTACCTATGCCATGGGCTTGTAGTTTAAGTAATACTCTTTGATGTGGCACTTTATCAAAAGCTTTTTGAAAATCTAAGTAGACAACATCCACTGGTGACCCGTCATCTACCCAGTTTGTAATTTCTTCAAAAAAAACATAAGAGATTGGTTAGACATGACCTTGCTTTTAGGAAGCCATGTTGAGATGTATTTATTAATTTATGTTTTACAAGGAATTCCACCATGTGGTATCTAATTAACGCTTCGAGTAATTTTAATCAATCAATCAATCAATGTGAGTTTGGTTACTCATTTACAATGTTGTTATAGGTATGGTCATAGATAATTTGATTTAGTACCCCAGGAGATTCTCTGGAACCCCAAGGGGCTTATTGCGAAAACCACCCATGATTACGTATAGTAATCTTGTCATAGAATGATTCTGCAAGTTGGCAATTATGTTAATAATATTAGATATGAAGCAAATAAAAAATTACAATTTGGCGTCTTAATCCAGCAATCTAGTACAATCTAATGACTTGTTAATTGAACAATATAGTGAATATTCGTTAGTATATGCAAAAAATATGTTAATAATAGTAAATGTGACGCATATAGAAAATTACAAGTGGTTGTAATCCATCATTCTAGTACAATATAACAACGTGAGACAAAATGATAGTTGAACAATATAGGGATGATTCATTAGCATATATAAAAAAAAACCAACATCATTAGCTCAGGTTAAGCCCGAATCAAGTCTAGGTGGGAAATTAGGACATGTTTAACAAGATTTGCCATCCAAGCCAAAGGCCCAGATGGCAAGTGGACAAGGAAGCCATTGGCTTATCGAGAGCCCAACATTGTTCATCTACTTATAACCCGCCCTCCTGATATATGTGTCAACCTTGTTTTTAAACATATTCACGCTGCTAGCCGTTACACAATCTGTAGACAATTTGTTCCATTCATTTATTGTCCTCTGTGAGAACGAGTGCTTCCTGATGTCCAATCTACATTGATCCTTTACTAATTTTACCTCATGTCCTGTAGTTCTGTTATCCTTCTTGAGTTAGAAAAACATATTTCTATCAATATTTTCATAACCATTCAATATCTTAAAAACTTCAATCTGATCTCCTCTTAACCTCCTTGTCTCTAGAGTTGTTAAACCACATTCTTTCAGGCATTCTTCATAACTAAGGTCTCTCAGTTCTGGAATAATTTTAGTTGCTCTCCTTTGTATGCGTTCAAGCGTATCTATATCCTTCTTACGATATGGTCTCCATGCTTGTAAACAGTGTTCTAAATGAGGTCTAACTACTGCTTTATACAGAGGTATAATTAACTTTTTTCCTTGTATGTTATGTTTCTTCTAATCAATCCAAGAATTTGATTACCCTTTGAAGCTGCAATACCACATTGCTCTGAAACTTTCATATCAGCGCTTATTGTAAAAGTCCTTTTCTTTTACAGTAGTACACAGAACAGTATCTCCCATTTTATAGTTTACATCCAAGTTCCCATGTTGCAGTATGTTTTACATACAACTGATGTTAAACAACTGGTCTGTAATTTCCTGGCTTGTTCCTCGATCCCTTCTTAAATAGCGGTGTAATGTTTGCCTCTTTCCATTCTGAAGGAACTATTCCTTCTTCTAGTGACAAGTTAAACACTTTTACAAGTGGTGTACTAATTTGCTCAACAATTTCCTTAAGCAGTTTTGGTGGTATCCCATCAACTCCTGGTGATTTATTATCTTTCATCTTCTTAATTTTCTTTGCTATTATTTCAGGAATTACAAATAACTGCCCTAAATGTTCTGATTTATCACCCTCACATTTAGTAACTGGAACTGGAAGTGAGCTGATATCTTCGGTGGTAAAAACTGAGCTGAAATACTGATGGACCTCTGTCATTTGAAACCCGTCTGAAATTATGTTTCCACTGTTGCTTAGCATGTGTACAATGCATGTCTCCATGATGTTGTATCACTTGCATGTACACAAAACATGCCTCCATGATGTATCACTTGCATGTCTCCATGATGCCCACATGCAGTCGCCTCCAACTTTGTCACATGATTTTAGTGCGACAACAAGCTACTTTTCATGTTAAATATAATTTTCACAGAATTGTATATAAACCTGCGGATATGTATATCAAAATTATCAAGAGCATTGTAAACAAATATAATAATTACGCAATCATTAAAACACGATTTGCTGATTTTTAGTTTGTTGATAGCATTCTGCACTAGATTCAGGGTTGTGACCTTAGTGTTGACTGGGATCTTCATCAAGGCATTGTTTACAATATGCTTATTAGTGTGAGATTCAGAGATCACACGGTTCAATAATTTCTGAAATTGCTGTTTCCACGTATCACAAACAGAGGGATAACTAACATGGTTCACTGCGGTGGCAAGGCGCTGTTCACCGCGGTAGCAAGGCGCCGTTCACTGCGGTGGCAAGGCGCCGTTCACTGTGGTGGCAAGGCGCCGTTCACTGTGGTGGCAAGGCGCCGTTCACCGCGGTGGCAAGGCGCCGTTCACCGTGGTGGCAAGGTGCCGTTTACCATTGCGGCAAGTGGGACAGCTTTCTTATACGTCTTGGACAATTTTCCCAGAAAAATATTGCATCGTGTTCCTGCAATGACTTAGCCATGGCGTGCCATTTCCTTATTTTGAAACAGCCTAAGAAGATATTTAAGAAACAACATCACATTTATGTAGAAAGTAAGGGCCAGGCACAGGTTAACATTATTTGGGTGGCTGCTATAAGAAAGAAATATATATTAGGTGATAAGGTTATAAAGGGTTTAATTTCTTCACTTGGGTAAAATGTGTGTTAAATAGTATTCTTATTCTAGTACTACCAGGTATTTCAAATAGCAGCACATGGCTGGTGCAGCAGATAACAGATAATGGGAAGTATTAACAACAAGGCATAAATAATGGGAAGTATTAACAACAAGGCATAAATAATGGGAAGTATTAACAACAAGGCATAAATAATGGGAAGTATTAACAACAAGGCATAAATAATCGCCACATGCAGTTAACAGTAGTACTTACTCAGCATTAAGAAAACTAACTTGACTTCACAAGGAAAAATAACAATATAGTCTGTGGCTAAGTGACAGACATAAAACACTAATGCCATAAGAATGCATATAGATCCATGTGCTTATGTACACTTAAAATGTATTTGAATGGCTTGAGTAAGTATGTATGAAAGTAACACTTGAATATTAGATATTCTTACCTGAGTCTTACCAACTGTGGCAGGTGATGCAGTGCGTAGGACAAAGCATTTGTCCCTGCGTCAGAAAGCTGACAGCCATTCAAACTGGAACATGTCAGCATAATAAATAAAGCATTAACTGCCAAAGTTAAGAAATACAGGCAGTTAGTCAGAACACTTGAGCAGACAAGCGTTGATGGCAATTAACGCGTTAGTTCAACAGCTATGTGGGGAATAGGAAGTTGGATTGTGGAAATGTTTTGTTGGGAGGGCTGACATGTGGCTAAGTGGAAAGGGTGCAGCAGTGTTTGTGGATGAATTCTCAGCAGCAGTTGACAGTAGCATAACAAATATTTTTGGTAGCAAATATTTTAAAACTAGAAGTGCAAGGCGGTTACTTAGAGGTGCCTCAAACAGGACAAGTGGCCACCATCATATCTCAATTTGTAACTTATAATCGACACAGAGAAGTATGTTTAACAAAGAAACCACCATAACAATTCAAGAACGCTGCTTAAAAATATCATTTGGACTTCCCTTTACGCAAACCTCATGTATATTAAGAAGGTAAAACGTCATAACTATAACTTATCTGACTGTTTACATTATGAAATGTTGCAAATATTCCATCTGGCAAGTGGACAATGCCGTTGACTTATGAGATTCCAACAACACTTTTGATGACATATTATTAAATTGTATTAGCAAAACATTGTCTAATACTCATATGCGTACACTATTTTGTATTAAACTGTTTTGGCAACGTAATTGTAATGGAACATAGCTTGATATGTTCGACTAACATACTCATTGCATGTATAGCTATTTGTTGGAAGTGTCACGGTGTCAGAAAGAAGTTATGTATCAGAAGTTTTCATCATACCTTAGTGTCCGTAGTGATGTCATCTTTGAAACACTGTCGGCGAGGATTTGACCAGTTGTTGGGTCACTAAGGTTGTTGTTGTCAAAACTGTAAAAGTATATAATATATGTTATGAGTATATAATATATGTTATGTAGATTAGTTATTATGAATACTAATACTTTTATTTCAGGTAAATAAACCCATATACAAGCAATTACATGCTCTTGAAACAATTTAATTATGTATATATAAAAAATAAGTAAAAAAAATAATTGTTTTTATGTATTTATTTTTTAATGTATGTATTTTTTAAAACTTATTTGTTGTAACTGATTTATTTTTAAACTTATATATACATAATTATATTTTTTAAGTTCATGTATAGTTGCTTGTATATGGGTTTATTTAACTGAAATAAAAGTAATTGTATATATATATATCAATTATTTTACAACAAATAAAAGTATTTATATATATATATATATATATATATATATTATATCCAAATACTTTTATTTCTTGTAAATAAACCCACACACACACACACACATATATATATATATATATATATTAATAAATAATTCATTTAAATATATAAATGGGGTGTAATATCACCACTGTAGACAATAAAATGTTTGTGCCCACCTAGGTCCATTGAGAATATTCATACAAGTGTTCATATATTTTATCAAATTATTTTCAATGTCATAAACCTGTTTTTTAAAACCATAAATTTATTGCGCAATACGGCATGAAAATTATCAATGGAATTGTTAACAAACATACACCTGGCACTGTCCCAACTATTGTATCCTACAGTTTGCCTACACGTTTTGTTGTAGGCAACTTTCAGTTTCAAATAAGCACTCTTGCTCAAATTTACAAGAGTTGGGAACAATAAATTGTACAACAATAGTCATGAAATAGATGCAGTTTTACACCAACTGAACAGTTGTGAAATTTCCGAATGATACTGTTAGACCTTGCAAAAAAACCACACAATGTCTTAACATATCTTCGTCATCCTTCAGATCATTACAAATGATTACACCTAAATATTTAACCTTTTCAACATATTCAAGTTTGTTGTTATTCAAGTAAACTTCAGGATATTTTAGTTGATAGCCATGTGGTTTGGCAACCATACATATCGATTTTATAGGGTTATATAAAATATCATTTTCAAAACCATATATTCAGTATAGCCTGAAGACCACAGGGACTTGGCGCAATGATGCATAAATCATCTGCATAATACATGTTTAGCAGAGCAGTTGTTAAAAAATCAACTGACTCGTCAGTTGCCCCAGCTACATTAAGAAGCTATTTGATGGAGGTGCGCCTTGTCGAACACCATTTGATAAAACAATTTGGAGGTCATGGAACATTAAACACAGAACATTTTGGTTCTGTTGCTTGCTTTTAGGAACCCATGTTGAGATGTATTTATTAATTTATGCTTTATATGGAATTCCACCATGTGGTCTCTAATTAATGTTTCGAGTAATTTGCATACAACTGGTGTTAAACTCACTGGTCTGTAATTTTCTGGCTTGTTCCTCGATCCATTCTTAAATAACGACGTAATGTTTGCTTCTTTCCATTCTGAAGGAACTATTCCTTCTTCTAGTGACAAGTTAAACAATTTTGCAAGTGGTGTACTAATTTGCTCAACAATTTCCTTAAGTAGTTTTGGTGGTATCCCATCAACTCCCGGTGATTTATTATCTTTCATCTTCTTAATTTTCTTTGCTATCATTTCAGGAGTTACAAATAACCGCCCTAAATGTTCTGATTTACTGCCTTCAAATTTAGTAAATGGAACTGGAAGTGAGCTGATATCTTCTGTGGTAAAAACTGAGCTGAAATACTCATTCAGGACCTCTGCCATTTGAAACCCGTCTGAAATTATGTTTCCACTGTTGTTTTCCAGTGGTCTGACCTTATCTCGAACTTTCTGTTTACTCCTTACATAAGCATAGAAACTCTTGCTGTCATTTTTTATATTACCTGCCAATTTTTTTTCAAAGGTTCTTTAACATTTTCTAATTTCAGTTGTAGCTAGGTTAAGTGCCTCTTTGTAATTTGTATAGTCTTCATCCTTTCTGAAACAGATTACGATGAAGCTGTTTGGTGCAAAATAGTTTATACATAAACAAAGAGGATAACACAAAATGCTATAAAGGAAGTGTCCAATCTCCCATTATGATACATTCTCCTTTACTAACTTCCTTTATAGCATTTTGTATTTTTGTGTTATCCTCTTCGTTTATGTATAAACTATTTTGCACCAAACAGCTTTATCGTAATCTGTTTATTTCATAAGCCTGAATAGATTCTTTAACATATAAAATAACTCCCCCTCCCCTTCTTCCTATTCGATCTCTCCTAAACATTATGTATCCTGTAAATCCTAATTCAGCATCTGTTATGTCTTTGTTGGCCCATGATTCGGTAATACCAATTATGTGAGGGTCAATATATTCTACCATAATGTTTAATTCGTTTTTCTTATTTACTATACTCCTAGATTTTAAATCTGCTTCAGACCTGTTTTTTGGACATTTTGTTATTGGTTTGTCTGTACTAGTGGCCTCTTGTTCTGTTTGAGGCATCTCTAAGTAACCCCCTGCGCTTCTAGTTTAAATAATGTTTACTACCAAAAATATTTGTTATGCTACCCATGCCACTGTCTACTGCTGCTGTGAGTCCATCCGCAAATACAGCTGCCCCATTTCCACTTAGATGAAGTCCATCCTTCATGTACATATCAGCCCTTCCAACAAAAGTTCCCCACAAATCCAACTTCCTCTTCCCTACATAGTTTCTGGATTAGCATGTTAATTGCCATCCCCCGGCAATTTCGATATCTATGATCCCTCCTTCCTATTACTGGTAAAATCCCTGACAGTATTACCTGCTCAACCCGCGTCTGCTTTAGTGTTCTGACCAACTTCCTGTATTTCCTAACTATGGCAGTTGTACCCTCCCTCTCTATGTTATTTGTCCCTACATGTACTAAAACAGATCCACCCTTGCCCAAACCCACAATGTTTTCTACCCTCTCAGTTATCGCCTCTATTTTGGCCCCAGGCAAACAAACCACCACGTCATCTCCCTTGTTTAAGACTCTGTGGCTGACTATTGAGTCCCCCACAAACACCCTCGCCCTCTTTCTCACACCCTCTATCACTGACATGAGGTAACATTAGTAAAGGATCAGTGTATAATGGATATCAGGAAGTACTCATTCTCATAGGACTATAAAACTGCTAGCAGTGTGAATATGTTTTAAAACCAAGGTTGACACATATCTCAAGAGGGTGGGTTACACACAGATGAAAAATGTTGGACTCTAGATAAGCCAATGGCTTCCTTGTCCACTTACCATCAGGGCCTTTGCCTTGGATGGCAATCTTCCTGAATCTTGTTAAATGTTAGATTAAATTTAAATAAAACAGACATACATGAATTAAATTTTCCATGCAAATTTTCCTGTAAAAGCACTCCATCAGCATTTCTAAAATGATCTTGCTACCATGGTTACCGTCATTCAAATTGATTGTCATGTGATGTCTCATGACCTTCTATTATAATTCTTGCAGAACCATTTTCAGTAAATACTACACAACTAGCAGAAAATATAAAAAAAGTTTGTTTTTGTTAATAATTTATTTGTAACTTCCAAAAAAACATCTTTTTTTTGCCAGCAAATACTTATGTAACTATTAAAGTTTTGATTATTTTGATAAAGTTTCCTGCTAGTTGTGTAGAGAAGAGTAAACTGAATACAACACTTAAAACCTCGTTGGGCTAGCATAATTATTTCTAGAGATATCCTTTGTCCATATGTGAAAAACAATGTTTAGAGAAAACAGCCGTCAAAGATTGAAAAACTTGAAACAGGCATTGTTTATTCATGAATAAAAGTGACTTAGAGGTACATAACGGTTATAAAAGTGAATTTTATTAACAGTAAAGGTACATAGCTATCAGAATACAGTGAAAACACATTTTGAGTAGTTTTCTTTCTCTCAAAAAATGCCATTTCACCTGGGATGTCTCACCTTAATGTTAACACACACAAATTGTAGTGATATTTCACAAGTTAGGTTATCATAACACAAAATAAAATTGGAAGAACATAATATTTATAGTGGAATTGTCAGTGACAGATTTATATTATTTGGTTGCGTGGCATAAGAACGAATTATGTCATGCGTTATATGATTAAATGGAGCTACATTACTGGCCTTGGGTAAATAAAATGTTAAACAACATTCTTATATAATTACTGTTTAATTCGATGATCTAAACAAAAAGTATGCAGCATATGGCTGGTGCAGCAGACGACGGATAGTGGACCTGACGTACATCGGGTGATTAATGATCAATGTATGGTGTTGATTTTAGTACTTATGGAGCTTTATAAGAAAATTTACTAGACTGAATACAGTGAAAGGCCACTCAGCCAATTTTGAAAGGAAGACTTACAATGTGGTCAAATGATAGTCCACAATTCATGACCTGTGTGAAATTACAGTATTTGTTGTCTCTTATTATTATTCAATGCATTTTTAAGTGGCAGACGTGATATTATCCACGTGATATTATCCACGTGTGTGTTACTTATGCCATTCCACAAAATATTTAATAAGTTGATTAATAAATAGATAACTAAATAAAATAAATAAATAATTAAAATGTCCATCTAAAAGAGTGTGCTTTATCAAACCCTTATCAGTTTTTCCTACCTGAGTTTTGTCAGCTGTAGCAGCTGACGCAGTGCGAAGGCCACCGTTTCTGCCCCTTCGCCAGACAGCTTGCAGCCATTCAAACTGTAGTAACACATACAAATAAGTCAGTAACGAACTTGTCTGCCATAAAAATCCCCTAATAGCTTTGAACTGTATTGAACAACTATGTTTTAATCATTAATTTCATGTAGTGTATCAGTACCCCTGGCAGATAAACCCATTGAAATGTGGGTTTTTCAGTTTATCCCACGCCATGTGTGGAAGAAAGCTGAATCAGGTCTACGTCGTCCCACTTGCTGTCTTGGTTGACGAGTTTCTTGGAACTACACATGCCTGAGCCTAAACTTCAAAGACTGTTCCCACGAACGGTCCGCAAGATCCTAGGGACGGCCGTTATTGGTTAACTCGGCAACAGTAAGTTCCATGTTTCAGCAAATTAATCTGCCAGGGGTATTGTAGTATCAGTACCACCCCTGGCCAGGGGTATTGTATTACCAGTACCACCCCTGGCTAACGAGGACGTCTGCCAGGGGTACTGTGGTACCACTACCACCCTTGGCCAGGGGTATTTTAGTACCAATACCACCCCAGGCTAGCGAGAATGTCTGCCAGGGGCACTGTAGTACCGCTATACCCCTGGCCAGGGGCACTGTAGTACCGCTGCCACCCCTGGCCAGGGGCACTGTAGTACCACTGCTACCCTATCCAGGGGTACTGTAGTACCACTGTTACCCTGGCCAGGGCCACTGTAGTATTGCTGCCACCCCTGGCTAGGGGCACTGTAGTACTGCTGCCACCGCTGGCTAGGGGCACTGTAGTACCACTGCCACCCTGGCCAGGGGCACTGTAGTACTGCTGCCACCCCTGGCTAGGGGCACTGTAGTACTGCTGCCACCCCTGGCCAGGGGCACTGTAGTACCACTGCCACCCCTGGTCAGGGGCACTGTAGTACCGCTGCCACCCCTGTCCAGGGGCACTGTTGTACCACTACTACAATACCACAGCAGACATCCTGGCTAACCAGGGGTGGTAGTGGCACTACAACCCCTGGCTATATGGATATATAGGATATCTGCCAGGGGTATTGTAGTATCCACCCCTGGCCAGGGGTCTTCTTCTTTTCGTGTCCCTCACACAAGGTGTTGCCACTTTATGGCACGTCTTCGCCTGGTCCATGGCAGTGGCCGGGTCTTCCAGCAGCCGGCAGCAGAGGAGGTAGGACATTGTCTGTTCAGAGGATGTGGGACATTGTCTGTTCAGAGGAGGTGGGACATTGTCTGTTCAGAGGATGTGGGACATTGTCTGTTCAGAGGAGGTGTGACATTGTCTGTTCAGAGGATGTGGGACATTGTCTGTTCAGAGGAGGTGGGACATTGTCTGTTCAGAGGTGGTGGGACATTGTCTGTTCAGAGGTGGTGGGACATTGTCTGTTCAGAGGTGGTGGGACATTGTCTGTTCAGAGGAGGTGGGACATTGTCTGTTCAGAGGTGGTGGGACATTGTCTGTTCAGAGGAGGTGGGACATTGTCTGTTCAGAGGTGGTGGGACATTGTCTGTTCAGAGGTGGTGGGACATTGTCTGTTCAGAGGTGGTGGGACATTGTCTGTTCAGAGGAGGTGGGACATTGTCTGTTCAGAGGTGGTGGGACATTGTCTGTTCAGAGGTGGTGGGACATTGTCTGTTCAGAGGTGGTGGGACATTGTCTGTTCAGAGGAGGTGGGACATTGTCTGTTCAGAGGTGGTGGGACATTGTCTGTTCAGAGGAGGTGGGACATTGTCTGTTCAGAGGAGGTGGGACATTATCTGTTCAGAGGAGGTGTGACATTGTCTGTTTAGAAGAGGTGGGACATTGCCTGTTCAGAGGAGGTGGGACATTGTCTGTTCTTCTCCACAGTCACACTTCGTTGACTAGGTCTCACCAATGTAATGCTATCTTCTCATGTTGGTCTTTGCTCGGCCGACTCAGGTTCATAGCCGGTTGAGTGAATGCCAGCAGAACCATGGTTGGTTAGACCCTGCTGGTAGGGATTCAGCTGGTTGCAATTGCATTTTGATGACTGTTGATGTTTCTTGCAGTTGTGTTTCCAACATTTCCAGTCTGATGCTGCTGGGCGATGAGTTCAGCGGTTTTGTGAAGTTCAGGAAACCTTTACGTGACTTTAATTGGCTCATAGCAGATATGTGGTTGTATTGTTGGTGTTCCAGTCTGATGCTGCTGGGCGATGAGTTCAGCGGTTTTGTGAAGTTCAGGAAACCCTTACGTGACTTTAATTGGCTCATAGCAGATATGTGGTTGTATTGTTGGTGTTCTTTATCTGCCGCTTGTCTTGTTCTTTCTGTGCGACTAGCAGCAGTTCGCCTGATGTCCGGTGGAGCTAGGCCAGCCAACAGTCCGCCTGACGTCCTGTGGAGCTAGGCCAGCCAGCAGATGTAGGCTGTTTATGTTTGTAGGTTTCAGGCAGCCTCTTATGATGCGGTAGCAGTCATGAAAGGCAGAGTTAAGCTTGTTTGCATGTGCTGATCTTGCCCATACAGCACATGTGTATTAGGCAGCAGAATAGCAAAGGGCAAGGCCGCTGTATCTTAGCGTCGATGCTCTCCTTCCCCATTTAGAGTTGGCAAGTTTGAGGATGATGTTGTTTCATGCATTCAGCTTCTGTTTGGTGTTACAAATGTGTGTTTTGTAAGATAGTGTTCTGTCAAGATGGACACCAAGGTACACTGGTGTTGATGTGTTGTCCAGTCAGGTACCGTTCTAGGTGACGTTTAGTTCACGCTTAGCATCTCTGTTCCTCAGATGGAAAGCACACACCTGGGTCTTGGATGGGTTTGTGCATAGTTGATTCAGCTTGTAGTATGTTGTCAAGGTTCCTAGTGCTGATGTAAGTGTTGCTTCGATGTTGTTCAAGTCTTTGCCCTGGGATCTTATACACAAGTCATCAGCATAAGTGAAGCTGCGAGTTTCGAGGTGGATTGGTTGAACAACATTGGCGTCAATAGACTTCCCTGAGGTAACCTGTTTCGTAGTCTTCGCCATCTGCTCTTTTTTCTATCAAGTACTACGAAAAACTGCCAGTTTTCAAGCATGTTCATACGAGGTCGGTTAGATGGAGGCTGCCAGTCATCTCTAATGTTTGATGAGTTCTGTTTGGATGTCATCTAGACCTGTTGCCTTGCTGTTCTTCAATGTGCTGATTTCAATTTCAGTTTCGTTGAAGGGTCTTGTAAACCCGGGGGGTGGGGGGGACGGGAGGACGGGACTGTTCTACCGTGCATTGCCAAGACATTGGCAATCAAGGATCAAGAGGGACTGTGCACAATATGTCCACTATAGGTGATTGTAACAAATTATAATGGCACCACCTAGTTAGTGTCCACTTAATCAAGTTCTCCATAACAGACACCTGTTCATAACGGATATAATGCATAGTCCCGGAGGTGTTCGCTATGGACAGGTTTCACTGTACAAGGAACTGTGTGCAGATGTACGGTTTCAGATCTGAAATATTTACAACTACTTACAACTTCACCTAGCTGTCAAATGCTAAATTTTAGGAGTTAGTCTGCCAAATCTTATTTCCTAATTAGCTCAACAATGTCTCTTCACATGAAAAAAATATGAAGTTATACGAATACGTTTATACCCCATTTGTGAATGTTTCATGAGAAATGACCACACATGTATCAAGAATAATAAAGGCCCTTATACTGATCCCTGTGGTACACCACTTAGAACTGATTTCCAGTTTGAAACCTCCCCATCTACTACAACATGTTGTCTTCTCCCCAATAATAAATATTATTATTTGGCCTATACAAAGAACTTATACGTCTGACATTTTCATACCTCAGATGCAGTAGTGCTGTCATCTTTGACAAATTGACAGCGAGAACTTGACCAGTTGTTATGTCAATGAATTGATTGCTGTCTAAGCTGCAAAAAGAATGTAAATAAGTTATTATCTATAAGTAGAAGGTTCACTAAGACAATCAAGTATTTATTTGTGTTAAATATATATATAAAAAAGGCATATACAAAAACTTGCATTTTCACATACACGCACGCAAACATGCACGCACGAATGCACACATGCACACACGCAAACATGCACACACGTGGAATGTAACAAGCAGATCCATTTCACCTGTCATTGTTATCGTAATACAAAGTAGCATTGGAAGTACATAATATTTATGTTGGAATTATGTTTCAGCCAGTTTAATATTATTTGGGTGGGCATATAATAAAGGCATACATATTAAGTTTCAGAAGTGCAAATTCAGGAGATTTATACGTAAATTGGAGAGGCTCAGGATATTGGAGAATTGTAAATTGGAGGATCTTGGGATATCAGAGAATTGTAAATTGGAGGGTCTCGGGATATCAGAGAATTGGAGGGTCTCGATCAGGGTATCACAAAATTTTGCATAAACCAGAGTATTTCACATCCTTGCCACTCATGAAAATTACCACCATATCAGCTTTAATTCTAACTACACAGCATCTTCTCCTTCCCCTTGCTCCCTTGCAGGGCGGGGTCCACGTTACTTGGTAGCTTCTTCCAGTTTCGTTGTTAACTCTCTCCATCTCCCTCTGTCTTCCACTCTTGGCCGTTCATACCTGCCCTTTCAAGATCTCATTTGACACTGTCTTTCCATCGCAGCTTTGGTCTTCCTCTTCTTCTTCTTCTGATTTCCATGCTCTTTTTGACAGTCTGTCTTCTTTGCACATGTCCTGCCCATCTCATTCTGCTTCTGGTTACTTTCATCTTTAGGTGTTTTTTCATGCCAATTTCTTCTCTCAATTCCTTCATCTTCCTTCTATCTTCTTGGGTTATTTTGCATATTCTTTGGATCCAGTTGTTTTCTGCTATCTGCATCTCCTCCTCCTGTCTCTCTGTCAGTGCCAGTGTTCCCAACCCGTATATACAGGCTGGTACCACGCAGGTTTCCAACACTTATCCTTTTAGTTGTTTCTTCAGTTTTCTGCCCCACATAACGCCTTCCACTCTCCTCCACGCTGTTGCTCCTGCTTGCACTCTCCTCTGTATTTCCTTACTACTTCCTCCATCCTCACACACTGTGCCGCCCAAGTACATAACACTTTTCACTTGTTTAATGGTCTTTCCGTCAACAACTACATGTAGATCCACCTCCTATTCGCCTATCCACATTATTTCTGTCTTCTCCAGATTCATTCGGAGGTCATGTTTTCTAAAGGTGTTACTCCATTCTTGCAATGTTTTCTGTAGATTGTTATCAGCCACCACTGCTAGGTCACAGGTCCTCTTTGTTATCAGCCACCACTGCTAGGTCACAGGTCCTCTTTGTTATCAGCCACCACTGCTAGGTCACAGGTCCTCTTTGTTATCAGCCACCACTGCTAGGTCACAGGTCCTCTTTGTTATCAGCCACCACTGCTAGGTCACAGGTCCTCTTTGTTATCAGCCACCACTGCTAGGTCATAGGTCCTCTTTGTTATCAGCCACCACTGCTAGGTCATAGGTCCTCTTTGTTATCAGCCACCACTGCTAGGTCATCTGCATATAGTATCTTCTTACGTTCTTCCTGTTCAGATACCTTTCCAACCAACTACACTGCATATGAGCTATTAAATGGTACACTTGCATGTTAATAAACATTTTGGCAGTAGACACATTCTTTGTGGACTAGCAAAATATATAACATGGTTACAATACTATGATGGTATAAAAAAAATTCAACTCCTGAAATATATTATAGTATGACAAAAACCCTTACCTAGCAGCCAGTAGTCTACATATTTGATTTCACTTAAGCAATTAACATAATATTTACTGGCAGGGCTAGGACTAAACATTTTCTTCAGAGTTTTTGATCCTGGGTGACGGAGGCATTTATGATCACAGCTGATTTTTTATGAAAACCTTTTTTATTGTTTTTTCGTTTATAATGTGCTCCAATTGTGACAATTATCAAATATATATGAATGAAATAAAACTTGTATATAATGAAGATGTATTGATGGGCAATATTTGAATTCGATATGTACATGTGGGTGATAATTGTGGATCGTTCGTCTAACGCGTATAACTAGCTTCAAAACACACAAAACACAAAGATACTGTTTAGCTAAGTTTCTCTTGTCCAGTCTGCACAAAACTTGATTCAAATAACCCTTGCTGTTGTTGTTGAGTACAGGGAGGGATTGAAGATCTTTTTGGGAGAACAGGAGATTTTATAGATTCCCTGGAGTTTCCTGGTGAATCTGGGAGACTTAACATGTAGGATAAGGGTTAAACAGGGCTTCATTAATGGGCTTGGTTAAACACTTTTAAGTGTATTAAACAGTATTTGTATACAATTACTATTTATGGTATTTATATCTGATTATCTAAAACAAAAATTCAAATACCAGCACATGACTGGTGCATCAGCAAATAGTTAATGGACCTTATACTAGTGGAATATTCATTAGAATAAGTGTTACTATTACATATACATTATACATAATTTTTTTTTTTTATTTGACCCATCATACATTTGACATAACATATATATATATATATATATATATATATATATATATATATCCATGTTGAATTATATGTATATGGTTGTAAAAAGACATGGTATATATTGAGGTAAACAAACAAATAGGGTCAGGAAACTCCTCTAAGACTTTGATAGTCGCTATCGAGGAGCCACCTTATAAAATAAAATTAAACTAAATCAGTTGGTCAAACATACATAATTCTTCCGAGGATAGAAAAAAACATAATAATAATATCATCTCTGATTGTGTTGTCTGCGCGTGTGCACGTGCATGTGCGTGTTCGTGTGCATGTTCGTGTATTAATATTCTGGCTTGATTATGTATGTTTCTAGTTTAGGCACCTTTTAGTACAAGGGTGACAGGTGGTTGTATTTTTTAACCCATTAGACCCCACAACAGCCGCCGCCAGCCGCATACAGGACCCTCTATTAAAAAAAATCCTGGCGAATAACTACTGAACTAAACATTACCAAATTTTGCCACACCCTAGCGGATACATTTTGCAACAACAGCTCGTTATGTGCATGTGTTGCCCTTTCGGAAATCTTGATTTTCATCAGTTTTGTTCACGCTATCTCAACATTTTTTATTTCTATATTTGTCATGATAAAATATGGTGTAACCTGAAAAATAACATTTTGCCAGTTGTTATTGTTTAACATGTTTGATTTTATATGATCAATTTCAGTATATCGTTTACAGTTATTTAGGTAGCTACTGAATAAGTTCAAATTTGTACCATTTATACCATAATATTTTAATCTGTCAAAATTAAATAGTCAATGGTATCAAATGCTTTAGAAAGGTCTAAATATATGTTTATGGGTATTTCATCGAGATCCATTTGGGTTACAATCCTATCTATGAATTCCAGTGCAGCATATTCGTTGAATGTTTGGGTTGAAAACCATATTGATGATCAAAGAAAAGTTTGGAGTCTTTTAAATAAGATGACATTTGATCAAAAATTATTAAAATTATAAAATATTGTTGTGTCGCCTTTTTTATAAATTGGAATTACCTTAGCAATTTTTTATTTATCAGGGAATACTCCTGTGGTTAATATTTGGTTTGTTAATAATGTTAAAGATTTAGTTATTGCAGGTTCAATTAATTTTAGTAGTTTGTAAAAAAAACATAAAATCCACAACTATTTTTGTTGGGTAGATTATTTATTATTCTCTTTACAGTATATTCTTCAATTTTGTTAATGTAAAAACAAATATACACTATATTAGTAAAAATGCATTAAATTTATTCGCAATTTCCAATTTATCTGTCATAACAGAATTTTATTTATATATATATATATATATATATATATATATATATATATATATATATATATATATATATATGTAGGAAATGATCTGTTAGCTTTACTTTTAGACAGGATTTCATTTATAGTTTTCCAAGTATATTTTATGTCAAATTTGATTTGATTAAAATGTGTTTCAAAATGTGATTGCTTTGCTATACGAAAGCTCCTTTTCAATATAACGTATGTTTTTAGATTAATCAGTAACATTTCATATTCTGGAGAATCAGGATTCGTTAATTTTATTTGCTTGTAAAGTTTATCTCTGTGTCGTATTGAGGCTAGCAAACCTTGAGTTATCCATATGGACTTTTCATGTTTATATTGATTAAATTTCACTGATTTACTCGTTATAATAAATATTATATTTATTTTTAGCTTGATTGATTTCATCGAGGATAATGTTATACACTGTAGTTATGGTTTGTGTCAGCCGTTGGACTTCTGTCTAGTTTCTCACATATATCAGAGGAGATTAACTGCTCTTTGACTTTTAACATTGCCTTTTTGTTTTGAATATTAATTTCTATGAATTTTGTAGGATGTTGTTTTTTCAGAATAGTATCCATAATTATGAAATACAGTTGATGATCAAATAATTGTTTTATTAATATTCCTGCTGTACTCGCTAATATATATATTTTGTTAAATTACAAAATAAATTATCAATTAGTGTGCCATTACAAATTGCAAATCTGGTAGGAAGAGTGATTTGGGGGAAGAGGCTAAATGAAGTAAACATGTCAAAGAACCTGCTACAATGTCCTAGCTAATTTATTTTTAGCATATTTATATAATAGTCCCTAGATGGAATAAAATAATTTTTTGATGATTTTGCATAGATATAACCGTTGTAAATGAATTTAGAAATTCAATATAATTTTCATTTAATGGCCTTGGAGGTTGGTAAATATTTCCTATAGTGATCGTCTGTGGTAAGCCTCCTCCATTTACTTGCATTATATACCCTTCCCAATGTTTATACGTGTATAATTTCATGTTTAACTCATAATTAAATTGTTATAGACATATATTAGGTAACGGTTTTTGTTATCATTTAGTTAGAGGCTGTATTTTAATGTAAGTTATTCCCGAATTCCAGCAGGGAAGTCAGCTAGTGATAATAGGATTTGTTTACAGTTTGAGAATTAAGGTAGAACAGTGAATTGTCAGTGGAATATTGATTAGAATAAGGATTACTATTATATATATATTAAACATAAACTTGTAATAGACATAATCTATATATTAAGAAACCGCTTTTTCAACATTTAGTCGGAGGCAGTATTTTTGAGGTAGCAATTCCCAGATTCCAATTCTGTGAGTGATAAAGGGGCTTGTTTACAGTTCATGAATTAAATTGGTGTATCAAACTATCATTTACATTGTTGAATATATATGAGATAAAGTGATAAATTTACATAAATTACATAGATAAGGTAATATCTGACATGGTTGTTGTAAACGTTTTCGGTAAAAAAGGAACTAACAGCAGGATTTTAGTGCAAGTTGTTATACACCGAGTGCTATTGTTTTGTTTACAGTGTTCTGCCTATTCACTAGGTAGCAGGCCTTTTTTGGTTCATGTGAGCTTAGTAGATAGAACACAGTTAGCAAGCACATTGTTGTCCAAATTAAACTAAAACCTAAATAATCCAGTAATTTAATTATATAATAATAAAGCATTCTTTTGAACACAAAACATCCTTATTCAGGCTAACATAGCAAGGTGAAAACACTATAAACAACATTAATCTAACACCATATAAATTCTGTGACGGTGCTGTCCAAACGGCAAGTAAAGGCCACCAGGCATTTAGTATGCGGGAGTTACAGCAACAGTGTAGACTTCATCAAGTCCAGGTGTGAGAAGTCCTGGGCTGAGGTTCAGGTGGATAGTTTCAGTTTCCAGTGTAGGGGATGTACGAAGATGAAGGGGTGGAGATGGAACTGCTGAGGCAGCTCGTTTTGGCATTGGTGGAAAGGGAAGATGTGGGTTGTGCCAGTGGTTCCAGTGGGGGAACAGTGGATGATAAAGTGGGGGAAGGTGATGAGAAAGAAAGGGAAAGCTCACATCAGCCTGGGAGGAGGCTGAGAGGACATTAGGTGACACGATGGAAGGAGATAGGACGGAATGAGATGTAAGGAGATGGGGCGGAAAGAAACAGGAGGGAAGGAGATGGGAAAGGAGATGGGGGCGAAGGGGGCAGGAGGAAAGGAGACAGGATGGAAGGAGACGGGAGCAAGAGATGGGAGCAAAGTAGACAGGAAGGGAGGAGATGGGAGGGAAGGCGACGAGAGCGAAGGCACCAGGAGTTTAAGATAGCCAGGAGACAGGAGGGAAAGGTGACATGTTGATGGGCGAGAAGGAGATGGACCACATGCTGCCAGGTGACACGACATTGTGGACAAAATGCAACGGAAGGGATCTGACACAAAAGCTACTCTGAGGTAGTGATAGGGGGGTGAGGATGAGAGCGAGGGTGCTTGTAGGAGATTCGATAGGAAAACTGACAGAGCACTAAGCAAGGGGGGAATTTGCTTTCCAGGGGCAAAAATAGAGGCTATCACAGAGAGGGTGGAAAAAATCATGGGTACCGGCAAGGGGGGTTCTATTTTAGTACACTAACAATGCAGAGAGGAAATAGTTTTTGTTAATATTTAGTCAGAGGCAGTATTTTAGCATAGGTTAGTCCTAGATTCTGGCAGGGAAGTCAGCAAGCGAAAATAGGGTTTGTTTACAGTTTGAGAATTAAGGTAGCACTGTGAATTGTCAGAAAGAGTGGAATATTGATTAAAATAAGGATTACTATTACTTTGTCAAGTCCGGGTGTGAGAAGTCCTGGGCTGAGGTTCGCGTGGATAGTTTTAGTTTTGAGTGTAGGGGATGTGTGAAGATGAAGGAACTAGAGGTGGAGATGGAACGACTGAGGCAGCTTGTTGTGGCAGTGGTGGGAAGGGAAGAGGTGGGTTGTGCCAGTGGTTCCAGTGGGGGGACAGTGGATGATAAAGTGGGGGAAGGCAGTGAGAGGAGGCAAGGTGACAGGATGGAAAGAAACAGGATGGAAGGAGACGGGACGTAAAGAGACAGGGCGGAAGGAGACGGGATGGAAAGCTACGGGAGCGAAGACACCAGGAGTAAAGGCACCAGGAGTGCAAGATAGCCAGGAAACAGTGAGGGAAAGGTGACATGTTGATGGACGAGAGGGAGATGGACATGCTGCCAGGTGACACGACTGCAGGACAGAATGTGACGGAAGGGATCCGATGCAAGAGCTACTCTGAGGTAGTGATAGAGGTGGTGAGGAGGAGATCGAGGGTGTTTGTGGGGGACTTGATAGTTAGGAAGACTGACAGAGCACTAAACAAGGGGAATGATGTGGTGGTTTGCTTTCCAGGGGCTAAAATAGGGAGGCAGGTTCTACGTTAGTACTCGTAGGGACTAACAATGCAGAGAGGGAGGGTACAACTGCCATAGTTAGGAAATACAGGTAGTTAATTAGAAGAGCTAAGCAGATACAGGTTGAGCAGATAATTATGTCAGGGATTCTACCAGTAATGTGAAGCAGGGGACAGGGATATCGAAATTGCCGGAGAATGGCAATTAACATGTCAGTTCAGCATCTATTTAGAGAAGAGGAAGTTGGATTTGTGGGGATGTTTTGTTGGGAGAGCTGATATGTACATGAGGGATGGGCTTCATCTAACATAGACATAACAGATGCTGAATTAGGACTGAAATGATAAGTAATGTTTAGGAGAGATCGAATAGGAAGAAGGGAAAGAATAATTTTATATATTAAAGAATTCTATTCAGGCTTACTAAATAAAATTAGAAAGGGAAGCAGATTGCGATTAAGCTATTTAGTGCAACATAGTTACAGAAATTCAACATTAACAATTGGACTAGTTTACCGAAGTCCAAACATAAATGAAGAGGATAACAGAAAAATACAAAACGTTATAAAGGAAGTGAGTAAAGGGGAATGTATCATAATGGGAGATTTCAGCCAGAGACATACAATGGAAATCTCTAGAGAGTACAGGAGGTGAAGACCAACAGTTTCTACTTTTAATTCAGCTTCCCTACTCAACATGTTGTAATGTATATGCCAGTTTGATTTAATTAGTTTTTAATAGCTAATGTTAGTTAGTCATTAGGAGGTGTTTAATTGATGTATTAAGCCTAGATTAGCAACAGAAAAGCAGGTTTCGCAAAAGTTTAAAGTTAAACCACCCAAGTGGATATGGACAAAATCCAAATGGTGCCAAAGATTGATGGTAATGTTTAAACGATTCGGTCTTCCCTTTAATCCAGACATTTGGTAAACTGCTCTGACCTCGGGAGGTCAACATAATTGGGGAACTGAGAGGGAGCCCTGGGAACCATGGATATGGCTCAGCTCCAAGAGTTCAAAAGTTTAACTTGCAAACTGGGCAAGGAAGAGCTGGTATACGTCGGTTGAGAGGGTGGGTGGATTTAACAAGTTGACCAAAGGTAAAGCGTATTGGGTATTTAAGCAATCACAGCACCTCTAGTGACGGTGTCTGATTTTTGGAAACTGGGAGTATAAATACCCTGGAGGAGCATTTCCAAAGGGCGGGCAAGACTATTTTAAATTCACACTGATGTGTCATGCTGAATTTTAGGCATTCAAATTTTCAATAAGGGTGGTCCTGGCAGGCCATACCTGCTTTAGTTTTAGAGTTAAAAATTTCCGGTCAGAATTTACCTGTCAAATTTTCTAGACTTCAAGAGTCTATATATATTTTAGGTGATGTTTACATTCACTACTTTTCTTCACTGTTCTTTTCATTGTCAGCTATTAGAAACTAATTAAATCAAACTGGCATATACTTTACAACGTGTTAGAACAAACCAGGGGAGAAAATGTATTAGATTTACTTTTGTCTTCACAAAATGAATTACCGGTAGTGGACAATGTCAAAATGCATAAGCCATTGAGTAACAGTGATCATAATTTGACATCAAACTAAAATCAGAAAGTACAAATAAAAAAACAGGAAAAACTTCCACAAAATTAAATATAGATATGAGAAAATACTTAGCAAAGCTAAATTGGAATAACATGCTGATGATTAAGACCACAAGTGAATGTAGGTACATTTTGAAATATGTAATTAAGACTACCATTTGTCAATATGTTCCTTTGAAAAAACAAGGAAAACGGTTTAAAAAGAAACACTTGTCAAAAGAAGCTATTTGAAAAATACATTACAAAGAGGCATTTAATGCAGCTACAAATCAAATTAGACAATCTAAAAGCTATGATAAAAAATTAGCATGTAACATGAAAAATGACAGCAAGAGTTTTGTTTACTCCTGATATGCATTTATCAGGAGTAAACAAAGAGACAAGGTTGGACCACTAGAAGACAGTGTTGGAAATATAAAATCACAAGGTTTTTTAATGGTGGAAGACCTAAATGGATACTTCAGTTCATTGTTTGCCAGAGAGTGTATTTCTTCATTACCAGTTCCAGATGCTAAATTTCAGGAGGCTAATTTGGAGTATTTAGGGCAATTAATTGTAACTGAAGAAATGGTAGCTAAGAAAATAAAAGCAATGAAGGACAATAAATCACCTGGAGTTGATGGAATTCCTCCAAAACTACTAACGGAAACAGTAGAACAAATTAGTATACCACTTGCAAGAGTGTTCAACTTGTCATTAAATGAGGGAGCGGTTCCTTTTGAATGGAAAGAAACAAACATCATACCATTATTTAAAAAGGGTTTCAGAAAATTAAGAAAATTACAGACCAGTGAGTTTAACATCAGTGATTTGTAAATGTTTAGAAAGGTTAATAAAAGACAATATGGTAGACTTCTCTGTTAGGAATAAATTAGTAATTCCATCTCAACATGGATTCCTAAAATCAAAGTCATGCTTAACAAATATGTTGTTTTTTGGAAGAAAACACTAAATGGATAGACAAAGGATCCCCAGTAGATATTATCTACTTAGAAAGCTTTTGACAAAGTGCCACATCAAAGATTACAACTTAAATTAAAACCACATGGTATAATTGACTGGACAGAACAATGGCAGACTGACAGAAGTGTTAATATTTATATCAATAACTTGGATGATAATATAACAAGCAACGTCCTGAAATTTGCAGATAACACAAGTGTTTAGAAGGGTTAACAACGATGGTGATGAACAACATTTACAAAACGATCTAGACAAATTAGTTAAATGGTCTGAGAAATGGCAGACGTTGTTCAATTTTGGTGAATGTAAATGCCTACATACAGGACACTGGAACTTGGATAATAAATTATAAAAAGGGAGAAACTGTTCTAGGTATTACTGTAAAAGAAAAGGACTTAGGAGTTACAAAGAGTGCTGATAAGAAAGTTTCAGAGCAGTGTGTTATTGCAGCTTCAAAGGGTAATGAAAGACTTGGATTGATTAAGAGAAATATAACACACAAGGAAAAAAGCTAATTATACCTGTGCATAAAGCAATTGTTAGACCTCATTTAGAATACTGAATACAAGCATGGAGACCATATCGTAAGAAGGATATAGATACGTTTGTATACAGAGGAGAGCAACTAAAATGGTTCCTGAACTGAGAGAACTTAGTTATGAAGAACGAGTAAAAGAAAGTGGTTTAACAACCCTAGATAGTTTTTTTAGATGTGAATGGGTATGAAAATATTGATACAAATATTTTTTTCTCACTAAAGAAAGATAATAGAACTAGAGGACATGAGGTAACATTAGTTAAGGATCAGTGTAGATTGGATATCATGAAATACTCGTTCTCAGAGGACAATCAATGAATGGAAGAAATTACGTACAGATTGTGTAACTACAAGCAGCGTGAATATGTTTAAAAACAAGGTTGACACATATCTCAGGAGGGCGGATTAAACATAGTTTAAAAATGTTGGACTATCAGTAAGCCAATGGCTTCCTTGTCCACTTGCCATCTGAGCCTTTGCCTTGGATGGCTAATCTTGTTCAATCTTGTCTTGGCTTGACCAAGTACACGTGTATATCAAAGTGACAGACCACAGTTATTCCTACCTGAGTATTATCAGCCCTGGCAGGTGACGCAGTGCGACGGCCAAAGCGTTTGCCTCTGCGCCAGACAGCTTGCAGCCATTCAAACTGTAACATTACACATATAGATAATGTCAGTATAATAACTTGATCAATCCATTGAATATTGCAACACTAGAGTGTGAACGGGATATATTTGGTAGATATTATAACAACTAAGGGTTAATCAATGTTTGTCAGTGAATTAGTAGTATAATATATATATATATTATATATATATATATATATATATATATATATATATATATATATATATATATATATATATATATATATATATATATATATATATATATATATATATATATATATATATATATATATATTGTACATCTCTATCATTATGTTTTAGTTTATCTGTCTTTCTTTGTCCAAGTCTATCTGCATGTATTTCTCTGTTTTTCTCTGTATCTATCTTTGTATGTGTGCCTATCTGTCTGTGTGTCCGTCTATCCATCTGTGTGTCTATCTATATGTCTGTGGGTTACTGCCCTCACAAACATTGCAGTCTCCTACTGTCTGTAGGTTACTGCCCTCACACACATTGCAATCTCCTACTGTTTGTGTGTCTATCTATATGTCTGCGGGTTACTGCCCTCACAAACATTGCTGTCTCCTACTGTCTGTGTGTCCGTCTATATGTCCGTGGGTTACTGCCTTCACACACATTGCAGTCTCCTACTGTCTGTGTGTCCATCTATCTGTCTGTGGGTTACTGCCCTCACACACATTGCAGTCTCCTACTGTCTGTGTGTCCATCTATCTGTCTGTGGGTTACTGCCCTCACACACATTGCAGTCTCCTACTGTCTGTGTGTCCATCTATCTGTCTGTGGGTTACTGCCCTCACACACTTTGCAGTCTCCTACTGTCTGTGTGTCCATCTATCTATCTGTACGTTAATGCCCTCACACACGCTGCAGTCTCCTACTGTTTGTGTATCCGTCTATCTGTCTGTGGGTTACTGCCCTCACACACATTGCAGTCTCCTACTGTCTGTGTATCCGTCTATCTGTCTGTGGGTTACAGCCCTCACACACATTGCAGTCTCCTACTGTCTGTGTATCCGTCTATCTGTCTGTGGGTTACTGCCCTCACACACTTTGCAGTCTCCTACTGTCTGTGTGTCCGTCTATATGTCTGTGGGTTACTGCCTTCACATACATTGCAGTTTCCTACTGTCTGTGAGTCTGCCAATATGTCTGTGGGTTACTGCCCTCACACACATTGCAGCCTCCTACTGTCTGTGTATCCGTCTATCTGTCTGTGGGTTACTGCCCTCACACACATTGCAGTCTCCTACTGTCTGTGTGTCCATCTACCTGTCTGTGGGTTACTGCCCTCGCACACGCTGCAGTCTCCTACTGTTTGTGTATCCGTCTATCTGTCTGTGGGTTACAGCCCTCACACACTTTGCAGTCTCCTACTGTCTGTGTGTCCGTTTATATGTCTGTGGGTTACTGCCTTCACACACATTGCAGTCTCCTACTGTCTGTGTGTCCGTCTATATGTCTGTGGGTTACTGCCCTCACACACATTGCAGTCTCCTACTGTCTGTGTGTCCGTCTATATGTCTGTGGGTTACTGCCTTCACACACATTGCAGTCTCCTACTGTCTGTGTGTCCGTCTATATGTCTGTGGGTTACTGCCTTCACACACATTGCAGTCTCCTACTGTCTGTGTGTCCGTCTATATGTCTGTGGGTTACTGCCTTCACAAACATTGCAGTCTCCTACTGTCTGTGTGTCCGTCTATATGTCCATGGGTTACTGCCCTCACACACATTGCAGTCTCCTACTGTCTGTGTGTCCGTCTATATGTCCATGGGTTACTGCCCTCACGCACATTGCAGTCTCCTACTGTCTGTGTGTCCGTCTATATGTCTGTGGGTTACTGCCCTCACACACATTGCAGTCTCCTACTGCCTGTGTGTCCATCTGTCTGTGGGTTACTGCCCTCACACACATTGCAGTCTCCTACTGTCTGTGTGTCTGTCTATATGTCTGTGGGTTACAGCCCTCACACACATTGTAGTCTCCTACTGTCTGCGTGTCCGTCTATATGTCTGTGGGTTACTGCCTTCACACACATTGCAGTCTCCTACTGTCTGCGTGTCCGTCTATATGTCTGTGGGTTACTGCCTTCACACACATTACAGTCTCCTACTGTCTGCGTGTCCGTCTATATGTCTGTGGGTTACTGCCTTCACACACATTGCAGTCTCCTACTGTCTGTGTGTCCGTCTATATGTCTGTGGGTTACAGCCCTCACACACATTGCAGTCTCCTACTGTCTGTGTGTCCGTCTATATGTCCATGGGTTACTGCCCTCACACACATTGCAGTCTCCTACTGTCTGTGTGTCCGTCTATATGTCTCTGGGTTACTGCCCTCACACACATTGCAGTCTCCTACTGTCTGTGTGTCTGTCTATATGTCCGTGGGTTACTGCCCTCACACACATTGCAGTCTCCTACTGTCTGTGTGTCCGTCTATATGTCCGTGGGTTACTGCCCTCACACACATTGCAGTCTCCTACTGTCTGTGTGTCTGTCTATATGTCCGTGGGTTACTGCCCTCACACACATTGCAGTCTCCTACTGTCTGTGTGTCCGTCTATATGTCCGTGGGTTACTGCCCTCACACACATTGCAGTCTCCTACTGTCTGTGTGTCCGTCTACATGTCCGTGGGTTACTGCCCTCACACACATTGCAGTCTCCTACTGTCTGTGTGTCCGTCTACATGTCCATGGGTTACTGCCCTCACACACATTGCTGTCTCCTACTGTCTGTGTGTCCGTCTATATGTCCGTGGGTTACTGCCCTCACACACATTGCAGTCTCCTACTGTCTGTGTGTCCGTCTACATGTCCGTGGGTTACTGCCCTCACACACATTGCAGTCTCCTACTGTCTGTGTGTCCGTCTACATGTCCGTGGGTTACTGCCCTCACACACATTGCTGTCTCCTACTGTCTGTGTGTCCGTCTATATGTCCGTGGGTTACGGCCCTCACACACATTGCAGTCTCCTACTGTCTGTGTGTCCGTCTACATGTCCGTGGGTTACTGCCCTCACACACATTGCAGTCTCCTACTGTCTGTGTGTCCGTCTATATGTCCGTGGGTTACTGCCCTCACACACATTGCAGTCTCCTACTGTCTGTGTGTCCGTCTACATGTCCGTGGGTTACTGCCCTCACACACATTGCTGTCTCCTACTGTCTGTGTGTCCGTCTATATGTCCGTGGGTTACGGCCCTCACACACATTGCAGTCTCCTACTGTCTGTGTGTCCGTCTATATGTCCGTGGGTTACTGCCCTCACACACATTGCAGTCTCCTACTGTCTGTGTGTCCGTCTATATGTCAGTGGGTTACTGCCCTCACACACATTGCTGTCTCCTACTGTCTGTGTGTCCGTCTATATGTCCATGGGTTACGGCCCTCCACACACATTGCAGTCTCCTACTGTCTGTGTGTCCGTCTATATGTCCGTGGGTTACTGCCCTCACACACATTGCAGTCTCCTACTGTCTGTGTGTCCGTCTATCTGTCTGTGGGTTACTGCCCTCACACACATTGCAGTCTCCTACTGTCTGTGTGTCCGTCTATATGTCCATGGGTTACTGCCCTCACGCACATTGCAGTCTCCTACTGTCTGTGTGTCCGTCTATATGTCTGTGGGTTACTGCCCTCACACACATTGCAGTCTCCTACTGCCTGTGTGTCCATCTGTCTGTGGGTTACTGCCCTCACACACATTGCAGTCTCCTACTGTCTGTGTGTCTGTCTATATGTCTGTGGGTTACAGCCCTCACACACATTGCAGTCTCCTACTGTCTGCGTGTCCGTCTATATGTCTGTGGGTTACTGCCTTCACACACATTGCAGTCTCCTACTGTCTGCGTGTCCGTCTATATGTCTGTGGGTTACTGCCTTCACACACATTGCAGTCTCCTACTGTCTGCGTGTCCGTCTATATGTCTGTGGGTTACTGCCTTCACACACATTGCAGTCTCCTACTGTCTGTGTGTCCGTCTATATGTCTGTGGGTTACAGCCCTCACACACATTGCAGTCTCCTACTGTCTGTGTGTCCGTCTATATGTCCATGGGTTACTGCCCTCACACACATTGCAGTCTCCTACTGTCTGTGTGTCCGTCTATATGTCTCTGGGTTACTGCCCTCACACACATTGCAGTCTCCTACTGTCTGTGTGTCCGTCTATATGTCTCTGGGTTACTGCCCTCACACACATTGCAGTCTCCTACTGTCTGTGTGTCTGTCTATATGTCCGTGGGTTACTGCCCTCACACACATTGCTGTCTCCTACTGTCTGTGTGTCCGTCTATATGTCCGTGGGTTACTGCCCTCACACACATTGCAGTCTCCTACTGTCTGTGTGTCCGTCTACATGTCCGTGGGTTACTGCCCTCACACACATTGCAGTCTCCTACTGTCTGTGTGTCCGTCTACATGTCCGTGGGTTACTGCCCTCACACACATTGCTGTCTCCTACTGTCTGTGTGTCCGTCTATATGTCCGTGGGTTACGGCCCTCACACACATTGCAGTCTCCTACTGTCTGTGTGTCCGTCTACATGTCCGTGGGTTACTGCCCTCACACACATTGCAGTCTCCTACTGTCTGTGTGTCCGTCTATATGTCCGTGGGTTACTGCCCTCACACACATTGCAGTCTCCTACTGTCTGTGTGTCCGTCTACATGTCCGTGGGTTACTGCCCTCACACACATTGCTGTCTCCTACTGTCTGTGTGTCCGTCTATATGTCCGTGGGTTACGGCCCTCACACACATTGCAGTCTCCTACTGTCTGTGTGTCCGTCTATATGTCCGTGGGTTACTGCCCTCACACACATTGCAGTCTCCTACTGTCTGTGTGTCCGTCTATATGTCCGTGGGTTACTGCCCTCACACACATTGCTGTCTCCTACTGTCTGTGTGTCCGTCTATATGTCCATGGGTTACGGCCCTCACACACATTGCAGTCTCCTACTGTCTGTGTGTCCGTCTATATGTCCGTGGGTTACTGCCCTCACACACATTGCAGTCTCCTACTGTCTGTGTGTCCGTCTATCTGTCTGTGGGTTACTGCCCTCACACACATTGCAGTCTCCTACTGTCTGTGTGTCCGTCTATATGTCCGTGGGTTACTGCCCTTACACACATTGCAGTCTCCTACTGTCTGTGTGTCCGTCTATATGTCCGTGGGTTACTGCCCTCACACACATTGCAGTCTCCTACTGTCTGTGTGTCCGTCTATATGTCCGTGGGTTACTGTCCTCACACACATTGCTGTCTCCTACTGCCATGTGGGAGCTTGGAAGTTGGTCTGTCTTAAAGCATAGCCCAGTGACCTGCTTGTTGCTCTTACACTTGCCTGTAATGTATCTGACTCATACATTAATAACCTATAATGTGAAGAAGATGGAGCTATGACAAAACGTATTGATAACTGAATGTGTTTTATGGTTTGGTATATGACCATTGTTCCATTAAATTTTTTATAAATTCTTTACTCAATATAGCAAGTGGACCATGAAGCAATTACCTTATGAGAGTCCAACAATACTTTTGACATCATATTATTAAATTATATTGGCAGTGTACTGCATATTGAAACATAGTTTGATACGTTTAAGTAACATATTCATTGCATGTTTACCAATTTGTTGGAATTTTGATATTGTCATACAGAACTTATATGTAAGATATTTTCATACCTCAGTTCCTGTAGTGCTGTCATTTTTGAGATAGCTTCAACTAGGACTTGAACAGTCAATGAGTCCTCAAATAGGTTGCTGTCTAACCTGTGAAAATATACAATACCGTAAGTTTCCGTGTATAATACGCCCCCATGTATAATACGCACCCTGACTTTTGCTAAATTCTGATAGAATTTCTATATTACCATGTATAATACAATATAATACAATATTACCATGTACAATACAACTTCCGGCTACTTGGACTTGGTGCACCGACTTGAATTTGGTGCAGATCATTTACAAAAAAACGCGGTATATCAAATAGAATAAGTATTATTATTGCATATATATTATACACAAACGTATTGTAGACATATTAGGAAACAGGTTTTGTTAATTATTAGTAAGAGGGAGTATTTTAGAGAAAGTTAGTTTCGGACTCTGTCAGGGAAGTCAGCGAGCATTAATAGGGTTGTTTACCATTCGAAAATTGAGATAGCATAGTGAATAGTCAGTAACATTGGAATATTGGTTAGAATAAGTATTACTATTATACATATATTGTTCACAAACCTCTTGTAGACATATATTAAGAAACCGTTTTTGTTAAAGGAGGTAGTATTTTTTCCCGGATTCAAAATCAACATGAGTTTGTTTACAGGTTGTGAATTCAATTGGTGCATCGAACTCTCGTTTACATTGGTTAATATAAGATAAAGTGATATACAAGGACATGGGAACTTGAATGTAAACTATACATTGGGAGATACTGTTCTGGGTACTACTGTAAAAGAAAAGGACTTAGGAGTTACAATAAGCGCTGATATGAAAGTTTCAGAGCAGTGTGGTATTGCAGCTTCAAAGGGTAATCACATTCTTGGATTGATTAGAAGAAACATAACATACAAGGGAAAAAGTTAATTATACCTCTGTATAAAGCAATAGTTAGACCTCATTTAGAATACTGTATACAAGCATGGAGACCATATCGTAAGAAGGATATAGATACGCTTGAACACATACAAAGGAGAGCAACTAAAATGATTCCAGAATTGAGAGACCTTAGTTATGAAGAACGCCTGAAAGAATGTGGTTTAACAACTCTAGAGACAAGGAGGTTAAGAGGAGATCAGATTGAAGTTTTTAAGATATTGAATGGGTATGAAAATATTGATAGAAATATGTTTTTGTCACTCAAGAAGGATAGCAGAACTAGAGGACATGAGGTAAAATTAGTAAAGGATCAATGTAGATTGGACATCAGGAAGCACTCGTTCTCACAGAGGACAATAAATGAATGGAACAAATTGTCTACAGATTGTGTAACTACTAGCAGCGTGAATATGTTTAAAAACAAGGTTGACACATATCTCAGGAGGGCGGGTTATAAGTAGATGAACATTGTTTTAAATTAATACCAAGCTCTATTCTGATATGTTGCATGCACACTTTTTACAGCGAAGAATACATCCGGTACAATCATCTTTATTTACATTCACAACTTCGAGTCACATTGGCTGACTATTCAGGTCGCTCACGTGATTCAAGAACGCCAATCACGATGCCTTGGCACTCAGGGAGCAACACATATTTGAGCGTATTAACCTGACACCGTCCACACATTTCTTAGTCTCGCTTACACATTTCTGCGTTATTCCCGGTTGGCGACGCTCCCGGTCGCGTACGCTTCCCGCTCATTGATGTCATAGTACTAGTGTTCCAGTAGCGCTATCCATATCCGGTCGGAGAAAATTTTGTTTCGCCCTATCACCATGTATAATACGCACCCGGACTTTTAAGTAAAAAATTAAGGGAAAAAATGCGTATTATACATGGAAACTTACGGTACATGTATAATTTTGTAATTAACTTCAAGTATCCTGGGATACTTCAAGTATCCCATTTCAAGAAAAGTAATCAAGTGTTGATTTCAACATTTTAAAGCACGTCTACTAACTTTACATTTAGTCCAGTGAACATAACTAAAATATGTATCTTCAGTCATTTCAAAAACAAAATCTGTCTGATCCGATCTGCTTTTCCAGATCATACTTTAAATCCTGCACAAGTGGACTCTTCTTTTACACCTGCCACATTTGATGAAGTAAGGAAAATAATCACGTCCTCCCCAAATAAGTCCTGTGATCTTGATCCATTACCGACTACATTACTGAAAGCATGTTTTGATACATCACTTTACCCAATAACAAATGCATCACTGTGCTCTGGCTTGTTTACTGACAATTGCAAAAAGCGCAAGACACCCTACTACTTAAGAAGTCAACTTTGTCTAAAGAAAACCTAAACAGTTGTAATTTAAGCTTTACTTCCAAGGTACTAGAGAAAGCAAACCGTCTAAGGTCTCACATTAAGTCATATAGTCCACATATTATTCGAGAAATAAGTCCCCAAATAGCTCCTCTACTATCGCATATATTCAACAACTCATTTTTTACTGGAGTGGTGCCACATCAACTAAAAATAACAAAAGTAATTCCAATACATAAACATAATGACCCGAATAACTTCTGCAACTATAGACCAATCTCAATTCTGCCATCTTTCTCAAAAATGTTGGAGCACCTAATGTATAATCGACTTGAATGCTTTCTCAACCAGTCCCACATAATATCAGAAGTCCAATACGGTTTCAGGAAAAAATATTCCACTTACATGGCTCTAATAAATCTCATAGATAACATATCTAGTGGAACTGATAGCAACTCCTTCAATATAGGAATATTTATTGATCTATCTAAAGTATATACTTTTCCAAAAACTTAACTGCTATGGTATCAGAGGGCACATACTTACTTGGTTCAGGAGTTACCTGGAGCACAGGACACAATATGTCACTTACAACAATGTCAATTCAAATCACAAGACAGTGGTGTGTGGTGAGCCACAAGGCTCTATACTAGGGCCACTACTATTTATACTTTATACCAAAGACCTTTGCAACAATTCAACTATTACGAAGTTCACTCTTTTTGCCGATGACACCAGCATGTATCGTTCACATCAAAATTTAACTTCTCTCATAGACGAGGTTAATAATAAAAATAAAAAAATAACAGAGGTTCCACACAAATAAACTTTCCCTAAATAAAAAAAACAAACTACATTATATTCACATCAGTAAATAAAAAGTACATCTCAAGCAATACAAATTAACAGATCGACCATCCCTCAAGTTAACTTCACCAAATTTCTTGGTGTGTATATAGACGAACACTTAAATTGGTCAATGCACTTGAACAAACTGGCAACTAAACTTGCACAAAATACTGGCATACTCTGCAAACATAAACATTTCCTCTTAAAAATGATTTACTGTTCTTTAGTACTACCACATCTACAATATTATACTCTAATATGGGCTAATACATACTCTACAAAATTTAACAAGATCAGAATGCTGCAAAAAAGCTCATTAAGGATCATTAACAACTCTGATTACCTCGCTCACTCTGAACCGCTATTTAAACACAACAATTTACCAAAACTTGAAGATATTTACAAACTGCAGCTAGGGCTACTTATGTATGCACGAAGCACGGACAAACACACGGAAATCTACAAATAAATACTCTGGGCCCTCGTTCTGGAATTCCATACCGAAACACATACAGAATTCTGCATCAGAAAACCAATTTAAAAACAAGTTAAAACAACACCTGTTCTCGACATACTGTAACATATCCTAATAATATCACAACTATCACTTTGCCTCACACTGTTATATTGTGCTAGAATGATGGATTACAACCACTTGTAATTTTCTATATGCGTCACATTTACTATTATTAACATATTTTTTGCAAATACTAACAAATATTCACTATTTTGTTCAATTAACAAGTCATTAGATTGTACTAAATTGCTGGATTAAGACACCCAGTTGTAATTTTTTATTTGCTTCATATCTAGTATTATTAACATAATTGCCAACTTGCAGCATCATTCCATGACAAGATTACTATACGTAATTATAGGTGGTTCTCGTAATAAGCCCCTTGGGGTTTCCAGAGAATCTCCTGAATTACTAAATCAAATTATTTATGACCATACCTATAACAACATTGTAAATAAGTAACCAAATAAACTCACATTGATTGATTGAAGTCAAATTGCATGTCTAATGTACTACAATCAGCTTACAAACAGTTTCATTCTAGAGAGACTGCTCTTTTAAAAGTACATAATGATGTCACTCTAAATATGGACAAAGGTAAAGTAACAGTGTTTACCTTACTTGATTTATCTGTTGCTTCTGATACTATTGACCATAACATACTCATTAAACGCTTGTCAGTGTGTTATGGCATATGTGCCTGCCTGCCTGCTTGCCTATCTATCTGGTTAAGACTTCGGGATTTGATGACTCGCCATTCAGCTCTCTCCTTCATGCATGCAGTTAACTCCTCAGTATCTGTCACGCCAGCATCCGATTTTTGGACCTCAACATAGCTGTGAGTGGGTCATCCCCTTAAAGCGTGTTCGTGCGTCAGCTCCCAGAGTATTAGTTTTGACAGTGGTGTTCTCGCTTGCTTTATGTTGTGCCCAGCAAACCACATCCTGTGCTCCTGAATCTTGTTTGTTACCCTCATCATTGTTTCATACAACTCTTCATTAGTCACGCGCTCTTTCCAGTGAACACTGAACACCATTTGCAGTAGTCTAGTGTAGCAGTCATTCAACTGCTTTTCCAGAGATGTGGTCAGTGTCCAGGCTTCTGATCCACACAGGAGCACTGATTCCACAGTTGCCACGAAGAGACGTTCTTTGAGATATTTGATTTCCATATTTTCTTGCGGTAACCCACGCAAGGCCTTTTCTAATTCGGACATGGAATCTACCCATGACCTAGATATTTGAAGTCATTAGTATGTCCTCCTCAGTGGAATCTACCCATGACCTAGGTATTTGAAGTCATTTTGCATGTCATCCTCAGTGGAATCTACCCATGACTTAGGTATTTGAAGTCATTCGTATGTTCTCCTCAGTGGAATCTACCCATGACTTAGGTATTTGAAGCCATTCGTATGTCCTCAGTGGAATCTACCCATGACCTAGGTATTTGAAGTCATTTGTATATCCTCCTCAGTGGAATCTACCCACAACCTAGGTATTTGAAGTCTTTCACCTACTTCAGCTTTGTGTCATCAACAGTTTCAGCTCTAACTCTTCTTCTATGTTGTATGCCATGAACTTGGTCTTCTTGGCATTAATGCCCAGGCCGACTTTGTGACATTCCTTTTTAACACGGTTCAGTAACTCCTGGGCTTGCTTTATTTGGTCAGACAGTCAGGCAATGTCATCCTCAAAGTCTAGGTCTGTTATCATCTCTGGTTTAACTCTTCTACTCCTCCTGTTTTTGGGAGTAAAACCTAGTTCCTCTTCTCGGCCATCAATTGCTTGCCTCGTCGCACAATCAAGTACAATAAAGAGAAAGGGAGCATAGGTATCTCCCTGAAGCACTCCATTGATTGTATCAAACATAGCTATATGTAGATGATGCACAGATTTACCTTTCCTTGGCTACCCCAGATGAAAATTGCTCCTTAAACCAACTCAGGGAATGTCTCCGTGATATATTCCACTGGACGACTGACGGCAAATTAAAGTTAAATGCAGATAAAACAGTTTCTTATTATTGGTACACAAAATCAGAATGGTAAACTTGTTTGTCCCCCCCAAAAAGTATTAGGACCTTTGTTATTATTAATATATATCAATGACTAGGATGGTAATATAACAGGCAAGATACTGAAATTTGTGGATGACACAAACATGTTTAGAAAGGTTAAAAATGGTGGAGATAAATACCATAAAATAAAAGGACTTAGGAGTAACACTATGTGCTGATATGAAAGTTTCAGAGCAGTATGGTACTGCATCTTCAAACGGTAGTCAAATTCTTGGGTTGATTAGGAGAAATATATCATAAGGAAAAAACTGGTAATTATACCTCTGCATAAAGCAATAGTTGGCCTCTTTTAGAATAAGCTTGGAGACTATATCGTAAGAAGGATATAGTTATGAATACAGAGAAGAGCAACTAAAATGATTCCAGAGCTGAGAGACCTTAGTTATGAAGAACGACTGAAAGAATGTGTTTTCAACAACCCTAGAGACAAGGCGGTTAAGAGGAGATCAAATTGAAGTTCTAAGATATTGAATTGGTATTAAAATAGGGATAGAAATATTTTTTCTCACTTAAGAAAGATAGCAGAACTAAAGGACATGATGTGTCATTGGTGATAAGAAAGATAGTAGAACTAGGCATCAGTTGTGAAGGATCATTGTAGATTGGATATCAGAAAGTACTCATTCTCACAGAGGACAATAAATGGATTGGCACAGATTATCCACAGATTGTGTTAATGAATTTGTTTAAAAACAAAGTTGACAAATATCGCAGGAGGGTGGGTTACACATAGATAAATTTTTTTTTGACTATCGATAAGCCAATGGCTCCATTGTCCACTTGCCATCGGGGCCATAAAATACAACATGGATAGGATTTTTATTATTTGCATAATTAGTAAAAAATTTATGCCCAAACTTTACAGTGGTTTATTCTGAACGAAACATATTGAAAATTGTTATGCCAGATCCCCCATTTCCATGGCAACAAAAAAAAGGTCACTGTATGAAGGAAAACACTTTAATGTAATGGATATTTTATCATAATACTTTCACAATCATCATTGGCTTACTTAACTCTAGAACTCCTCTAACAAAAGTCCAACATTATGAATATTTTTCTACTTCTGAATTTATGATATTCTAAATGTAACATTTGTCGACACATTTTATTCACTACCTCCAAGATACTGCACAAAACAAAACATTTTAAAGAGATTTTTTTAGAATATGCAGGTGAACACAACAAACCAAACCAGATGACCGTATTATTTTAAATTCCAGAGAGTTGTACTTTCTCACTGCCAAAATGTCATTTCTTGTAAATGGCCATCAAATATTGAATAACGGCATTGATTACATGGTAGATGCAAGCTTTATCCATGAATGAAACTAATTTAGAGGTATATCATTGCTATAAAAGTGAACTTCATTGATAGTAAACATACAAAGCTATTGGAATACGGAAGAAACACATTTTAGGTAATGTTTTCAAAAAGCATCATTCTAACTGCCATATCTACCTTTAACATATGTATAAATGGCTTAAGAGAGTACCAAAGTGTATTATTATTCCGGAATAAGTTATTCCTACCTGACTTTTCTCAGCTGTGGCAGTTGATGCAGTGCGATGGCCAACGCTTTTGTACTCATGCCAGACAACTTGCAGCCATTCAAACTATGTAACACATATAAATAAAGTCAGTATAACTTAATAAACCTTTGGAGATTGCAACATTAGAGTGTTTACTGGAACTGTAGACACACAGCTTTACTGGGTTTTAATCAATATTTGTCAGTGAATTTATAGCTTATAATATATATCATTTAACATTATATGCTGGTTTAATACCAGCGATGTCAAATCCTCAGCGTATTATCTAAAAAAATACTTGTGTTTGTATACTGGTACATTGGTGCGTGTGTCGGGGTGTGTGCGTGCGCATGAACATGTGCACATAGTCATGTGCATGCATGTGTCCAACCATTCATGTGTGTGATTATGTGCATGTGTGTCTACTTACATTTTTGTACTGGTGTGTACAATACATGGGCACCCTTTTAATTTAGCAAAGCATTTATATCATAAGTCGGTAAAAGTATCTAACTACAAATTAACTGGGTACTGTTTACATCATGAAGTAAATAATACACCATATACAGTGTACATTGTCTTTAACCCATTAGGCCCCAGGATTTTATTAAAACATGCCACCATGTTCCCAGGATTTCTGGCAAATTTTGAGCGATTTTACCTCCTTGTGTTCAAAAATCTGTAGAAAAAAAACTATTCAATATTGACAATTACAAGTTGTGTTTATTTTGAAGAGTAGTAATTTCTCCACATGCATGTATACATAGAAATAGGATATATTAATAAAATGTTGACAATTGATCACAATTTGCAAAGACAAAATAGTACATTTGTTAAAACTTTGAAAGTTGCGACTGACATTTGACAATGATCCCATGCTATAACCCTATGCAACTCAGTGAAGAAAATGTAGCTATATGTGTTAGCTTTGCCCCTCTGAAAACATTATCAAATTCTGACGGTTATTTTTCAGGTTACACCATATTTTATCATGACAAATATAGAAATAAAAATTTTCGAGATAGCGTGAACAAAACTGATGAAAATCAAGATTTCCGAAAGGGCAACACATGCACGTAACGAGCTGTTGTTGTTGCAAAATGTACCCGCTAGGGTGTGGCAAAATTTTGTAGCGTTTAGTTCAGTAGTTATTCGCCAGGATTTGTTTTAATAGAGGGTCCTGTATGCGGTCGGCGGTGGCCGTTCCAGGACTGCACAGAGCGGCTGCCGCGGCCGTTGTGGAGTCTAATCAGTTAAGGTCAAGGTTGTTCTATTAAATTTTAGGCAGAGTTGAATTCAAATATCAATAAAGGTAGACACATTTAACCTTCTTCTGTCTGTACATGTCTTTCTTTGTTGGTATCTGTCTGTCTGCTGTTGTCTGTCATTCTGTTGCTCTGTCTGTCTTTGTCTCAGTCTATTATTGGCAAGTAATTGTCTGTTTTTCTCTGTTTCTCTTTGCTGTTTGTCGGCTATAGCCTTCACCAACAGAGCAGTCTCCTACTCTGATGTCGGAGCTTGCAAGTAGGCATGTTCTAAACCTTGCCCAAGTGACCTATAGGGTTCTCTTACACCTATGATGTATTTCGCTCTTAAATTAGTGGTTTTTCTATGTCAAGAAGATTGTATCCATGATGAAAAGTATTCACAACTGAAATTTTGGTAGAATGTGGTAAATAACCACTGCTCCATGAAAAGGTAACTTAATGCTTTGCTAGTAAATACTCCAGCAGGCAAGTGGACCATGAAGCCATTGGCCAAAGAGAGGCCAACAATATCATTAACAACATTATTATTACGTTTTTTAAATTATATGGGTAATGCATCAGTTAATGAAACATAGCTTGATACTTTTGACTAACATAGTCATTGCATGCAGAGTTATTTGTTGTAAGTTTCATGTTGTCGTAGAGATATTACACGTCACACATTTTCATCATACCTCAGTGTCTCTAGTGCTGTCATCTTTAACACACTGACAGCTAGGGCTAAACCAGTTAATGGGGCATCAAATGTGGTGCTGTCTAACCTGTGAAAATGTAAATATAAGTGTAAATTAGTTATTACAATATTTACACCTAGTAAGTTTTTGAAGAAAATCAATTAAGTGTTAATTATTTAAATGTTAGTTCACAATACTGACATAATATTTATTTTAGCAAACAGTATGAACTATTTTGTAAATACAGGTGATGGCATGAAGAAGACATTTGTATCAATACATCACTCCAAAACTGAATTTTGGATGCTGACAAAGGTAGCAACATTCTGCTGTTCACAAATGTTAATAATGACACACACACAAACTGTAGTGAATAAAACGGATGTAGTGTAGCAAGCAGGTCCACTTCACAGGTCATTTTACCATCAAAAAAATAACATTGGAAGATCATGATATTAATGTTGGAATTAAGGGGCAGCCATAGGTTAATATTATTTCAGTGGGTGCTACAGGAAATAAATACACACAGGCCTGTATTAGGTTGTATGGATAAATGGGGTGTCATTTCCTGTTTTGGGTAACATGTGTGTCAAACAGTATTCACAGACAAATACTATTTCAAATTGCACCACATGGCTAGTGCAGCAGATGACTGATGCAGCAGATGCCAGATAATGGCCAGTATGCACATCATGATCGCATATGTACAGTTAAAAGGTGCACGAATGGCTTGAGTAAGTACACATATACATCAATATCTGTGAAGGTAAAACACCCTATTCAGGTATTCCTACATGAGTTCCGTCAGCTGTGGCAGGTTATGCAGTGAGTTGGCCAAAGTGTCTACCCCTGGGCCAGTTAGCTTGCATCCATTCAAACTACAACACATAAATAATATCAGTATAATTTAATCAATCTGTAAAAGACAGCAACACTAGAGTGTGGATTGGAGTTAATCAATGAGTGGCAGTCAATTGGTAGCTTATATATGATTTAAAGTGAAACAAGTCATGGTTTTTGGTCTATGCAAATATAAGTGATTTTTTTATTTGATTTTTTTAAATGATTTTTTTATTAGCTTATGCTTACAAAACAAGATTGTCATTTGCTAAACACATACCATGATAGTTATGTTGGTGTTTCTCCAGTAGATGCCTCTTGTGGTATTTTATCAGGTAGGCCACATGGTGGGGTAGGTTTGTTTATGGAAATGCTCCCTAGATCAATATATTACCATACTTGATTAAAGTTATGACTGGCTTTGCGGCATAAGAATATGCTGTGGTAATAGGGAGTACTATTTATTAAACATAACCTTATAAATGTGAAGAAAACCGGGATAGTTCTAAAATAGGTGTATACGTTGATAGTATTAATAGCTCATGCATAACAATTATTGCTAAAAGTGGGAGATTCCGGTCATTTCTCTGATCGACCCGAGGGCTCATATGTTAACCAGTGCAACCGATAAGCAGCCATTTCTATGATAAATTAATTAAGGCCGGTATACACAGAACCAATGCAAAGCCTCAAACAAGTGCTATTTTGTTAGAAAGAGAAGTAGTTTAGTAAACAAAGGAGTTGCATAAGTTGAGTTTGGACGCAAACTGCATGGCCATATCCTATTGATGTATACAAATATATTTTTATTTGTCAAGAATATTTTGTTACAGTTTGACACTCATGACATAGGATTATCTAACAGTATGGAGCAGCCCATGAAATAAAGATGTATGTGTGTGCTGTGTGTTCAACAAGGTTTTCCTAGTAAACCACTAACGTGATATTCTTAATTGTAGTTGCAAATGGTTGTTTTAGTAACTCTAGATTCACAGGCCCCAAACTATGACTTTTTTCCCCTTTAACAAAGTGACCTCCTACTGCCAGGTGGGATGCTGTAAGTTGTTTCCCTTTAACAAAGTGACCTCCTACTGCCAGGTGGGATGCTGTAAGTTGTTTCCCTTTAACAAAGTGACCTCCTACTGCCAGGTGGGATGCTGTAAGTTGTTTCCCTTTAACAAAGTGACCTCCTACTGCCAGGTGGGATGCTGTAAGTTGTTTCCCTCTAACAGAGTGACCTACTACTGCCAGGTGGGATGCTGTAAGTTGTTTCCCTCTAACAGAGTGACCTACTACTGCCAGGTGGGATGCTGTAAGTTGTTTCCCTCTAACAGAGTGACCTACTACTGCCAGGTGGGATGCTGTAAGTTGTTTCCCTCTAACAGAGTGACCTCCTACTGCCAGGTGGGATGCTGTAAGTTGTTTCCCTTTAACAAAGTGACCTCCTACTGCCACGTGGGATGCTGTAAGTTGTTTCCCTTTAACAGAGTGACCTCCTACTGCCACATGGAATGCTGTAAGTGGTTTCCCTTTAACAGAGTGACCTCCTACTGCCAGGTGGGATGCTGTAAGTGGTTTCCCTTTAACAAAGTGACCTCCTACTGCCAGGTGGGATGCTGTAAGTTGTTTCCCTTTAACACAGTGACCTCCTACTGCCAGGTGGGATGCTGTAAGTTGTTTCCCTTTAACAAAGTGACCTCCTACTGCCACGTGGAATGCTGTAAGTTGTCATGTTTTATGTACAGCCCAAGTGTCTTATTTTTCTAACACATGCCTATACTTTACATACAGTCCTAGTGTCTCATTTCTTTAACATTTGCCTATACTTTATGTACAGTCCTAGTGTCTCATTTCTCTAACACATGCCTATACTTTACGTACAGACCTAGTGTCTCATTTCTCTAACACTTGCCTATACTTTATGTACAGTCCTAGTGTCTCATTTCACTAACTATAATGTGCAAAGAAATTAATAGTTTCTCAAATGCCAAGAAGATGGTCCCATGACAAAACTGTTCACAAATTAAACATGGTTAGATTGTGGTAAAATACCGATGTTCCAACAATTTAATTAATGCTTTGCTGACAAATATTCCAGCTAGCAAGTAGACCATAAAGCTGTTGCTTTATTCATCCAACAATACATTAACATCAGACAACACATTAAACTGTATTGGCATTACATCAATAATTAAGCTTAGTTTATGACTTTCAACAAACATATTCATTGCATATATATATAGCTATTTGTGGAAGTTTCACTTTGTCAAAAAGAACTTATATGTTAGATATTTTTATCATACCTCAGTATCTGTAGTGCTGTCATCTTCAACACATTGTCAGCAAGGACTTGAACTGCTGTTAGGTCATCAAATCTGTTGCCGTCTAACCTGTGAACATATCAATATGTACATTAGTTATTAACATATATACAAGTAGTAGGTCTTTGAAGAACATTAAGCACTGGTTTCATAACTGTTAGTGCACATATACTAGCATTATATATATTTCAGTAAACAGTTCTAATATGTTGTAATCACAAGGTGAAGGCATATACAAAACATTTTCACTTGCAAACTGGTTGTATGACATTTGGATACTTATACAGTATACCAATGTAAAATTCTGCTGTTCAAAAATGCATATACTGATACACACAAATTGTTGTGAATAAAAGAATGCAGTGTAACAAATGAAGCAGATCCTTTTTAATATAACAATCAATCATTACACCAAGAAATAATGGAAGAACATACTATTAATGTTGGAATTATATGGCAGCCACAGGTTAATATTATTACTGACAAATAAAAAAATAATTATGTCCTAGGATATATGGTTAACTGAGGTTTCATTACCGGGCTAGGGTAAAATACTTCTAAATGTGTTAAACAGTATTCATGTACATTACCGGGCTATGGTAAAATATTTCTAAATGCGTTAAACAGTATTCATGTACATTACCAGGCTAGGATAAAATACTTACAAATGTGTTAGACAGTATTCATGTACATTACCGGGCTGGGATAAAATACTTCTAAATGTGTTAACCAGTATTCATGTACATTACCAGGCTATGGTAAAATACTTCAAAATGTGTTAAACAGTAAGTACAATAACTATTTAAGATATTCGTATCCGATTATTTAAAACATAAATTTAAATAGCTCCATATGGCCGATACAGGAGAAGACTGGGGCAGCACCTATGTACTTCAGGTCAGTAATGACCACTAGATGGTGTTGATGTTTACTGAGCTCTTAGAAAACTAACCTGAATACAGTTAAAGATCACTCAGCCAATATTTTACGGAAGAATTACAATATAGTGTGTGTGGTCAAGTGAGAGTCCGGAATGCATGACACATGAAATGATACTATTTGCTGTCCCAACATCAGGGAGATGTGTTATAACTCTGAGTTAGTTAATGTCATAAGTGTACACATTGCTTCATGTGCTTAAGTACAAATGAAATGTGTATGAATGGCTTAACTGAGTGAGTACACGTGTAGATGACTCACTCCAAACCAGTTTTTCCTACCGGAGGTCTATCAGCTGTGGCAGGTGATGAAGTGCGTCGGCCAAAGCTTTTGTCCCTGCGCCAGACAGCAGGCAGCGATTCAAACTGGAACACATATAAACAATGTTGGTACAATAACTGAATCTGTTGAAGACTGCATCACAAGTGTATGGACTGAACCTGTAGACACTTCATTCTACTTAGATCAAACAAGTATAGGTCATAGCCAGTTTTGCTAGTGAATTGGTACCTTAAATATCATATAGCAGTGTATACTGGCTTATTACCAGCCATGTCATGCCATGACAAATGCCTAGTGCATTATCCCAAGAATACGCATACTTATGTTTTTGTACTGGTTCGTGTGTGTGCATGCGTGCATGGGACATTGTGCGTTTGATGGGCGTGCGCATGCATCCGAGTGGTGCATGCATTCATCCATGCATGCATGCATGCATGTGTGCACAAGGGCGTGTGCACACATGCATGTGTATGGTGAACGTATGCATCCATGCATGTGTGCATGCTTATCTATTTATTCTTGCGCACTGATGTATACAATACATGGACATCTGTATGCGTGCATACTACTACACAATGCCTTCCATTGCTCTGTTTATTATTGATGGATGTATTGAGTACAACTATCATATTTCAAGTACAATCATCTGTTCTGGTCTATGTCTTCAAGATAACCTAGAGCTTTGTTCATCTAGCAATGTATATGTCCATGTCTTGTATACATCAGTGCGCAAGAATAAATAGAACAAAGCTGTCTAAGCTATCTTGAAGACGTAGACCAGAACTAGATGAGGTTATCTTGCATATTTGACTTATCAATTAATAGTTTCTCAACTGCCAAGAAGACGGATCAATGACAAAAACTTTTCACAAATGAAACATTTTAATTTAAGAGTGTGGCAAATTACTATTGTTTCATGAAAAGATAAATTAATGCTTTCCTGGCAAATACTTGTTCAATAATATATTTGATGGCATATTATTAAATTGCATTGGTAAGACAACTTTTAATTAAACATAGCTCAATGCTCTCAACTAACAATGCAACATATTCATTGCACATACAGCTCTTTGTTTGAAGTTGTCATAAGGAACTTATGTCAGACATTTTCATCATACCTCAGTGTCTGTAGTGCCGTCATCTTTAATACACTGTCAGCGAGTCTTTGACCCATCGTTGGGTCATCAAATTTGTTACCTTCTAGCCTGTGAATATACATATATATATATATATATATAAATTAGTTATTAACATATATACAAGTAGTAAGTTTTTGAATAAAATGAATCAAGTGTTGATTTCAAAACTGTTAGTGCACATCTACTAACACTGAGTGGGGCGTGGTGGTCTGAGGTCAGAGCACTGCACTGTCAATCAGGAGTACAGAGGTTCGAGTCCACCTGCTGCTGTTTTGAATCCTGGACAATTCTCTTCTGAAAGAGACATAAAACTCCTTGGTCCCTTCTCTTCCATTTATGCCAGGGGAGTAAAAGATCAGAGGGTAAATGTGTAACCTGTCGTGGACTCAAAGAGTGGTGGAATCTATCTCTAACTCACTGACTCCCGTGGCTGAAGCAGTTTTCTGGTGGGGTGCCAAGTAGATTTAACAAGATTGCCATCCAAGGCAAAGGCCCAGATGGCAAATGGACAAGGAAGCCATTGGCTTATTGAGAGTCCAACATTTTTTATCTGACTTAGTGCCAAAAGGTGTGCACATTGAGGGTGATGTATTTTAACGGTCAATAAAATCTAATCCAATCATGTAGTGCTGGTGTCACATTTGGAGAGTGCTCAGAAATAGCCAAAAATACAGCGGAGACAACACAAGCATTCATAGTGAATCAAATCTGTAGTGATTTGCACAAGAAGGCGATTTAAGCCCTGAAATTGGGCTCCCGAAAACGGACAATGTAACAGCGATTGACTTCGTTGGCGATTGTTCATTGCATACGCACAACACACAAAAGTGCTTGATAGGTAACTGTGCAGATCTTAAAAATAATGTGATAATGGATTGAGAGCCAATGCAATGATTTGAGAAGTGGTACTAAGGAGAAGAAACGAGGAGACCGGGTAACTACCATTGCCATACAATTTTGTACATGCTGAAGTTTCAAGATGTCCTTGAGAGCAATATTGTGATAAAGGGAATTGTAATAGTCATGTCTATTGCTAACAAGAGCAGTTGCAATAGTTTTGGCGACAGCAAGACAAATACCGGCAAATATGATGAAGGTCACGAATGTAATCAAAGCAGCAACAAGTTTGTAAAATATGCTGTCTAAAATTAAAATTATTATCAAAGGTGTTTCCTAAATTCCGTGCTGAGACGCCGGTGTGAAATTCTGGCTCAGCACAGGTGTCGGGAAAAAACAATCAAGTTTACCACGTTGCTTTTGTGTACCAATAATAAGAAACCCTGTTGTTTCTGCATTTAACTTTAATTTGCTGTCAGTCATCCAGTGGAAGGTATCATGGAGACAATCCCTGGGCTGGTTTAAGGAGCAATTTGTATCAAGGGTGGCCAAGGAAAGGTAAATCTGTGTATCACCTGCATATAGGTGGTAATCCAAGTTATGAGTTTTAATAATTGAGCTGAGTGGAGTAGTGTAAAGAGTAAAAAGTAATGGTCCAAGAACAGAACCCTGAGGAACACCACACAAAGTGGGTAGTGTCAATAAAAAACTATTAGCTATTTCACTACCGTATAATTCTCGATAGTAGCGCACTACCTAATAGACGCACACACCCCTTTTTAAGAAGTGAAACCATGCGCAAAAACATAGTTTTTCTGAAGTGAAGGCACGTTAAATGACAGCTGTACTGCTGCGGCTGGCGTCACTTTGCAGACTCTTTAGAAATAATTCATAGCGTGTTTTTAGCCACAACATGGCACCACATTGTTATCACTACTGGTTGCTTTCGCCAGATGTCTTTGGAAGTACCAGGACTAGCTTTTATTTATTTTATCGCTCACTCGCTGTCAGCAAAGCGTGCGAGTTTGAATTGTCTATTTATTGATGCTCAAAGAATCAAGTGTTGGCGGGCTGATGTTATTTGTCTGGAATTACAAAAAACCGCGAACAAACGTGTCAACCAAGTGTCGTTTGGTTTGGTAGATGTGCTGAAATTGCATCTTTGCTAAGTACAAAACAAACAATGCAACACCTCATTGTAGGCTTACATTAAGTTTATTTAGCACCATCAAAACAATTCGAAGCACATGTAGATTGGACAAAATACATCATGCAAAACAAGAGCTAGTTATAAAATAGATCGGTGATCAATTACATGGTTTGCTAGAAGCGCCCTTCGCATAGTTCACAGTGGCACCACACTGTGGATTAGCTACCAGTCTGATTTAGAGGCTAATTTCATCCATAGTGGCAGATCATGATTCAGGCCACGTTTGAGAACTAATAGACGCGCACACAAGTCTTCGCACTCGTGCTCTGCGCGTCTATAGGGAATAATACGGTATTTGGTATCTATCAGTTAAGTATGATGAAAACTAGGTCATTGGTAGTTAAATAAATAAATAGTTAATACAAAAAATTATTAATAAATATCTAGACATTAATATATTAGTTGTCAATTACAAAAACTATAATAAAAAAATAATTATATTAATGCAATATTATAAAAAGCCAGTAGGTAAGCATATAGCACGTACAATTTAACGAAGATACCAACACAAATGGACAATTTAATAGATATTAAAACAGCTTGCTAACCAGAAAGTGGGCAAAAAAATGGGGATGTAAACAAACTATTATTAGTTGAAATATGATATAATATTCCAGATTATTATAATTTTGGGTTTTTAATTTATTTGGTTATGTTACAAGATTTTAAAAACATTTTTGTAAATTTAAAAAAATAGACACAAAATGCGAAATTATATCGTTTGAAAATCCCCAAAGAAATAAATGACATACATATAAGTAAGACAGTGTCACTGATAACTTTGAGGAAAATTTTGGTTAACATAAACAAATTATGTCTGCTACACCACCATGAATAAGTTAGTAAAAGTTTGAATGACAGCCTAAAATGGCAGTGTATTTTTGACACAAACCCTTCACCAATCGTAATTCAAATGTGTGTAATGTTGCATATATGTAAGACACGTTTACATGCCAAATTGCAGTGTCGTAAGTGTTGTACTTTTTATAAAAAGATTTATTACGTAACGTTTCCTGTTTGTTAGTGATAACAGAAATGTCAATATCATGTGAATCATGTTTAAAATGCGACGTTTTTTTCACTGGCTTTTTACATATTGTTGACACAACACAATGACCATTTCTAATATTAACACGTCCCCTTCATTTGCCGCCACACTGGCCCTGGAATCTGTATTTGTAACGTGTTGTCATCTACAATATTAGGTTACGCCAGCCATCTGTCAAACATGTGGCAGGACATGTTTATGATCATTCTGACTGACCCAATATCTGGCGGGATCACCAGGTCACATCTACGGGCCATTTCTGTTATAGCTTCAAAGGCGCAATAAACTATGTTACGCCTGATAAACTGCTGATTTAAGAACATGATTTAGTTAGGTAGATATAATACTGGTGTGTACTGGAATCACAGTATCCAGACGATATGTTCCGTGTTCACAGCGAATTACTTTACAATGGTTTGACGATCAAAGCACATGCGATCATTACTATGGAAACATCATCACATTTCCAAGAATTCAGGGGTATTTCAAAAAGGACTGATTATTTTAAAGTATGGACTGGCGTAATACGAAGTTAGTGTCAGGTGATTACTTGTGGTGTCAACATTCAGTTAAATATTTCCTAGCATGTTAACTAGGAAAAAAAATCAACTGACAAATTAGCCGCCCCAGCAAACTTAACTCTTAAGATACTTATCCAATATACAACAACACTTAACTATTTAGATTATATTACGTTGTGAATTTAGTATACAAAACCAGTGCTGCAAATTACTAAAAATGTAAGCACAACAAATTTAAATGTTTTACATCTGCTGCCTCCTAGTGACCAATTGGGGTTTCATTACCAGGCTTGGGTAAAATACCTTTAAATGTGTTCAACAGCATTCATGAAAAATTACTATTTAAGATATTTGTAGATCTAAAACAACGGATCGTAGATTTAAAATAGCAGCAGATGACAAATAATGGACCTGACATACATCAGGTCATTAACGATGCTAGATGGCACTGATGGTAATAAATAGTTAGCTCTAAGAAAATAAACTAACTGAATACAGGCAAGGATCACCAAGCCAAAATTGTAAGAAAGAATTACAATTATAGTCACACAAAAGTGGTTCACTAAAAATCAGTTATTCCTACCTGAGGCATGTCAGTTGAGGAAGGTGATCCAGTGTGTCGACCAAAGCTTCTGCCTTTTCACCACCCAGCCTGCAGTAATTCAAACTGTAACAGGTATAAATAATGTCAGTATAATAACTTAACGAATCCACTGAAGATTGCAACACCAGAGTGTGAACTTGACTTGTAGGCACTGAACACACAAGCGCTGTTTATAGAACATGCAGTTATTCCATCTTATCAGTAGTATATGCATATATGTGCATGTGTGTGCGTATTATTACCACAAATGAAAACATAAATTTTGAGGGATATGTTTAATAACGCTGAAGGCATTAAGAGCTACTATGTGCAGTCTGTAAATAATTCTTTGACATACCATGACAGCCAACTGACATTGATCACGATATTAGTTAATCTGTCCTTTAGGTACCGCATACAATTAATAAATATAGTATTACATGAGCTAGCATGCCAATTCACCCTGTATCGGTGGGGGTCATCCCGCCATTCAACATGAAAACGATATACATCAACACATAATCACAGCAAGCAAGCCGGCCCCAAATGGTATTTACAAACAATATGTACAATTTACTGACATATTACGCCAGTGTGACAAACACTGCTACAGATAATATTAAAATCTGTAACATGTTTCCAGCTGCCACTTGTTACAAGTGCTAATTATATAACTACAGTACTGGCTAGTGTTTACAGTACACATTATTTTGAACAAATCACTGGCGTTACATTCTTCTTTCTTTTGCCTTAACGTTGTATACTGGTTTAAGGACCTAGATTGGATGTTTTGAAGAAAAAAAAATTATTTCACATTATTATTCTATACACACTAAAAAATCCACATCTGATTGAGGATTATCAATATCAAGAAATGTGCATTTTAGTGGCTGTTTATAATGTAACGTACAGGGGTGTATACGTATTTAAATTTTTCAAATGTCAGTTTCTTCATTTAGTTTTTTGTAAAATGTTTAGTTTTAATGACGACGTCTGGAAAAGTTTTTGGTTGATGTATAAAAAAATTGGCATATCACTTAAGCTCTACAAGATGAATCATGTGAACTAGAATGATTTATATTGTTCAATTGATGAAATGAAAATATGTTTCTGTAACGTTTGTACATAAAATATCATATTTATTGTAAAACTGATCATTTGCGAGCTGTGGCTCGCCAATGGCGCCAAAATATCATCTTGGCGAGTGGTTTTTTTAATATTGGGCGCAAACTGGTGAATACATTATGTAAGTTGTATTACTTCAAAAACTGACAGACCTCCAAAGTTGCAACTTTGCGTAGGTTATACAAATCATTCAAAGGAAACGTTTAGCAGTTGACTTAAAACCGTAGTGCTACCAGCATCTGTGAATAGAAGAACCCTTGTTTTGGCTGTGCTTGTTGCTAGTTCTTTTCTCTCCACCATGCGTCACTGCTGTGTAATGATCACATCGAAATGAGCATCTTATTCACAAAAAGTTATGCCTATTACATATCACACCTGCATTTCGTTAGATATACAATCATAAACTCTAATCAGGAATAGCTTTAAACCTTTGAAATAGTATCTTGTCTGAAGTCATTGCCAGAATTTCAGAATGTCTTCCATGACCATGGCATTCTACAAAATTCAAATTTTTGCCAGATTCTGTGTGGTAGTTTATGCGAGTAATTTTCTTGTGGTATGATTGGAACTTCTAATAAACATAATCCTGAACTTCAGAAGAGATAGTACATGGTCAGTTTGATGTTAATAATGTATTATGATTCAGCTATTAAACAGGAAAATACTTTTTAGTGTATTTGGCACATTCTAAATAAATGAATGAATTATAAAAGTGATAAAGTAGGTCAATACATTACGCACACACACACCTACATGTTCACACACATAAAAAGTACATAATATTTATTATACAATATATACGTATTATGTTGTTGCTTTCCTCTTTACCCCTGAAGTCTGGGGTGAGGCTGACATCAATACTGGGCATCAATTTTTGTTTTCCTTCTCATCCTGTCACTGTTCCCATTTCACTGCTGTCTCCACTACCTGTCACCACTCCCCCATCCCTTGCTGTCATTCTCCACTCTCCTCCCAATCCTGCCAAATCTGTCTTCCCACGTCCATCGCGGTCTACCTCTTCTCCTTCTGCCCTTCACCCTGAGCATATCGGCTCTCTTTGTTAACCCTTCCCCTTCCATTCGGTCCATGTGTTCAGCCCACTTTATCCAACTCCTCACCAGCTTCTTCCTTAAACTCTCTTTTACACCAACCTCCTCAGTCAGCTCCTGCATTCTTCCCTTGTTTACTTTTTTCACTCCTGCAATTCTTCTCACCTAGTTAATTCCGCAAACTTGGATTTTCTCTTGTTAGCTTTTCCTCACTGCCGTAGTCTCTATTATATTATAGGCCAGACAGGCTGGTGTTATCATAAACTATGCACCTTAGTATCTAGCAATTAATAGATCAAACCTGCTATCCCAGCCAGTTGGCCCCTAATTTTATTGTTGGGTTCTAATTTTAAAAGTTCAGGGGCCAGCTGGCCCCTGAATTTTCAGAATTTTTGTTTGTTTTCATGGCTGAGAACAGGAACAAAGGAAATATTCCTGTGGTGCTATAGCAAACTGCGAGGTATTGGGATTGAGCACTGGATGCACTGCGAATTACTAGGGGTCTAGCATCATGACCCCAATTCAAGATTTAACAAGATTTGCCATCCAAGCCAAAGGCCCAGATGGCAAGTGGACAAGGAAGCCATTGGCTTATCGAGAGTCCAACAATGTTCATCTATGTGTAACCAGCCCTCCTGAGATGTGTCGACCTCGTTTTTAAACATATTCACGCTGCTAGCAGTTATACAATCCATAGACAATTTGTTCCATTCATTTATTGTCCTCTGTGAGAACAAGTGCTTCCTGATATCCAATCTACACTGATCCTTTACTAATTTTACCTCATGTCCTCTAGTTCTGCTATCCTTCTTGAGTGAGAAAAACATATTTCTGTCAATATTTTCATACCCATTCAGTATCTTAAAAACTTCAATCTGATCTCCTCTTAATAGTCTTGTCTCTAGAGTTGTTAAAACACATTCTTTCAGGCGTTCTTCATAACTAAGGTCTCTCAGTTCTGGAATAATTTTAGTTGCTCTCCTTTATATGCATTCAAGCGTATCTATATACTTCTTACGATATGGTCTCCTGCTTGTAAACAGTATTCTAAATGAGGTCTAACTATTGCTTTATACAAAGGTATAATTAACTTTTTTCCCTTGTATGTTATGTTTCTCCTAATCAACACAATAACTTGATTACCCTTTGAAGCTGCAATACCACACTGCTCTGAAACTTTCATATCAGCGCTTATTGTAAATCCTAAGTCCTTTTCTTTTACAGTAGTACCCAGAATAGTATCTCCCATTTTATAGTTTACATCCAAGTTCCCATGTCCTGTACGTAGGCATTTACATTTCCCAAAATTGAACAACATGTGCCATTTCTCAGACCATTTCACTAATCTGTCTAGATCGTTTTGTAAATGTTGTTTATCACCATCAGTGTTAACCTTTCTAAATACTTTTGTGTCATCCGCAAATTTCAATACGTTACTTGTTATATTGTCGTCCAAGTCATTGATATATATTAAGAATAATAAAGGTCCTAATACTGATTCTTGTGGTACCCACTAAAAATTGATTTCCAGTTTGAAACTTCTCCATCTATTACAACATATTGTCTTCTGTCAGTCAGCCATTGTTCTATCCAGTCAATTATGCTATCCGCGATACCATAGGCTTTTAATTTAAGTAGTAATCTTTGATGTGGCACTTTGTCAAAAGCTTTCTGAAAATCTAAGTAGATAATATTTACTGGTGATTCCTCATCTATCCACTTAGTGATTTCTTCCAAAAAACATATTTGTTAAACATGACCTCACTTTTAGGAATCCATGTTGAGATGAATTTAATAATTTATGCTTAACAAGGAAGTCCACCACATGGTCTTTAATTACCTTTTCTAATAATTTACAAATCACTAACGTTAAACTCACTGGTCTGTAATTCTCTGACTTATTTCTTGAACCCTTTTTAAATAATGGTATGATGTTTGCTTCTTTCCATTCAAACGGAACAACTCCCTCTTTTAATGACAAGTTAACACTCTAATAATTCACCATCATATACCAATATTGTGTTTAAGAACACTACAATAACACCCTTACATATGTTGTTTAAGCAAAACAAAACATACATTATAATAACAAGAACACTTCTTTTGTGCCTCAATTCCTTGGAAACCAGGCTCAGAGTCCCATCAAAACAAATGGGTTAGTCAATGTCAAAATTGGTAATCAATAGTATTTGTCTGTTTTTTCTTTGTCTGCCTGTCTGATGTGGTACTCATTAAAGCAAAACAAAAGTTATGGTTTTTGGAGCTATGATATAATAAAAACTAACCAAGTGCAAGTAAAATGGTTTATTCAGAATGTGTTCTAAAAGTGGGAGATTCTGGTCATTTCTCCGGTTGATGGAGAGCTGATATGTTAACCAGCATAACCGATAAGTGGACGTGCCGTTCTATGAAAATCCGGTAACACAGACTATGTCTGACGTATTAATTGAGGCTGGTATATACAGAACCAATGCAAATGTGCTATTTTGTTAGAAAGAGTAATTTAGTAAACAAAGGCCAAAATATGTTACATCAGTTGAGTTTGGATGCAAACTGCATGGCCATATCCTAGATGTAAAAAATTTATTTTCGTTTGGCGAGAGAATTTTGCTAGTCTTTGACATCCGTGAGGTAGGATTATCCAACAGTACAGCACGGCCAATGAAATTAAGATGTAGTGTGTTCAACAAGGTTTTCCTAGTAAACCACTAACGTGATATTCTTAATTGTAGTTGCAAATGGTTGTTTTAGTAACTCTAGGTGCACAGGCCCCAAACCATGACATGTTTCCCTTTAACAAAGTGACCTACTGCTTTGTGGGATGCTTAAGTTGTTTCCCTTTAAAAAGTGTCCTCCTACTGCCACGTGGGATGCTGTAAGTTGTTTCCCTTTAACAGAGTGAACTCCTACTGCCAGGTGGGATGCTGTAAGTTGTTTCCCTTCAACAAAGTGACCTCCTACTGCCAGGTGGGATGCTGTAAGTTGTTTCCCTTCAACGAAGTGACCTCCTACTGCCAGGTGGGATGCTGTAAGTTATTTCCCTTCAACGAAGCGACCTCCTACTGCCAGGTGGGATGCTGTAAGTTGTTTCCCTTTAACAGAGTGACCTCCTACTGCCAGGTGGGATGCTGTAAGTTGTTTCCCTTTAACAGAGTGACCTCCTACTGCCACGTGGGATGCTGTAAGTTGTTTCCCTTTAACAGAGTGACCTCCTACTGCCAGGTGGGATGCTGTAAGTTGTTTCCCTTTAACAAAGTGACCTCCTACTGCCACGTGGGATACTGTAAGTTGTTTCCCTTTAACACAGTGACCTCGTACTGCCAGGTGGGATGCTGTAAGTTGTTTCCCTTTAACAAATTGTCCTCCTACTGCCAGGTGGGATACTGTAAGTTGTTTCCCTTTAACAAAGTGACCTCCTACTGCCAGGTGGGATACTGTAAGTTGTTTCCCTTTAACAGAGTGACCTCCTACTGCCAGGTGGGATGCTGTAAGTTGTTTCCCTTTAACAGAGTGACCTCCTACTGCCAGGTGGGATGCTGTAAGTTGTTTCCCTTTAACAAAGTGACCTCCTACTGCCAGGTGGGATACTGTAAGTTGTTTCCCTTTAACAAAGTGACCTCCTACTGCCACGTGGGATACTGTAAGTTGTTTCCCTTTAACAGAGTGACCTCGTACTGCCAGGTGGGATACTGTAAGTTGTTTCCCTTTAACAAAGTAACCTCCTACTGCCAGGTGGGATGCTGTAAGTTGTTTCCCTTTAACAAAGTGACCTCGTACTGCCAGGTGGGATGCTGTAAGTTGTTTCCCTTTAACAAAGTGACCTCCTACTGCCAGGTGGGATGCTGTAAGTTGTTTCCCTTTAACAGAGTGACCTCCTACTGCCAGGTGGGATACTGTAAGTTGTTTCCCTTTAACAAAGTGACCTCCTACTGCCGGGTGGGATGCTGTCAGTTGTTTCCCTTTAACAGAGTGACCTCCTACTGCCACATGAGATGCTGTAAGTTGTTTCCCTTTAACAGAGTGACCTCCTACTGCCAGGTGGGATGCTGTAAGTTGTTTCCCTTTAACAAAGTGACCTCGTACTGCCAGGTGGGATACTGTAAGTTGTTTCCCTTTAACAAAGTGACCTCCTACTGCCAGGTGGGATACTGTAAGTTGTTTCCCTTTAACAAAGTGACCTCCTACTGCCAGGTGGGATGCTGTAAGTTGTTTCCCTTTAACAGAGTGACCTCCTACTGCCACGTGGGATGCTGTAAGTTGTTTCCCTTTAACAGAGTGACCTCCTACTGCCAGGTGGGATGCTGTAAGTTGTTTCCCTTTAACAAAGTGACCTCCTACTGCCACGTGGGATACTGTAAGTTGTATCCCTTTAACAGAGTGACCTCGTACTGCCAGGTGGGATACTGTAAGTTGTTTCCCTTTAACAAAGTGACCTCCTACTGCCAGGTGGGATACTGTAAGTTGTTTCCCTTTAACAAAGTGACCTCCTACTGCCAGGTGGGATACTGTAAGTTGTTTCCCTTTAACAAAGTGACCTCCTACTGCCAGGTGGGATACTGTAAGTTGTTTCCCTTTAACAAAGTGACCTCCTACTGCCAGGTGGGATGCTGTAAGTTGTTTCCCTTTAACAAAGTGACCTCCTACTACATTTCTCTAACACTTGCCTATACTGTATTTGGCTCAGAAATTAATAGTTTCTCAAATGTCGTAGTTCCAATGCTGTTTCCAACCCTAGGAAGACCTAGACCAGAACTAGATGAACAAAGCTGTCTAGGTTATCTTGAAGACGTAGACCAGAACTAGATGAACAAAGCTGTCTAGGTTACCTTGAAAACATAGACCAGAACTAGATGAACAAAGCTGTCTAGGTTATTTTGAAGACGTAGACCAGAACTAGATGAACAAAGCTCTAGGTTATCTTGAAAACGTAGACCAGAACTAGATGAAAAAAAACTCTAGGTTATCTTGAAGACATAGACCAGAACAGATGAACAAAGCTGCCTAGGTTATCTTGAAGACGTAGACCAGAACTAGATGAAAAAAACTCTAGGTTATCTTGAAGACATAGACCAGAACAGATGAACAAAGCTGTCTAGGTTATCTTGAAGACGTAGACCAGAACAGATGAACAAAGCTGTCTAGGTTATCTTGAAGACATAGACCAGAATTAGATGAACAAAGCTGTCTAGGTTATCTTGAAGACGTAGACCAGAACTAGATGAACAAAGCTGTCGAGGTTATCTTGAAGACGTAGACCAGAACTAGATGAACAAAGCTCTAGGTTATCTTGAAGACATAGACCAGAGCAGATGAACAAAGCTGTCTAGGTTATCTTGAAGACGTAGACCAGAACTAGATGAACAAAGCTCTAGGTTATCTTGAAGACGTACACCAGAACTAGATGAACAAAGGTGTCTAGTTTATCTTGAAGACATAGACCAGAACTAGATGAACAAAGCTGTCTAGGTTATCTTGAAGACATAGACCAGAACTAGATGAACAAAGCTGTCTAGGTTATCTTGAAGACGTAGACCAGAACTAGATTAACAAAGCTGTTGAGGTTATCTTGAAGACGTAGACCAGAACTAGATGAACAAAGCTCTAGGTTATCTTGAAGACATAGACCAGAGCAGATGAACAAAGCTGTCTAGGTTATCTTGAAGACGTAGACCAGAACTAGATGAACAAAGCTCTAGGTTATCTTGAAGACGTACACCAGAACTAGATGAACAAAGGTGTCTAGTTTATCTTGAAGACATAGACCAGAACTAGATGAACAAAGCTGTCTAGGTTATCTTGAAGACATAGACCAGAACTAGATGAACAAAGCTGTCTAGGTTATCTTGAAGACGTAGACCAGAACTAGATTAACAAAGCTGTTGAGGTTATCTTGAAGACGTAGACCAGAACTAGATGAACAAAGCTCTAGGTTATCTTGAAGACATAGACCAGAGCAGATGAACAAAGCTGTCTAGGTTATCTTGAAGACGTAGACCAGAACTAGATGAACAAAGCTCTAGGTTATCTTGAAGACGTACACCAGAACTAGATGAACAAAGGTGTCTAGTTTATCTTGAAGACATAGACCAGAACTAGATGAACAAAGCTCTAGGTTATCTTGAAGACGTAGACCAGAACTAGATGAACAAAGCTGTCTAGGTTATCTTGCATATTTGACTCATCAATTAATAGTTTCTCAAATGCCAAGAAGACGGATCAATGACAAAAACTGTTCACTAATGAAACATTATACCAGTGTGGCAAATTACTAGTTTCATGAAAAGATAAATTAATGCTTTCCTGGCAAATACTTGTCCAACAATATATTTGATGGCATATTATTAAATTGCATTGGTAAGACAACTTTTAATTAAACATAACTCGATGCTTTCAACTAACAATGCAACATATTCATTGCACGTACAGCTCCTTGTTTGAAGTTGTCATAAGGAACTTATGTCAGACATTTTCATCTTACCTCAGTGTCTTTAGTGCCGTCATCTTTGATACACTGTCAGTGAGTCTTTCACCAACCGTTGGGTCGTCAAATTTGTTGCCGTCTAACCTGTGAATATACTCACATATATATATATATATATATATATATATATATATATATCAGTTAGTTATTAACATATATACAAGTTGTAGGTTTTTGAATAAAATTAATCAAGTGTTGATTTCAAAACTGTTAGTGCACATCTACTAACATTGAATGGGGCGCGGTTGTCTGAGGTCAGAGCGCTGCACTGTCAATCAGGAGTACCAAGGTTCGAGTCCACCTTACTGCTGTTTTGAATCCTGGACAATTTAATTCACCTCTCATGGCCTGTGTCTTTCAGAAGAGACATAAAATCCCCTTGGTCCCTTCTCTTCCATTTATGCCAGGGGAGTAAAAGATCAGGGGGTAAATGTGTAACCTGTCGTGGACTCAAAGAGTGGTGGAATCTATCTCTAACTCACTGATTCTAGCTCCTGTGGCCAGAGAAGTGCCAAGTAAGCAGTGTGCATGGCAGTAAGGCCATAGCCGACTCCCTACAGGGGTCTACAGTAAGGCCACAGCCGACTCCCTACAGGGGTCTACAGTAAGGCCATAGCCGACTCCCTACAGGGGTCTACAGTAAGGCCACAGCCGACTCCCTACAGGGGTCTACAGTAAGGCCATAGCCGACTCCCTACAGGGGTCTACAGTAAGGCCACAGCCGACTCCCTACAGGGGTCTACAGTAAGGCCACAGCCGACTCCCTACAGGGGTCTACAGTAAGGCCATAGCCGACTCCCTACAGGGGTCTACAGTAAGGCCACAACCGACTCCCTACAGGGGTCTACAGTAAGGCCACAGCCGACTCCCTACAGGGGTCTACAGTAAGGCCACAGCCGACTCCCTACAGGGGTCTACAGTAAGGCCATAGCCGACTCCCTACAGGGGTCTACAGTAAGGCCACAGCGGACTCCCTACAGGGGTCTACAGTAAGGCCATAGCCGACTCCCTACAGGGGTCTACAGTAAGGCCACAGCTGACTCCCTACAGGGGTCTACAGTAAGGCCATAGCCGACTCCCTACAGGGGTCTACAGTAAGGCCATAGCTGACTCCCTACAGGGGCCTACAGCAAGGCCATAGCTGACTCCCTACAGGGGTCTACAGTAAGGCCACAGCTGACTCCCTAGAGGGGTCTACAGTAAGGCCACAGCTGACTCCCTACAGGGGCCTACAGTAAGGCCATAGCTGACTCCCTACAGGGGTCTACAGTAAGGCCACAGCCGACTCCCTACAGGGGTCTACAGTAAGGCCATAGCTGACTCCCTACAGGGGTCTACAGTAAGGCCATAGCTGACTCCCTACAGGGGTCTACAACAGTACATTATATTTATTTCAGTAAACAGTGTTAAATATGTTGTAAACAAAAGGTGAAGGCATTTAAAAAGATTTGCATCTTCATTAACATAAATCAATGTATGACGTTTAGATACTAATAAATACACTGTCACAAAATGATGCTGTTCAAAAATGTGAATGCTGATTCACACAACATTTTATGAATAAAGATATTGTAGTGTAACAAGAAGATCCATTTCACCAGTTATTTATCATAACACAAAGTATTTGTAATAATATTTATGTGACAGCCACAGATTAATATTATTTGGGTGGGAGTATAACAAATAATTACATCTTAGATTACATATATAGTTAAACAGTATTTCATTGTCATGCTTGTGTAAAATACCTTTAGATGTGTTAAACAGTATTCGTGAACAATTTAAGATATTCATAGATTTAAAACAACAATTAAAATAGCAGCTGATGGCTGGTGCAGCAGACGACTGAGGCAGCAGACGACTGAGGCAGCAGACGACTGAGGCAGCAGACGACTGAGGCAGCAGACGACTGAGGCAGCAGATGATGGATAATGGAACTTGATGCACATTAGGTCATTAACGATCACTAGATGGCATTGACGGTGGTACATAGTTAGAAAAGATTAGAAAGTTAAAGTTAGAAAAATAACTAAACGAATACAGGCAAAGATCACCCAGCCAAAATTGTAAGAAAGAATTACAATTGTATTCAATATGGTCAAGTGACAATCTGCAGTGCATGCCCTATGTGAAATCATAGTACTTTTTGCCCCTACATCATGGAAAATGTGTCACAGACTATAGAGCATAACTGCCCTAACATACATGGCACACTTACACAATAAGTGTACACACAGCATCAAGTGTTTGTGTACAGCAAAATGTGCATGAATGGCTTGACTGAATACACATGTACATCAAAGTTGTTCACTCAAAATCAATTATTCCTACCTGAGGTATGTCAACTGAGGAAGGTGATCCAGTGCAACGACAAAAGCTTCTACCTTTTCATCAGTCAGCCTGCAGTGCTCCAAACTGTAACATGTATAAATAATGTCAGTATCATAACTTAACTAATCCACTGAAGATTACAACACCAGAGTGTGAAGTTGACTTGTCGACCCGTGGCTCTACTTACATATTAGTAAATGTTTGCCAATTAATTGGTACTTATAGTTAACACTATATGCTGGCATATTACCAACCATATCAAGACAGGACAAACGGCCAGTGTATGACAATAAAGCTATGTGTATTTTACTCAGTTTGTTTCTTGATGTATACAGGGTTCATTTTGTGGACGTGCAGGAAAGAACACGTTGAGTGTTACTTGGCAACTTCACACGAGAGAGTGACTGAGAAACATAATGGCGTCGTTAAATATGACTTTTTGTTATTGCTTTTGTGAAAGAAAAAACGTGACGGGTGGCTACAGCGTGTCGATGGAGACAAGACCATTGCCTGTCCCAACAGAAGCATGACGGTCACAATTATGACACCTAGTGGGAGACATGTGACGACCTGTGCCTGCTCAGATGATTGGACGGGTGCGACACAAAAGATTTAACAAGATTTGTCATCCAAGCCAAAGGCCCAGATGGCAAGTGGACAAGGAAGCCATTGGCTTATCGAGAGTCCAACAATGTTCATCTACTTATAGCCCGCCCTCCTGAGATATGTGTCAACCTTGTTTTTAAACATATTCACGCTGCTAGCAGTTACACAATCTGTAGACAATTTGTTCCATTCATTTATTGTCCTCTGTGAGAACGAGTGCTTCCTGATGTCCAATCTACATTGATCCTTTACTAATTTTACCTCATGTCCTCTAGTTCTGCTATCCTTATTGAGTGAGAAAAACATATTTCTATCAATATTTTCATACCCATTCAATATCTTAAAAACTTCAATCTGATCTCCTCTTAACCTCCTTGTCTCTAGAGTTGTTAAACCACATTCTTTCAGGCGTTCTTCATAACTAAGATCTCTCAGTTCTTGAATCATTTTAGTTGCTCTCCTTTGTATGCGTTCAAGCGTATCTATATCCTTCTTACGACATGGTCTCCATGCTTGTATACAGTATTCTAAATGAGGTCTAACTATTGCTTTATAAAGAGGTATAATTAACTTTTTTCCCTTGTATGTTATGTTTCTTCTAATCAATCCAAGAATTTGATTACCCTTTGAAGCTGCAATACCACACTGCTCTGAAACTTTCATATCAGCGCTTATTGTAACTCCTAAGTCCTTTTCTTTTACAGTAGTACCCAGAACAGTATCTCCCATTTTATAGTTTACATTCAAGTTCCCATGTCCTGTATGTAGACATTTACATTTCCCAAAATTGAACAACATCTGCCATTTCTCAGACCATTTCACTAATCTGTCTAGATCGTTTTGTAAATGTTGTTTATCACCATCAGTATTAACCTTTCTAAACAGTTTTGTGTCATCCGCAAATTTCAGTACGTTACTTGTTATACTGTCGTCCAAGCCATTGATATAAATTAAGAATAATATAGGTCCTAATACTGATCCTTGAGGTACCCCACTCAAAACCGATTTCCAATTTGAAACTTCTCCATCTACTACAACTCGTTGTCTTCTGTCAGTCAGCCATTGTTCTATCCAGTCAGTTATGCTATCCCCGATACCATGGGCTTTTAATTTAAGTAGTAATCTTTGATGTGGCACTTTGTCAAAAGCTTTCTGAAAATCTAAGTAGATAATATCTACTGGCGATCCCACGTCTATCCACTTAGTGATTTCTTCCAAAAAACATAACATATTTGTTAAGCATGACCTCGCTTTAAGGAATCCATGTTGAGATGAATTTAATAATTTATGCTTAACGAGGAAGTCCACCATATGGTCTTTAATTAACCTTTCTAATAATTTACAAATCACTGACGTTAAACTCACTGGTCTGTAATTCTCTGACTTATTTCTCGAACCCTTTTTAAATAATGGTATGATGTTTGCTTCTTTCCATTCAAACGGAACAACTCCCTCTTTTAATGACAAGTTAAATACTCTTGCAAGTGGTAGGCTGATTTGCTCTACTGTTTCCATTAGTAATTTTGGAGGAATCCCATCCACTCCCGGTGATTTGTTATCCTTCATTGCCTTTATTTTCTTAGCTACCAATTCTGGAGTTACAACTAATGGACCTAAATAGTCAGATTTAGCCCCCTGAAATTTAGCATCAGCAACTGGTAATGAACTAATATCTTCTTTGGTAAACACTGAACTGAAGTAACCATTTAGGTCTTCCGCCATTAAAAACCCCTGTGATATTATATTTCCAGCACTGTCTTCTAGAGGTCCAACCTTGTCTTGTACGTTTTGTTTACTCCTGACATATGCATAAAAACTCTTGCTGTCATTTTTTATGTTACATGCTAGTTTTTGCTCAAAGCTTCTTTTAGATTGTCTGATTTCAGTTGTAGCTGCATTAAGTGCCTCTTTGTATTTTGCATAGTCTACGTCCTTTCTGGTACGCCTATAAACCCTCCACATAGTTTGTTTTAGCATTATTTTTCTAATAGCCTCTTTTGACAAGTGTTTCTTTCTACACCGTTTTCCTTGTTTTTGGAAGGGAACAAATGTATCGATGATACTCTCAATTTCATATTTTAGAATATTCCAACATTCAATTGCGGTCTTATTCATCAGCATGTTATTCCAATCTAGCTTTGCTAAGTATTTTCTCATATCTTTGTAGTTACCTTTGTGGAAGTTTCTCTTGTACGTTTTCTTATTTTTACTTTCTGATTTTACATTGATGTCAAAATGTATTTGATTATGGTCACTATTACCTAATGGTTCAAATATTTTTACATTGTCCACTAATTCTTTTTGTGATGACAAAACTATATCTAATACATTTTCTCCCCTGGTTGGTTCTAGTACGTGCTGAGTAAGAAAGCTATCCTGGATTAAAAATAGAAATTGTTGGTCCTCAATCCGTGCTCTCTAGAGAATTCCATTGTATGTGTCCATGGTTAAAATCTCCCATTATGATACATTCCCCTTTACTAACTTCCTTTATAGCGTTTTTATTTTTGTGTTGTCCTCTTCGTTTATGTTTGGACTTCGGTAAACTAATCCAATAGTTAATTTTGAATTTCCTGAATTTTTTTTGCACCAAACAGCTTCATCGCAATCTGCTTCCCTTTCTAGTTTTATTTCATAAGCCTGAATAGATTCTTTAACATATAAAATAACTCCCCCGCCCCTTCTTCCTATTCGATCTTTCCTAAACATTACATATCCTGTCAGTCCTAATTCAGCATCTGTTATATCTATGTTGGCCCATGATTCAGTTATACCAATTATGTGAGGGTCAATATCTTCTACCATAATGTTTAATTAGTTTTTCTTATTTACTATGCTCCTTGCATTTAAACATACGCATCTATAACCTTTTTCAGAGATGTTTTTCGGATGATTTGATATTGGTTTATCTGTGCTAGTGGCCTCTTGTTCTGCTTGAGACACCTCTAGGTAACCCCCCTGCACTTCTAGTTTAAAGAATGTTTACTTCCAAAAAATATTTGTCATTGTACCCAAGTCACTATCTACTGCTGCTGAAAGTTTGTCCGTGAATACTGCCGCCCCCTTTCCACTTAAATGAAGCCCATCCTTCATGTACATATCAGCCCTCCCAACAAAACTTCCCCATAAATCCACAAATCCAACTTCCTCTTCCCTACATAACTTCTGGTCTAACATGTTAATTGCCATCCCCCGACAATTTCGATATTTGTGACCCCTCCTGCCCATTACAGGTAAAATCCATGACAGTATTACCTGCTCAACCCGCGTCTGTTTTAGTGTTCTGACCAACTGCCTATATTTCCTAACTATGGCAGTTGTACCCTCCCTCTCTACGTTATTTGTCCCTATGTGTACTAAAACAGATCCACCCTTACCCGAGCCTACAATGTTTTTTACCCTCTCAGTTATCGCCTCTATTTTGGCTCCAGGCAAGCAGACCACCACATCATCTCCCTTGTTTAAGACTCTGTCGGTCTTCCTAACTATCGAATCCCCCACAAACACCCTCGCTCTCTTCCTCACCCCCTCTATCACTGCTGCAGAATAACTCTTCCGTTCGATCCCCTCCATCACATTCTGTCCTGACCACTTCCCTCCTGTCTCCTTCGCTCCTGTCTCCCCCACTTCCCACTCCTTTGCTCTTGTCTCCCCCACTTCCCTCTCCTTCACTCCGGTTGTTTTCCCTCCCGTCTCCCCCACTCCCTTCTCCTTCCCTCCTGTCTCCCCTACTCCCCTCTCCTTCGCTCCGGTTGTCTTCCCTCCCGTCTCCTTACATCCTGTCTCCCTACGACCTGTCACCTTCCCTCCTCTCAGCTTCCTCCCAGGCTGCGGTGAGCTCTCCCTAGCATCTCTTGTGTCTTTCCCCACTTTATCATCTACTGTTCCCCCACCGGAACTACTGGCCCAACCCCCCTGTTCCCTTCCCACCATTGCCACAACGAGCAGCCTCAGCTCTTCCAACTCCACCTCTAGTTCCTTCATCTTCGTACATCCCCTACACTCAAAACTAAAACTATCTGCCTGGACCTCAGCCCAGGACTTCTCGCACCCAGACTTGACGAAGTCCACCCAGTTACTGCAACTGCCACAAATTAAGTGCCTTGTGGCCTTTAACTGCCGTTTGCACGGCGCCATCATACAATTTAGTTTTAATTAGTTTGCTACGTTAGCCTTGAATAAGGCTGTTTTTGTGATCAAAAGAACACTTTAGTCTAATATACTTGCTAACTGTGTCTTCTATTAACCTCGCATGAGAAAAAAAAAAACCTGCCACCTAGCGAATACGGAGAACACTGTGTAACAAAACAACGAAGTCAGTGTGTACTAATTTACGCTAAAATTCTGCTGTTAATTCCTTTTTCCCGAAAACGTTTACTACCACTATGTCAGATATTACCTTATGTATGTAATTTAAGTAAATAGATCACTTTATCTTATATATATATTAGCCAATGTAAACTATTCACTATGCTATCTCAATTTTCGAATAGTAAACAACCCTATTATCGCTCGCTGAATTCCCTGACAGAATCCAAAACTAACTTACTCTAAAATACTCCCTCTGACTAATAATTAACAAAACCTGTTTCCTAATATATGTCTACAATACGTTTGTGTATAATATATATTCAATAGTAATACTTATTCTATTTGATATACCGCGTTTTTCTGTAAATGATCTACACCAAATTCAAGTCGCTGCACCAAGTCCAAGTAGCCGGAAGTCAAATTGGTCAAAAAGGTCAGTGTAATGGTCAACACTTGTAGTCAATGCGCTGGCGGTACAACACACTGTCTGGCATGTTCTATTTTGGGTTTCTTTCTTTTCTGTTTTGAATAGTAGGCCTTATGTCAGTAATTGCAAGATTTGTAATGGAAACTCAGAATGTTTAATTTCGTTTAAAGAATTTCTTAATTATTCAGTTAGAAATGGATTTAGCATATTTTGTAAACTACCTATATATCATGAATTTGCATTAATTTTCTCATTCATTTCATCCCAAAATCATTTCTCTGTTATCATCCGCTCAAAGTGTTTGACAGTTGTCCCACAAGGTGGCGACACAACTTTTTATTCCAGGTAAGTGCAGCTGGCAACTTGCCAAACTCACGTTGTTCAGCCCTGCTTGATTTGAACATTGGTTTTACGTTTGATTCAGTAATATATTTTAGTTATCGTGTTTATTGAATTTATTCACATTGTTACTCGCAATCATAGTTCATACAGACTATGAAACGTGTTATTATTCAGCAATTATAATATCAATTTATGAATTAATTGTGAATAATATTCACTGAATCATCACAGCACATAATATTGATTTAATCATACCTTACAGATAATACACAAATTCTAACAATCCATTTCAATACGATACGATCCTCGTGTTCTTGATCGACGGAAAAGTTATGAAACAGACGGTCGTAAAGAGACCTAAAAGGTCAGACATACTTTAGTTTGTTTTCAAGTTATATATATACCAGATTTCCTTATAATATCGAGGTCCAGATCCTGTGGACAAACATTCTAGAATCAGTGACGTTACCCGCGGGTGATGTATGGTACAATTTGATTGGTTAGTTTAGAAAGAGGCGGGGATTTGATTTTTGGGGAACGCTAGGGGGCACCTTTTGGGGGCCGGCATGCTTGCTGAGATTATTGCATGTATCTTATTTTGATGGTGTATGCTTGCCTAATTTCATGCTCCTTAATTAATAAATCTAAATGTCATTCTTTGGCCTATTTCAATCTACGCTGGACTTGTGTTGTTATTTTGCAACGATTGTAACACCAATCTTCAGAAATTCAACTTTCGTTTGTGAAATATCCTCTACAATCGTCTTGAAGCTCGCTCGAAAGACTTACATACATACATACACTTACTGACATACAAACGAATGTTTGTATTTTATTTAAATCTATTCCATGTCAATGAACACTTATACCTTATTACGGCAGTATAGCTATCCACTCGATATCTTGTTGACGTCTTAATATTATATAAGAACATATGCGGGCACGCCAATAATGTGTAGCTGTGAGCCACAGTGACGTGGATGTTTTGTTTTATTTACAACTATTAAATTGTGCAAACTATATATTGGTGTTGTTTTGTTTATGTTTCTCGTGCACTGCCTTAAAACATATGATGCAACGAATCCATGTTTTTTATATATCACATTTTTGAGTCACAATAATACCCATAGACTCATAACACACCTGTGACTTAATAACAAAAATTGCGACACTGCAAAAACAAACTGAACACACAAGTGCTGTTTATAAAACAACATGCAGTTATCTTATCAGTAGTATGTGCGTATATGTGCATGTGTTATTATCATGTGTTATTACCGGGTCAACAATCAGCAACATGAACAAGAACTACATTTGCATCAAATGACACTAATAACACAAGGCTGGATAATGTGTGATAGTAATGAGTAACGTCTAAACAGTGCCGCAAGTTTTAAGTTGAACAGAAAGCAGAAGACTGGATTGATGTGATAGTTACTTACTCTAACTTCTGAATAGACTTGTTATGCATCAGCCCATCGCACAGTTGCCTCACCAGGTGGACGTCTAACGATGAAAAAGACAAGCTGGAAGATGAAACAGTACCACAATTATAAGTTCCTTCCCGATCAGCCAACACTAATTAGCTTACTGCTAATGACAAGCCACACCCAACAGCCTATTTGTATTTCAAATTGTGTTTTGTCAATGATCACTCAATAAATTCAGGCATCAAACACCTAAATTATCAAGTTGGTAAACTATTTTGATGTCGGTTTTCAAGAAAATGTAAAGGCAATTGTTACACTAGAAAGAACACTAAGACACAGCTGGGTCATTGTCATTGTGAAAAAGTTGATGTCTCAGAATTTACTTAAATTTTAGTAAATTCAAATTTTTTTCGTGAAATCTACACCTCAATCGTCTTGCTCAAATTCACTCTACAATTGAATCGTGAAGCCGTTCTCCAAACGTAGCATTTAATAAGTAGCTATACCTGAACACTTCTACGAAGGAACCAAGCATTGTGTAAATTATGTCTGAAATACCCTATGATGTAAAAAAAAGCACTTGTTATTTTTATCTGTTTTCAGGTGCTTCTAGCTTGAGAAGTTTACAAGCTACATATTGGAACATATTATCTATGCAAAATTCAAGGATTATATGGCAAAGGACAATGGGTATACCTGGTGAACGAAAATGGAAAAGAATTTTTTTATTTCTGAGAAGGATTTCGGCAGCCTGTTTTTCATTATTGTGTTACAGTACAATGTCCAAATTGCACCATCTATTGTCAGCGATACTGGCATAACCTATTAGTTCAGTAGGCTTCTAGTTGCCATACTTTCAGAATAATTCAGCCTTTTCAACTTTTTCTATATCTTACAAATTTTCAGCACCCAAAATGAGAATGTGAAACAAGTCATGACTACCATTTTTAACTGTGCATAGTCCTTTGTTATTTGGATATTTGTGGCCAATTTGGGAGAAATTCACGAGAAAACGCCATTTGGCAGAACAGTAACTTTCAGCTGCAATATAAACTAAATGAGACAGAACCCCATCCTGACACTGTTACATGTTGTTTAGCTAATAAAGGACTATCCACAGTTCAAAAATGGTGGTCATACGACTTGTCGCACAGTCTCATTTTGGGTGCAGAAATTCGTAAAATATAAAAAAGGTTAAAGTTAAAGGCTGAATTATTCTGAAAGTATAGCAACTAGCAGCATACCTAACTAATAGGTTATTGCCAGTATCCCTGACAACATATGGTGGCAAACTGGACATTGTACTGTAACACAACAATGAAATACACACTGCTGAAATTCTTCTCGGAAAAACAAATTTTCTTTTCCATTTTCGTACACCCAGTACACCCATTGTCCCTATCATTCTTGAATTTTCCACCAATATGTCTACATATTCAGCAAATTTCAGATATGTAGCTTGTAAACTTCTCAAGTTAGAAGCACCTGAAAACAGATCAAAATAATGGGTGCGTTTTTGGGCTATTACCCCTGTTCACATCATAGGGCGTTACAGACACAATTTGTAAGTACATTCTTAGTACTTTTGCAGAAGTGCTCAAATATAGCTACTTTTAGTCATTGGTTAAAACTGAAGCAAATTCTGATATATCAACCTTTGAAATTTCCTGAAAATTTGTTGATTTGACATGGAATGACCCAGCTGTTAGATCACTAATTTAATAAAACACAATTCTAAAAACATAGAATAACATTTTGAATAATGCATGTTGTGGAGTTAGCATTTCATGTTTTAATTCTTTATAACAGTTTATGATATATAACACGGTATGTTAAAACTAAAGTAACTTCAACTTCTACAATGAAATCATCCTAGTTAGAAACCAATGATCAATTATTTACACTACCAGCAAATTTGCTTTAACTTTCAAAATCACAATTTCACTATTGAATTTAATTGTTATTGCAAACTACATATTTAAATTTGTCAACACAGATATAAAATGAATAGAAATAAAATTTTGCATGACTTACATGAGGCTGATAATACAGCACTTCGGTTGCATTAAAACCCAATGCAACGACATCATTTCTGTTGGGGACACTTTGCTGGATTCGATCTCTTCTGGCACCAGATCTACGAGGTCTGGTCTTTGACTCTCGTGTATGATTGTGGTCAGTTGTAATGGGTCGAACACAACAGCCAGTTTCTCAATGAAGGTGCGACGGTCCAACTGATCTTCGGCTGACTCTAGATGCCTCATGAAATCTGCATTCCGTGGGTCACATAGCAAGCCACTGATAAATGTGATCAACATCTCATGTTGGCGGACAGACGTCTTATCCGTAATCAGCTTCAGAAGTGCTTCACGTGGTCCTCTCAATAGCCCCACAGCTGCAAACATTTCCTGTATGGTCAAGTGTCTGAACGACCAGTATGGTCTATTGAGACCAGGAATGCGGTCCTTCATCACATCTTCTGCCAGGAACCCTGTGTGTTTGTCTTTGTCACTTATGGGAAACTTTTCAAAGTCTTCTTCATAAATGATGATTCGTCGTTCAGACATTGTGCAGTACTTCGCCAGATCCGCATGATTCTTCAAAGAACTGCCCACCTTGTCAAATATCTGCTTTGATTTCATTTGTGTTCTGATGCCTTTCAAAGAAGGGTGAAGTTTCTTGGCAAGGTAAACCACTGCATACATATACAGCCGCGTCATGGTATTTATGCTCTCACTGTCAGTGAGTAACATGTCAGAAAGACACACACAGATGATATTGCATAGCAACGGCACATAACAAAGTGTTTCAAGGTTCACATTGTTCTGAAGATAACGCCGGATGAAGTTCTCTAATTCAGGTTTTTCTCTGCTGAATTCATGAATGTACTTCTTTATGCTTTCTTGGGGGAAGCCGTACAGTTCTACAGTGCGGTCACATGCAGCTGAAGGAATGTTGTCATTTGGTCTAGAAGTAATTATGACCTTGGCCCCTGGTAGCATGCCATTGTTCAGAACACTTGAGAGTATTGAGTTCAGTTCAGTCTCCTTGGTGTAATCACGTTCGAGGACTTCCTCATCCAGGTAATTACATTCATCCAGACCTTCTTCCACGATCATCACGTTCGATGAGTTTTCACGGAGGTGTTCAAGTGCTGCAGTCTTTTCTTCTTCAGTCAATTGCAGTCCTTCCAATAGGAGATTCCCAAGTGTCCACTTTCTATTCTGCTGCAGTTGTCGTAATGTGATAACAAACAAATACTCGATGACATCATTCCAGAGTTCTTTCTCAGCCCACTGTTTGGCAATCTGCTTAATGAGCGTCGTCTTTCCGATGCCCGCTTTGCCTAAAATCAGGACTTTTCCAGGAGCACATCTGTCATGAAGCTTCTCAAAGAGTTGTGATATTTGAATTGGTTCAGCTGACTGCATGCTTTGCTGCATTTCTTCTACATCTTGATTACCAAGTGTTTCTGGTAAGTTTATTTTATCGAACATCTGTAATCGTAGTTCGACAAACATCTCATCAAGAGGGACATGACTGCATGAGTTTGAATCGACTCTGTCTTGGACTGGGACAGTCAGGTCGCTGTACATCTTTCGTAATGCTTTCTTCAGTTTTTCTGAAAACAAATATCTGCTAATTAACATGTGCAGCTCAGATATAAATACAAACATTGAGTATGCATGAAGCATTTGAAAGTTTCACCAATACTTATTTTGTTAGAAAGAAATCCAGCTGTTTCTGTTCATCGGTGCAGAAATTGTATTAATTGTATATGGAAAAACTGTTCCTGGTCTAAACAAAATGACCCACAGAAACATGCCCACATCGCTCACCATTATCACCAAGTCATGCCACAATGAGAAAGTGACAATAGGAATAAGTCACAACTGTTACACTCTTTACTTTACATGGGAATGTGGAACATGTGCATTGAGGGACGGTGAAGGTTCTCAGAAGCCACAACGAAGAACCACACGTTTAGTACAAGAGCTTCTCAACACCAACATTAAAGCAAGCCTGTTTTTATTAGGGCGTTTTCACGTAAAGGGTACACTTCTAGTCCCACGCAGCCTCAAAAATCTAGAGTTCTAATTATTTGGTTCATTATTATTGTTAGTATCATTGGGGGGTCTTTTTTATGAGGATATTCCAATGTTTTTCATGGTAAATGCACCATTAAATACTAATTGACTTTATGCCATACCTACTACACCAATTTGCAGCAAATTTGTCACGTTTAGTTGATTAGCTGATTGCTGGACAATTTAACAAAATTGGTTGTTGCTGGATATCTTTCGTCACAGTATTGCAGTGCAGGTTTTAGTACTAACATAAACTGACGTGAGAGCTTCTCAACACCAACATTAAAGCAATCAGTCAAACTAGACACCCGGGTGAAGACAACCTCAATAAATACAGATTTGACCAAAAAGAACTCCCACTCTTCTGACAAAGAGGCAAACATCACATATATACAGCCAGGTTGAAACACTGACATTTGATTGACTGTACCTTCAGCTGGGCCACTGAACAGGCAGATGTTCTAACCAGATGTTCTAACCAGATGTTCTAACCAGAGTGATGCAAGGTTCTGGTGACTCCTGGACATATCAGTCGGATTAAATCCTACATGAAATTACTGCCGTCTGTACATCAGAAATCTCACAAAGGTACCAAATTGGAATTTGTGACTCTTGAAATTTAAAGGGAAACAAAAGTCATGGCTTTCGGTCTATGCACTCATAACAGTTACTAAAACATAATAAACTGTAACTACAATTAAGAATATCACACCAGTGGTTTAATAGGAAAACTGTGTTGAACACAGCATCTTAATTTATATATATATATATAATTATATATATATATAAATATATATATACACACATTTTTTATTTACCTTAGACATCGTCAAGTATAATATATATTATATATATATATAATTATAATTATATAAAGTCATGGTTTTATATAGATACATGTGTAAAATTATGTTATCATTTGAAGGAGAGTTTGTGATAAGTAGGGCTGAATAATAATGAAAACATGGTTAACTGGTACTGGTGTGTAGCTGGCTGTAATGTAGCTGGGTGTAATGTAGCTGGGTGTAATGTAGATGGGTGTAATGTAGTTGGGTGTAATGTAGCTGGGTGTAATGTAGCTGGCTGTAATGAAGCTGGCTGTAATGTAGCTGGCTGTAATGTAGCTGGCTGTAATGTAGCTGGGTGTAATGTAGCTGGCTGTAATGTAGCTGTAGCTAAGAGGAAATTACTAACTTTACATTTATCTTACAGCTGAAGTTGGCAGTGTTTATATCTTGATACAATACAGGTCAGTAATAAGTTATATATTTATATATGTGTTTGGGAAACATTTTCATCTGTATTTAATTGTACGTTTTTATTGAACACGAGATGTTCTTTCATTAAATGTTCTACGAGTTCACCCAAACCATGTCTTATAATGATATGCTCTCCTGCTGTCATGAAGTATATGTACCTATGTGAATATTATATACTATAAATTTATACATGTGCATATGTAAGAGTGTGCTGATAACTTCTGCTCTCCCTGTATGTATCTGTACATTAGCCTTTTTTATGCATATCAGCCGGTAGTGTATAATAACATATCAGCCGGTAGTGTATAATATACTGTATTACAAGTTGGGGCCATTTTTGCTATGTTTAATAGAATAATGCCACTTTGACCACAATCTGAAGAATCATAAAAGATATCGATATTGTAAACCACTATCAATTAGTTCGCAGATTGAGTGCAAATAACGTAACTGGGTGAAAAAACCTGACTTTCGATAGGCGGCAGGACACGCCCACTTGGGAGAGTGCTCCACAACACAGCTTGTGGTATCTGTAGATTGTTAGCTGTGTTCATTAATCCCCTCAACTCAGGCACACGATAATATTATGAAGGTGATATGTCTCTTTTCTTCAAATGTTCTACTAACTGTTCAAAGTTGCCAACTTGTGTTGAGAAACGTGTGAAATCATGGGCGGATCCAAACTCTGAAAAGGGGTGTCCAGTTTCCCAACAGGACACAAGGTGGCAGCACCTCTACTCATTAAAATAGGGCGGTTTTTTTTTACATACAAAGTGCCCCCCCCAGCCCTTTCACTGGCCCCAAAGTCAGGCCAACTTTCCCCCAATCCCAAGTGGGCAATTTCAGATTCAAAAGAAGACAACATTTTCCATAAATGGGTAGTTTACCAATAATGTCAACAGTCCTAAGGGGTACTTTCGATCATTTTTTTTTTAAACGTGGTAATGCCCCTAAAGCTTTGAAGCTATTTCATATGCTTTGTTCTAGCCCATTTGAAGTGACAGTGTGTGCTTACTCAATATACATGGATTTGTTCTTACTCAATATACATGGATTTGTGATCACTCAATATACATGGATTTGTGCTTACTAAATATTCTTCTGGTTAGGTGCACAATGTAAACAACACAAATAATTAAGGCTGGACAAAATTTAGAAATAACGTAGGTAAAGCTGCACTGCCAACCTGAGTCATCTATATACTAACAGGCAATTACAACCAAGGCGTCTTTTACCAAGAGTAGCCCTGGGACAGATTTACATTTTCTCGTCGAGCACGGCACACTGTCACTAGTCACAACACTTTGGAAACCCCTGCATGTACTCTTAGTACAACAGCACGCATATGGTAAGTGTTACATGGAACTTGATTTTTTTGTGGAATTACGGAAATGAGTGAAAATGACCAACACAGTGGTCTAAAACAAGATACTGGCGAAAATGTAACCGATACTGCATTAAATGCTTGAAATTTTAACCTGGCGTATATGAGGCAATGGGGAAACCCGGATGCATGTGGTTTTGCTTAACATGCAAACCAAAAATAAAAAAAAATATTCTCAATGAGAAAGTTATCGAAGAGAGATGCTAAATGCGATAGTAAAGAAATAAATGAAATCGTAAGGCAGGAAATGGATGCATTACATACATGCAGACCAAATGATGATGAAAGCAGGAACCTACTAACTACCCAAAATAGTGGAATTGTTGGATGGAATGGAAACAGGGAAGGATCTCAGCCATATTTAAGAAGGGTACCCCTAATCGAAAAAACGCAGGAAATTATAGACCAGTCAGCTTAACAAGTATAATATGTAAATGTATAGAACAATGTGTCAAAGACCATATTGTCAATTATATGATTAGGAATAAATTATTCAGTACGCAACAATTTGGTTTTATTAAAGGTCATTCTACGGTACTCCAATTATTAAATGTTATTGACTCATGGACCAAAGCTTTAGATAGAGGGGAATCTGTAGACGTTGTATATTTAACTTAAATCATATGGTATAGAGTATTACACAATAAGATGGATCCAGGCGTTTCTGTCTGACCGTGTACAGCAGGTCAATGTAAATGGTACAAATTCTGAGTGGACGAACATAACAAGTGGTATTCCACAGGGCAGTGTCTTAGGACCGATCCTATTTGTTTTATATATAAATTATCTTCCTGAGAATATAATGTATATATGTTTGCGGATGATACAAAGGTTTTCAAAACGATTACTAGTCCAAATGACCAGCATACACTACAGAACAACTTAGATTATAACATCTTGGTCAAGTAAATGGTTATTAAGGTTCCACCCAGATAATTGTAATTTAATGCAGCTAGGAAAAACAATACAGCAAGAGTAATATAACCTGAAGATAGATAATACTGCCTATGACTTAGGAGGAATAGAAGAACAAAAAGACATTGGGGTTATAACTGATTCAAGCCTAGAATTTTATAAACACATCAACCAAAAAATAAACAAATCAAACAGTATCATAGTAGTTATTAGAAGGTCCTTTACAACCCTAAATCAACATAATTTTGTGCCATTATATAAAGCTTTAGTTAGGAGTCATCTAGATTATGCAATATCAATATGGTTCCCTTATAAACAGAAATACAAAGATGCCATCGAAAATGTGCAAAGACGCGCAACAAAGCAACTTCGTGGTATGAAGAATATTCCTTACGAGGAGACTTCAGAGATTGAAACTTCCTACACTTGCATATCGACGAACTCATGGTGATAATGATTGAGGTATATAAACTGCTCCAAGGGAAATATGACAGTGATGTATCTAACATTATCAAGCTGCACAAAGACAAGTGAAGGAACAAGGGGCCATAGTTTGAAATTGTTTATAGAACGTGCTCGTACAAATGTTAGAAAAAAATGCTTCTCACTTAGAGTTACAAGATTATGGAATGATCTACCGGAAGTAGTTGTAACTGCCCCAAGTGTCAACTCGTTTAAAAACAGTCTAGATAGACATTGGAGTACTGAGGAGTTTCTCTGCAACTACAAAGCTGCCTTGCCAGGAAGTCGTAGAGCATTCCAAGGGAAAGTTGAAGATCTGATCACCGAGGCCACCGCCTACGGTCAGGAAGAACCTAAGTAAACCTAAGTAAGTAATATACATGGATTACTGTATCAGAGCATTTTAAGAGAATTTGAACTGGGGGGGGCAATGTCCTGGAAGGGCACTTTCAATTGTCAAAAGGAAAAAGGCAAACTTTCTTTAAATTGGTAGTTTATTAAGAAATGGCAAAAATATTACAACTACCCTGGAGCAAGTACCTGAAGATACTGTAAAAAGGGCAACATTTAAAAGGGCAAACTTCTAGGGGCAAGTTCCCAAAGGGGCATTCATGATAACAAAGGTCACATTTTCTCTCAGAATTTCAAGTTATTAAAAGAAAGTTCCTGGAATTATAGACAATGGGATATTTTCATAAAAGGGCAACTATCTGACAACAAAACCCTTACCAAAAAGGTCAAATCATGTCACACAAGGGTAGACTACTGGGGGCAAAGTCCCAAAACTGCCCTTTGTAAGAAAGATACAATTTCCTTAAACCACAATTTATTGAAAGTCATAAAAGGGCAAGTAGTTGGGAGCAAGGACCCTAAATGCTACTTTCCATTGTCAAAAGGTCAGACTACCAGGGACAAATGTTCTGGAACAGTCCAGGTGACAGCACAATATTTATTTCTCTTAAGACTCAATGTGGAATATGCACTGGTTGTGTTTTATAAATAAACATGTTTGGAAGAATTCAAAAGAATGCAGCAGGATTGATTGAAAGCAACTATGAACGCACATGCGGAATCGTAATAAATCTCATATGAGAACTCAACTGGTCATCACTGAGGAGGGATGCTGAATTGTCATACTGTCTTTAGAAATATCGAAATGAAAAATTGTATTTAGAAATGAAAAATTGCATGGTAGACGCCTAGCATTTTAACCCACCCCACACACGGGCATCCATTGCCAGCTTGACAGTGAGTACATGCCAGCGAGGTGTGGAATCACCTCGCTGGCATGTACTGTAATGGAAAATGCACCATTAAATACTAACTGATTTAATACCATACCTACTACCCTGGTACACCACTTTGCACCAAATTTGTCTTGTTTAGTTCACTGATTGATGGACAATTTAACAAAATTGGTTGTTGTTTGATAACTTTCATCACAGTATTGCAGTGCAGGTTTTAGTACTAACATAAACTGATGTGGGACTAAGAAAACAGCACTGTGCAGATTTTCCTTAATAAATATTTGATGTATCTTCATGAAATGTGGCCTGTATATAGGTTCTTTAGTATAGCCATTGTGTGATAACAACACTGAATTAATAATACACAATGAATCATTTGAATACAATGAGGGAAAGTGTATTTTTGGCAAAAGTGTACCCTTTATGTGAAAACACCTATTAATTATTTGTTGAAATGATCAATATGCATGATATATACAGATGGCTGCGAGAATGTGAGATGAAAGTCAAATGCTTAAGTATCACGCCTACAATGTGTGAGACTTGGTAACCATGATTATTCTCTTTTCCACGTCCCCGCATCTCTATCCTGCTTTAGTTCAGGCATCTCAAAACAACAGTCCTACCATCTCAGATCAACAGTCCTACCATCTCAGATCAACAGCCCTGCTGACAACGAAATCTCGCCAAACCACAATCCCCACTCATGATTAGGCTCGTGTGCAGCTACAATCCCCACTCGTGATTAGGTTCGTGTGCAGCTACAATCCCCACTCATGATTAGGTTCGTGTGCAGCTACAATCCCCACTTGTGATTAGGTTCGTGTGCAGCTACAATCCCCACTCGTGATTAGGTTCGTGTGCAGCTACAATCCCCAGTCGTGATTAGGTTCGTGTGCAGCTACAATCCCCACTCATGATTAGGTTCGTGTGCAGCTACAATCCCCACTTGTGATTAGGTTCGTGTGCAGCTACTATCCACACTCATGATTAGGTTCATGTGCAGCTACAACCCCCACTCATGATTATGTCTGTGTGCAGCTACAATCACCACTCATGATTAGGTCCGTGTGCAGCTACAATCCACTCATGATTAGGTTCGTGTGCAGCTACAACCCCCACTCATGATTAGGTCCGTGTGCAGCTACAATCCCTACTCATGATTATGTCAGTGTGCAGCTACAATCCCCACTCATGATTAGGTCCGTGTGCAGCTACAATCCACACTTATGATTAGGTCCGTGTGCAGCTACAATCCCCACACAGAATATCTGCCTCCATACCTTTAACTGTAGCATCCTGGGCTGGTCGTTGGACTGAAACAAATGTACATTTATATTCCTATGATAATCATTATTCTGAACACAATTTAAGTAAGTGCTCAGATCTACACAGATCGCCTACCTATGGATCGGGCCAATGTAACATTAATAGTGGTCATGGAAGCATCATGTGTACTACAAACACCAGGGGTAATGCAACAGAACTAAACAATTCAACTGTGTGATTATCTAAGCCTGTACTCTCAAGAAATATGGCCTAGTGGTCATACTTCTTGGCAAGGTCACTTTATCAAATACACTCAAACATTGTTAGATAGAATATTGTTTCAAACTTTGTACTTTCAGGTGTGTCATTATCCTCTGTAAAACGAATTATACTACAACGCCATGTATGGGACTATTTTTTTATTTTAGTGTGGTCCAATAGCTTTATTCCAGACTCAACATATGCTCAAAATACTTACTTTATGTGAATGCCACTCAAGAAAATACCATTAAACGTCAAACATACATTTGTTACAAATCTAGTAAACCACAGGTTTAGCAATGGCATAAGTAAACCACAGGCTTAGCAATGGCGTAAGCAGCGATTTTTTAAAGCTTTTGTGTACAGTCCCTCACTAGAATACTACGGTCGCATGCTCCCAACTAGTGGTATCTGGACATAATCCCCCCAGACAATATCCCCTGCCAATACCCCCTGTCAATAACCCCCTAGGACAAAATCCCCAATCCAAATGCATATAATAGTTATCAATACGTAATTATCTGCATAAATGTTACTGCAAATAGTAGGATGGAGTAAGACGCCCAGGAGGGTAAGGGGACATCGTATGCGGGAAAGAATCCTTTAAGTATACAGTCGAGCCTCGTTATAACGCGGTGGTCGGGGTCCACGATTTCAGACCGCGCTGTAAGCGAGGCGCGTTAGGTGTTCCCATATCTGCCACCAGGGAGATACTAAACAACAGCGATCGCCGCCCGCTGCACCAAGTCCATGAACGCTGTCGAAGCCCTGTGTGCTTGCAGCACTGTCTTATACGTCAAGATGCAGTTTATGGAACTTATTAAACGAGTATACTAGCATCAACGTGTATTATTTTTAAATGTCACACCCTGTTGATTCTTCAACTGAATAAAACATGTACGTATACCATTATGGAATGGATCTACTACCAATATATGCCTACCAATCAAAAATAATAACCTGGATCAGAGTAGCCGAAAACGTGTATCATTTGACAAACGTAGTATGTAAGCTGATAAAACACAGAAAATAACAATAAGTAGAATTAATAATTGTTTCACTTCGTCTTTCAACCGATCTCAAATTAGGAATTTGGCATGTTGATTTCATGTCGCAAAAACGATTCAATTTACGATGTAATGGAACCATGTCATTTCACCCAAGTATTATGTTGGTATTGCATACTAAATGCATTTAAAACTGTTTATCTGATTCTTACGCGAGGCGTATTTGTGAATCTCGATTGCAATTTACAAACCGTCAAAGCGAAGCCAGAGACAGCGATTGACGTGGGCGGCAGCGCAAAACAAATAAGTTGATACTAGTTCATTGACATTGTTCGCCTAATGTTTCTTGAGAATTGTCAAAGCAATTCTAAGTAGGTTTAAGCAGACCCATTTGGCATTTTTACCTGGCGGTAGAAAATCGGGGTCCACGACCGATCGCGCTATATCCAAATCCGCGTAATAACGGGGCGCGTAATAACAATGCGCGACTGTATATCGTCTATGTGCTGTGAATGCTACATGCTATGAATGATTTAGTTCGTTATATTAGGTATATTTTGTCCACAGGGATTAATATTATGTCCTAAAATCCAACTATTATATGAACAAATTTACAAACATGACTAATCTACGGTCCTGTTCCCAAAATGTGTGATCCAGATTCAGAATTGTAGATTGCTTTAAAAAATCTGTATCTTTCACCCCACAACTTGGAAAACAGCAATCAAACACGTTTTTTTTATATTTGTAATTAAACACATCTAACTCGATTTGCATAGACTTCAATGAATGAATATTTACTCTTTTAGGGTGTTGTCTATTTTTTTTAAATATTAAGAAAAAAAATTCCACAATGCACAATTATGATTATTTTGATTATAGCTGGTATACACATGCATTGGTTATTTTGGCTTGATTACATGGTTTGGGTAGGTAAAGTATTAAATACTATAATACTTCACTTCTCTATTCGCATGTACTTCTCATAGTCTCATGATAAGAGGCAATAAATAAAGAAATTACTATATCTGTCATTTGACAAATACATAGGTCATTGGAGGGTAGACAGGGGTGTGGCAGGGGTTTCAACCTCCCACCTTACACATCACCTTTGGCCCATAAGGCTTCAGTGCTCCTTCTCCAGCTTGTTCTGTTTTGGCCACTTGTCTCGCTTCATTCCATGTTTTCAACCCTAAATCTTGTCTTTGTTTTTCTACAGGTTTCCTCCAGGTTGTTTTTGTTTCAACCTCCCATCTCCCACCTATTTGCGTAGCCAATCTCCTCCAATTTGCGTAGCCAATCTCCTCCCATCTCCCTCCTATTTGTGCGGCTAACCTCCCACCACTGTTGAGAGTTTACGTCTCACCTATTTTTGAGGCTAATCTCCCACCTCCCACCAATTTTTAGGACCAACCTCTCACTTCCTGCCACACCCCTCAGTAGAATGCTCTGGTGACATCCAACTACACAAAGCTTTCTTCCATTGTCGGAGCATGCTTCCTCTATGAACATTTGACATCTTTCATACCTGTCATCATATCCTGAGCTGTCCTGACTTCTTGCAGCTGCCTGGCCTGTTGTTGTAGTTGATCTGTGTTTGCTTGGCTTTGTACTAAAACAAATGCAAATCAAAAATTCTCTAGTACGGCTAAGCAAATTGTTCATGATGTAATGTGTAACCTTCATTTCATATAGACATGATATATTGTAAATTTCGTCAATGTAAATGATAAGATTTTTTTCAGATATGACAACCCATTTCATTGCCAGCCTATTCATTCATTTAGTAAAAGGTCACATTTATTATTGCCAGAAGAAATTAGGATAAGATGAACAAGTAAACGTAAACAACACAGTAAAAGTACACTGTCATCTTCTGCTGTTAGTATCAACATCCATCGAACAAAACAGTTTTGTTTACCTCTTAAAAAAATGCAAATCATAGTGAGTCACTAAGAGATCAAACGTTCTATTGGATATAATCATTCCAGTACAGAGCATATCCAAATAAAGAGGGATGATACTGCTAAACAAATTTGTTTAATACTGAGCACATCCCAACTTTAGGAACGTTTCTACTCTAAGAAATATATAATAAGAAAACCTAGATTACACTGTACCTGTGACTTGCTGATGTTGCCCTCGCAGCAGAGACATATCTTGGTCTTGCTGCTGCTGTTGCCCTTGCAGCTGAGTGATGCCATGGCCTTGTTGCTGCTGAACTGCTGTTCACGGGCAAACAAGACATTTTAATAATACAACTTAACGAAACATGTATATAGCATCCAAACTTTTAACATGTTAACATCTACAAAAATGATAATAAATACGTGTTTGATACTATAGAACTAAGACAATGCTTCAGTCACTGTCACAATACTGGTTGCAAATTATCCTTGATTATATAATCTAACATATTGTTTGGTGTCATAAAACATATTTGTTTCATCACATTATAAGAAACTTCAGTTACACCACATAATTCCAGTAAACAAGCAGTGTTGTGTACAAAAGTATGTAATGGCGAGTTATTCATGCCACCAGCTGCTGACGTGTAACACAAACATATTCAGATGTTGTGTGTGTGTATGTATACATGCATGCGCAAGTGCGCATGTGATTGTGTGTGCACTTGCCATGTATGTAGTAGTGTAACCTCTTAGTCATAGCCATGTATCATTTAAATTCAATATTTTTTATATGAATTTATGCATTGCCAGCTATGGTTAACCAGGACGTTAGGATAGCATAGAATATGAACTGTACACAGTGGTTGTATCTACATAGGGACATTAGATGGCATGATATGTACCAAAGAGTACATCCTACACTCTACACTATTTCACATAAAAAAATCCAAAAGACAACAAATATTTTGGATGTGTCTAATAAAGAGCAAATTGGAAATAATAGGATCATCATCCCACTGACTTTGATACACCAACATTGCACTGCAGTTATCCAATCACTGACAGCTGACAAAATGATTGTTGATATCTGTGCTGCCAATACCTGCTTGGCTCTGCTGGAGTTGATCAAGCGCCTGCACCGTCCCGTCAAGTGCCTGCACATTCCCATCAAGTGCCTGCACAGTCCCGTCAAGTGCCTGCACATTCCCATCAAGTGCCTGCACATTCCCGTCAAGTGCCTGCACCGTCCCGTCAAGTGCCTGCACCGTCCCGTCAAGTGCCTGCACAGTCCCGTCAAGTGCCTGCACATTCCCGTCAAGTGCCTGCACATTCCCGTCAAGTGCCTGCACATTCCCGTCAAGTGCCTGCACATTCCCGTCAAGTGCATGCACAGTCCCGTCAAGTGCATGCACAGTCCCGTCAAGTGCCTGCACATTCCCGTCAAGTGCCTGCACATTCCCGTCAAGTGCCTGCACCATCCCGTCAAGTGCCTGCACATTCCCGTCAAGTGCCTGCACATTCCCGTCAAGTGCATGCACAGTCCCATCAAGTGCCTGCACATTCCCGTCAAGTGCATGCACATTCCCGTCAAGTGCATGCACAGTCCCATCAAGTGCCTGCACATTCCCGTCAAGTGCATGCACATTCCCGTCAAGTGCCTGCACAGTCCCGTCAAGTGCATGCACAGTCCCGCCAAGCGCCTGCACCGTCAAGTCAAGTCCACTGTATCTCTGCCTCTCGGCATCAAGTAGTTGTTTGAGGCGGGTGCATTCCGCAGTGACCACGGGGTCTCGTGCCCATTGTCTCATCACAGTGGGGTTCCAGTGCAGTTGTGCGTAGATGGTATTTAATAACGCCAATTTCGTGTTGAAGGTTGCACTCGATAAAGATGCTGAAGTGGAGTGGGCCAACTCATTTCGCATCTCCCGCAGTTCATCGACACGTTCACTATCTTGAACAGGTGGTGTCCTCGTGCCATGTCTACGCTTTGGATGCAGAATCCTAGCTTTAGAGTTCAGCAGACACGTAAACAAAGCTGTGCAATCATAGAATGCAGTGTCACCCTGTCTAATAGTGTCGATGATGTGTTGAAGTATATGCCTTGTGTCGCAATTTGCAATGAAAAATTCTCCTGACTGCTGATTGTCGCCCCATGCAATGTTGAATCGTTGATGATATTTGCTCTTAAAGAAAGCACGAAGCCTACAAGGTACATCATCCCACATAATGCGTATGAGACGCAAAAAGTTTTCTTCATCGGGTGTTAGTGGGGCACCACTCATGTTTGAATTCTGAAAGGAAATATATACATGGCGTTTGAATGCATTCACATCAACATCAGCTACACCTGCATTCATAAACATGATATGCAATAGTAAATTAGTAATGTCCGCCTTGGGCGAATATGCAGTTGAAGACAAGATAACAATTGGGCTAGTTTCCTGTAATCCAAACATAAACAAATAGGAGTATGAAAAAGTACAAAATGCTATAAAGCAAGTGAGAAAGGGAAATGTTTTATATGGCATATTGTTTTTTTATGCAGATGTCATAACATGCATGGGAACATGCCATGGTATTGCGTTCATGGAACGACACCAAAAGGGACCATGGGAATGTGTGATCACACTAATGAAAATATATTGTGGCAGGAATTGGGAGATTGGTCTTAAAAACTGGTGGGAGGTTGGGACTCAAAAATAGATGGGAGGTGATGATGGCCGCCAAAACAGGTGGGTGGTTGAGACCCCTGCCACACCTCCCTCACTACTTACATTTTTGCTTTCGATAAAGTGTCACATCAAATGTTGCTACTTAAATTAAAAACTAAATTAGAATAAATGTATATTTTAACAATTTGTGCCACATTACCTTTCTAATTCTCCTGCTGTTGTTTTGTCACTGCTTTGGTCTGTGGCTGTCTCTTGAATCACAGTGCTGTCCGACTACCTGCCCGACTACCTGCCCGACTACCTGCCGTGGCACATGTGGAGCTCTCTCTCTCTGCGAGTGTCTATCCCATTTTGTCTGAAATAGTATATAGATGTTTAAACATAACAAGTAAAAACTCACCATTTTGTCTAAAATAGTATATAGATGTTTAAACTTAATAAGTAAAAACTCATAATTTTTTATATTATCCCTACAACATTCATAGATAAATATGTTCTGAGTGTGCAACACCACATTTGATAATGTGTGCCCAACAGATATTGAGATTATTATCATGCTTTACGTAAATTACATGGGAAAATCAATATTGTTCACCACAGTGAATCAGGATTACCCGGTACTAAAACACTGACATACAACATATTCTGGCTATCCACTATTAATTCATGTATTAGTCAGGCATGATGTACAACATCAATGTATGTATTAGTCAGGCAAGATGTACAACATCAATGTACACAGTTAACATGAACACTAGTGCTATAATACTGCTCTTAAACATAAACTTACTTAATCAATAGGTAGAACAATACAGCCATATGCATGTATAAATCTCCCATGACCATCTCTCAGGGGGGTGATTCCATGTGAGATCAATCAATGGTCAAAAAGTTTATTTCTCAGAATTTACTTGAATTTTAACCAATAACTAAGGGGCTACACTTGAGCACTTTTGCAAAAGACTAAGCATTTACTTACAAATTGTGTCTGTAATGCCCTATGATGTGAACAAGAGGTCAGCGCTGTTATTTTGACTTGTTTTCAGATGCTTCTACCTTTAGAAGTTTGCTAAATATGTAGATATATTGGGACAGATTGTCTTTGCAAAATTCAAGAATTATAGGGAGAATGACAAAGGACACACTGCGTGCACGAAAATGGAAAATCATTTTTAATTTCCAAAAGTTGTTTCTGCAGCCCATATTTCACTATTGTGTTACAGTAGTGTCAAACTTGCAGTAATCTCTAAGTTTATTAGGTATCTACTTACCATATTTTCAGAATAATTCATCCTTAAACTTTAACTTTTTATATATTTTACAAGTTTCAGCACCCAAGATGAGAATACGGGACAAATACAGTCCTGTGTTAGGTAAACAACATATTAAAATATCAAGATGGTGTTCTGCCACTTTGGATATTTTTGTTGATTTGGGCGTAAATGTCATTAGCAGAACAGTGATTTTTCAACTTCAATATAAACTAAATGAGACAGAACACCATCCTGAAATGTTAATATATTGTTTACATAATATAGTGCAAAAATGGTGGTCATAGGCCTTGTCCCTTTTTGTCATTTTGGGTGCTGAATTTCATAAAATATAAAAAGCATAGTTTAAGGCTGAATTATTCTTAAACTGCATTAAGCAGATACCTACTGAATTATAGGATTATTGCCAGTATCCCCGACAATAGATGGTAGCAATTTGGACATTGCACTGTAACACAACAATAAAATACAGACTGCTGAAATTACTTTACATAAGACGTAAACTTCTCAACTTCTGAAAACATGTGAAAATAACGGGTGTGACTTTAGGTGCTTACCCCTTGTTCACGTTATATCCAGGGTAAAATGCAAACTATGTTACCTGTCATATTTAGTCACATGAAGGTGGTTTCTGCTGTCCCTTGATCAGTAGCGGCGTCCAAATACGTCTTACGGATTTCAGTGTCTATCCCATGTCGTCTTCAAAAAGGCAAAGTTCATCAATAGATAATCAGTAGCTCTATATATGTTATCTATCTACGCCCGGGAGAACAACTATTAGAAACATGGATTTGTAGTTTGTCCCACTTGCTGTCTTGGTCGGCCCAGATATAGGCAATCAACTTCCCAGATTCAGACAAATCGTAGCCGATCCAACAATAAAAAAATAAATGTACTTATATAGCGCCAGATCAATCGAGATTGCTCTTAGGTGCTTTACATACATAGTAATATTTTACAGGCCATAAGTTGCTAAGAGAATAATTATACTAAGAATAATCTACACAAATGCTAAACATAAAAAAGAAATGCTAACAAAATAAAATATTCTGTAACACTACTTTAAATATAATTAGTAATACAAGTAAAAGTAAGAAAATTATCATGAAACTACTAACAAAATTAAACACACACATATATACTAATGTGCGAAAATAAAGATTTTATTTATTATTATTTATTATATATATATACATACTAAAAAATTCAAAAAACTACTTTAAATATATTCATTTATTTTCAGACTAAGAATATAACCATAAAAACTGTTAATACAATTACATGACAAAAAATGCAATTCTTCAGAACTATACTATACTATTGGGACTAACAACAACACACTAAATAAAATGCTTTTTCAGTGTGTACACAAAGGTTAATATTGTATGTTAATGAGATGAGTGATCACGTGGCTTTGTGACGTCTATGATGATATGGGTTTACATTGAGTCAGTGATTTCTATGCAATACTTCAGTATAGGTTTACTCGATGGCGATGTAAAATAAAGTGTATAATGTAACGATTTTGAACTAGCGGCTATCATCTTCATATTTGGCTTTTTCGGGGCACTTTAGCGACGCCAGTAGCCTGACTTCGAACTTAATTTACTTTGTGACCGAACCATGAAAATGACCACATAGAGCTGTCAAACTTCTCCTCATATATCTACTATATGCACACATGTGACGTGGTCAAACATTATTCTTACTTCAAAATAAAGATCAAAATAGGCGAAAACTTTTCATCTCATGTAAAAACATATGAATATATATATATATATATATATAAAACATTTACTGGGTGGCACATCAAACCAACTTAATTTGTACCTCTTGCTGCCCGCATAGTTATTAGATCCATTCTCCCATGTAACTCCGTAAAAACTGTGATTTTCCTGCTGGGTGTTAATTATATATGTCTAATGGCTACACAGTTTAATGTTATTTCTACTGCTTTTTAAAAAGGTACTACTAGTACACTGTTACTGTTGTAAACTGCTTAATAGTAATACCGATTAACGTGCTAATTCGTTTGGAAAACTTATTTATTTTACTAGCGGTTTTTGATCACTCATGGGTACACGTACACTGTGTAATCTGGCTTGTGAAGCCCCCCACTTTGTACTCCTATCATCTCAAACAAACAATTAAACAATGGGGCCTTTGACTCCATAGGAGTGTTGGCCAGTATTACTACAATATAAGACAAGACAGGGCAGCTGGCAATGGCAATTCCGGAATTGGATTTGGCAATGTCAATGCCAATGGCAATGTCACGACAATGTCAATGTAATTGACCCCAGCCATGATAATTAATCTTTTTTATTTATGAGCCAAGTCTGCCGTCGATCAAGTTATAACATAAGTAATTGCCGACATTGGTGCGCCCAATATGACTGATATAAACCCAAGAACATAAAAACACACCCGCTTCAGCCCAGAATGAAGGGCTTTTGGTGTACAACGTTTACCCACATAACATGACATAATAGTCATAGCCGTAGGTCGTAACCACACGACCGATATCTTCCAGTTCCACGTAAGCTGTCATCGTTTAATAATTTGTTCGGGATAAATATTATAATCCTGGCATATGAACAGTTCATATACACTGGCCTTAGGGTCTTAGTACACAGTTAACTGAAATTAAATTGTTACTTAGAGGTTAAACCACACAACCTACTTACGTGTTCGCGGTTTCGATATCCTTTGAGCGAGGCTATTCGCAGAGCAGCTACGGCAAAATGTTTTCTTATTCGCAGAGCTGCTCTGCGAATTACTTTTAAAATGTCTTATTCGCAGAGCCGCTCTACGAATAACGGCTAATTTTATTCTTATTCGCAGAACAGCTCTACGAATTACGGCAAAAGTTATTCTTATTCACAGAGCAGCTCTGCGAATTACGACAAAAGTTATTCTGCGAATTATGGGAGGACTGATTACTGAAAGAGTTATTCTGCTTTGCGAATTATGTTAAAAATGTCTTATTCGCAGAGCCGCTCTGCGAATAACGGCAACATTAATATAAATATATTAATATATATATATAGTGTGTGTGCGTGCGTGCGTGCGTGCGGGCGGGCGTGCGTGCGTGCGTGCGTGCGTGCGTGCGTGCGTGCGTGCGTGTGTGTGCTATTCCTCCTTATTCCCTGCTGTACAGGGGTGAGGGTCAGGTAAAGTATTGTTGAGCCACTCTTTCTGTTCTTTCTTTCCATAGTTTTCGCCGCTCCCTCTCTCCATCTTTTATTCTCCCCAAACCTTCTCATGTCCCTCCTCCCGCAGTCCTCCCATCTCAGCTGTGGGCTTCCCCTTTTCCTACGTCCTTGATGTTTTTCACCTCTGCTCTCTTTGCTATAGTTTGCTTTCATCCATCCTTACCAAGTGGCCTGCTCATCTCATCCTGCTTCTCACAAATCTTCCTGTTAGGCTGCATTGCATCCCATCCCATCTTTCCTCAGGTCGTTCACCCTTCTTCGGTCCACCATTTTTGTTCTTGTTATTCGACGAACCCAGTTGTTCTCACAAACTTGCAGCTTCTGTTGTTGTTGTTCTGTCAATGCCATATGTGTTTCCAAACCATACAGGCATGCTGGTGTAACACACGCTTTCAGGACTTTCCCTTTCTGCCTTTTCGATTTTTTTTTATGTTAAACTTGACTAGCTCCTCTATCTTTATCCAAGCATTTGCTCCCGCTTGTGTCCGACGTCGCACTTCTGCATCTGAATGCCATATATATAACCATTCCTCCAAGGTACACAAAGCCATCTATTTGCTTGATCTCCTTACCATCCAACCCGATGTTCAACTTCTCTCTCTGGTATCCAACCCACATCACTTCTGTCTTCTCCAGGCTCATTCTCAGTCCGTGCTTCTCGAACACCCCTTCCATTCCTCGAACACTTCTTGTAGTTCTGAATTGTTTGCATGCTTTCTGCTATTATGGCTAGATCGTCTACATACATCATCTTCCTGAGAACATCATTCGTGCTGATCTCCATGCTGATTAATTCCATCACCATGATAAACAGTAAAGGGCTTCCTTGTGTCAAACCAATGTTAACCTTTACAGACCGGTCGAGCGATATATCGCTCCACTGCATAGGGGTGGTCACATGTCGTCAGGTGCGGTTTTTCTATTGCTCCGTAGAGAGGGATACGGGTATTGAGCAATAGAGGAAAAGACTAGGCATTGTCTGTTGTAAATGGCGTCGCGAAATATAGCCTCGGTTATCCAGGCTCCGCGCTGTGGCGCCACCGTTTATCGCACACATTACAGCCTGGACGCAGAGTGGGGTTCCCATTATGACGGAAATTATGTATGCGCCCAGATTCTGATACGTCCTGGATGTTAAACGCCAAGACTTGGTACATCGACGCCACGTTACACGTCATGCGGCAGCCGTTCTACCAGTTGTTTACGGTTCACGCTGTTGTTCGGCAGGAAGGCTGCACGAAACAACTGCCACTGGTAATGTGCATGTCTCGACGTTGAAACACTGACTACATAGCTGTCTTTCGTCAACTGTGTGCCATGCTTCCCCGTCGCCGGGTCGAGCGCATACTGCTTGATTTTGAAGATGCCACGTGGCGCACAGCACGCGTCGTCTTCCCAGATGTGGAATTGAAGGGCTCTGCCATCCAGTTTACACAGGCCATAAGGCGACGTATACAAGAGTGCGGCCTCCAAGCAGCCTCTCTCAACCTGTTTGAGAACACTTTATATTCGACGATAACACTTTGTGACAGTCTCCGTTGAATTTATGTCGTCACGTGTCGTTTTTAAAAGAAACTGTCACTTTGTTTATTTACTGTTTGCTTTTATTCCACTGAACACTGTTTTCTAAAAAAATAAAGGTTCATATTGCGAAATTAAACATGTATGGACATTTTCCGACAGTGTAATGTCACTACATGTATTGTTGTCAGCAGCCGTTTTATTGACGATAACTAATTTTTAATAATTTGTCGTAATTATGATTAATAATAATAAATCATTAACTTGTTACAAATTTCACGAATGACTTTCCACAGCAACAGTTTATGACAGACGAGATCATTATGTGTGGGAGGCTCAGTACACCCCGTGTACTCACCTCCTAGGAGGCTCAGTACACCCCGTGTACTCACCTCCTAGGAGGCTCTGTACACCCCGTGTACTCACCTCCTAGGATGCTCTGTACACCCCGTGTATTCACCTCCTAGGATGCTCTGTACACCCCGCGTACTCACCTCCTAGGATGCTCTGCACACCCCGCGTACTCACCTCCTAGGAGGCTCTATACACCCCGTGTACTCACCCCTAGGAGGCTCTGTACACCCCGTGTACTCACCCCTAGGAGGCTCTGTACACCCCGTGTACTCACTCCTAGGATGCTCTGTACACCCCGCGTACTCACCTCCTAGGAGGCTCTGTACACCCCGTTTACTCACCCCTAGGAGGCTCTGTACACCCCGTGTACTCACCCCTAGGAGGCTCTGTACACCCCGTGTATTCACCTCCTAGGAGCAGGACTAATACTGTTTGTTGTAGAATCGACTAAAATCACATCTCACGGGATGGAGCGAGGCGAATGAGGGAGATTTGTGGGAGGGCGGGACTGAATTTAGTGCGAGTAGATCACTTGTCTCTTAGCATACACGCACTAACACACGAACACACATACACACATAAATGCGCACACACTGACACACACATGCACTCATCCACACATAGATGACAGATGGTAACATTTATATGTTATGTCTGTTGTAGCCGGTACCGCTAGGAGCTGCCATGAGAAGGCTGTGGCAGTCGGTATGATAACAATGACAGTGATGACAGCAACAACCAAGTCGTTTTCAGATGAGAGCAGTGATAATCACCGAACTTGCGTTATCAGTCAATGTCGCTGCTGGTGACATGTGACTTCTGTCCAGAAATAATTCAATATTTCAGTGTCAACCAGTGCAGGAAGAAGTCTGCTTTGCCATTGTGAACACACTTGTAAAGAAACTCTCCTCACTACTTGTGGGCCTTTCAGGCCACTTAATGTTCCTACACTTTCCACTGATGTCATTCTCTAAAGGTGGCAGGAACACTTCTGTAATCTTTAAAATGTGACTAAAACCACCAAGGCTGGTATAGTCTCCCAGCTGAAATTGTTCAGCATGGTGGTACTTCCTTGAAATGGGTGTCGGATGTTTCGGCCCATAACGGGTTCGGCCCATGGGCCGAGCCATCCAACGGCGCGACCGGTGAACCGTGAAGTGTTTTCGCTGGCATGGGCCGAACCATCCGTGTATGCAACCGGTGCCAGCGGGCTCCGTGGACCGAAACGACTAACGAATTCTTCGCTATTTTCAACTGTTTCAGTGTTTTAACGAAACGCCATGCGCTACATTATTATTGTTTTAGAACCAATATTACTTATTTATTACGTTCCCTAGTTTCAACTGTTTGCGTGTTTTAGCGAAATATTGTACGCTACAGTAATATTATTGTTTTCGAACCAAGTGTTTATTACGTTCGCTATTTTTGTCAGTCGGCTCAAGGAACGCAGCGTTTCCCTTTCGTTACGTTCAGCCTTGACGAGACGCTCCCAGATTGTAAATAACGCGTTCGTCCTGTCGTGGCTTCTCCGCATTGTGGCATGTATGCATGTATGTATATATATGTATATATATATATATATATATGTATATATATATATATATATACACATATATATACACACACATATATATATATATTTATGTATATATATATATATATATATGTATATATATGTATATATATATATATGTATATATATGTATATATATATATGTATATATATTATATATATATATATGTCGTGTTGTAATAGTTTTGGAAAATTATGTTTTGGTAGTTGTTAATAAAGACAGAAATTCCATCCGTTGTCAATATTTCTGGCTTTGTGTTGCTGGACTGCATTCTGTTATTTTATGAGATAATTGTTATATTAGCGTGTGAATAAGTTTCTGTGCGTAATCATATTAAGTATTTTTTTCCCGAATCACGCCGTGGGCCGAAACTACTATTCTTATAAATCAGCTACTGACGTGGGACAATAGAGCCGAAAACTTTAATGACACCTCTTTGCAACTTGTGATATGCTCAATTAACTTAAGACGATTAATTGAATAAAGGGCTTGGTCAAATATAACGTGCTCACACAAACAATGAAGTGATGCTATCAAACATTTACGTTAGCATGTTTTGCTGATGAAACACCAGATATATTAAAAGCATAACATGTGCTCACACAAACTATGAAATCACGCTTTCAAACATTTCAGTTAACAAGTGTTGATGATGAAACATCAGACAGATTAAACACATAAAGGGCTTGATCACATACAATGTGCTCACACTAACAATGAAGTCAATACATTATATATTACAATACAAACTCAATTAGTTATTACGTTTAGTCGTGGACGTTTCCATTAAATATTAATTACTTGAATTTAGTTCATTTCTTTATTATGTCAACCACTTTCTTTAAATTTATTTATATTACTATATTTTTATAAATAGTTCCAGATCATTATTATTATATTAGCGTGTACGTATGTTTCTGTGCACAATCATAATTTCCGCCTTTCTGACAAGTTCAGGCCGTGGGCCGAAACGACTATTCTTAGATTTCCGCCGCTTAGCTAGAGTGGGCCGAATCGACCGTCGCTGATTTCAATAGCGACAGTGAAATGGGCCGAACCATCCGTCTGCGTGGGCCGAATCGACTAGGCCGAACCATCCGCCGGCGTGGGCCGAACCCGTCATGGGCCGAACCATCCGGGACCCCTCTAGTGTACTACAGTGACATTCTGAACCACTGTTATTTCACACTATGTATCTACGCCCGCACGCACGCACGCACGCACGAACAACAGAAACTCAAGTTTATGTTTAAACAAAGCACATGTTATTACATTGGACACATCAGCAAGATACACATGAAATATCCAAGACAGCAAGTTTTGAACAGCGTGTTTACATGGCAATATATCTGCCCAGTATTCTTTTCTGAATATTTTAAAGAATAATCGTCTTTTACATAACTCTCAAATGTTTTTTATATGCAAAGTAACTCAGTTGTACTAACTTTCCCTCACGTTCATCAGACGGCTACCATTAAATAGGCTGTCTTGTCGACCTGTAAAAAAATGAGGCCTCATAACTTTATTGCATGTCCTAATATATATTTTAAATATCATTAGATACGTATCAAATACTGGTGCCTGGTCAGTTGACACATGTCCTAATATGTAACTCTCGTGTGATATGTTAATTAATTTTCAACATGTAATATCTAAAATCATTGCCCCTACTTTCCTTTACATCACGGATAATTCAGTTGCTCCATCTAACGTCAAACACAAACATAACTGAGTCGCTTGGACCATACTGGGCCCTGCGCGCTGTTTTTGTGTGCGACACATATTGAATGTTATGCAAGATGTGTTGCACTTGGTCCGCACAATATCGAACTTGTTTCGTCAACCAACTTTTCGTCACACTAATTGTGACAAAAAAGGCACCGTGTTTTAAAATCATTTACAAAGCCATAAAGAACGCTGCCGATTAAATGATAAGCCTACATACATCAATAAAAATTACATAATCAATTGGTGTGACTATAAGTTGAAATCTGATGTCCAGTCCTGTAATGTCTGGCACAAACACAAGACTTCATAAGTCACCAGAAATAATCATATAATTATGCTGTAACATACATACTATACACGTGATAATAATGTGTAATCTCTGCAAACGTATTCATATTAATTCAAGTTGTTAACATTACGCCATTTAAATTATACACAATTCTAATTATAATAAACTATTATTATTCAACATCTAAAATCTTTGTCCCTACTTTCTTGTCCGTTACGTCACATTCAGTTGCTCCATCTAACGTCAAACACAAACATAACTGAGTCATTTGGACCATACGCTGTTTTTGTGCGCCATATATTGCATGTTATGCAATACGCGTTGCACTTGCTCTGCACAATATCGAATTTGTTTCGTCAACCAACAAAAGCGTATGTACCGGTTTATACTGTCTTCTACGTATGTACCGGTACTTACCGTCTTCTACGAACGCTACATATTAGGCACAGAAATGATATGTTGATAAATATCTCTTCTTGTAGCATAATTCAAAGGTAAAAGCTGCCACTTCAACAAGGCATTAACACGTGACTGCAAATTGTGACAAGTTGAAATCTGATGTCCAGTCCTGTAATGTCTGGCACAAACACAAGATTTCATAAGCCACCAGAAATAATCATATATGCTGTAACATACATACTATACACGTGATAATAGTGCATAATGTGTGCAAACGTATTCACATTACTTTCAATTGTTAAACATTACGCCATTGATATTATGTAGTTTTAACTGTTTATATATAAAAGTAACTGAAAACATAATATTACTAACATTAAAAGAACTTAATATAAGCAAATCGCCTGGCCCTGATGAAATTGGTGCCAGATTACTAACTGAGTTGTCAGAAAATATCTGTCTCCCATTACAAAAAATATTTGAAACATCTATAAAAACATCAAGTATTCCCGATGAATGGAAGGATGCCAAAATATCAGCAATATATAAAAAAGGAAACAAGAAATTAGCTTGCAACTACCGTCCAATAAGCCTAACAAGTGTAGTTTGTAAATGCATGGAAAAAATTATTAGAAATCACATCATCAGTTACATGAAAGTCAATGGTCTGTTCAGTCAAAAACAATATGGTTTTATCTCTGGCAGATCAACAGTTCTCCAACTAATTAAAATACTAGATGAATGGACCTCAGAAATGGATAAGGGTAATTACATAGATGTTATTTATATGGATTTTCAAAAGGCTTTTGATACTGTGCCACATACAAGACTAATAAGTAAATTAAAAAGTTTTAACATTAGGAATGATTTAGTTAATTGGATTGAGGCATTCATCACAAATAGACGACAAAAGGTAGCAGTAAATGGAAAAGAATCAAACTGGCACAAAGTAACATCAGGGATACCGCAGGGATCTGTCCTAGGACCCTTACTGTTTGTTCTCTACGTAAACGACCTGCCTGATTTAACTAAATCCAATACATTCCTGTTCGCGGATGACATTAAGATATTTAGAGCCATAACAAATAAAAATGATCAGGATATACTACAACAAGATTTAAGTATCCTAGAACAATGGAGTGACAAATGGCTATTAAAATTCCACCCAGACAAATGTAAACACATGGAAATTGGAAAAAATAATATAGGTGAAAATGAATATTTCATGACAAGTAATAATGTTAAACATTCACTAGCCACCACAGATAAGCAAACTGACTTAGGTGTAATTATCGATTCAAAATTGTCATTTGATGATCACATAAACCAAGTGGTAAATAAAGCAACCAAAATGACAAAAATAATCCGAAGAACCTTCCAATTCCTAGACACACACACTTTTTTGCCACTATTTAAGACAATGGTTAGATCTCACCTAGAATATGCCATAGCAGTATGGTATCCATATAAGATAAAACATAAAATAGCAATAGAAAACGTCCAGAGAAGGGCCACAAAAGAACTTCCTGGTATGAGGGATTTATCATATATAGAAAGACTAAAATTACTGAAGCTACCCACATTAGCATACCGAAGGCTAAGAGGAGACATGATAGAAGTCTATAAAATAATGCACGAATTGTACGATAATGAATCTGCACCAAACCTCCTGAAATGGGAGGATGTCACACTTAGATCAGGAAATAGAGGGCACTCCCTTAAAATATTTACCCAAAGAGCAAAAATAAATTTAAGAAAAAATGCATTCCCTCTTAGAGTGGCTGAACCATGGAATAGTCTCCCAAACTCTGTAGTACAAGCTAGATCAATTAACGCATTTAAAAACAAATTAGACAAATTCTGGTCTACCCAGGCAATAATATATGACTATGAATCTCCTTTAACAATAACTAATGGAACCGGAAATTATGATATAAAAATATTTGATTCTGAAGATCTGATCATGGAGGAACCAACTGGATCCTGCGATCAGAATCGTCATAAGGTATCATAAGGTATAAGGTATATTATTATTCAACATCTAATATCTAAAATCGTTGTCCCTACGTTCTTGTCTTGTTTGATGTGCTGGCGATAAGGCCAGACAGTTAAATTTGCTGTTGCTGCTGTGTTCAGCAATTTCACGTATGCCATTGACAGAGCTTGCTACGAGCGCAGCATTATCAACGAACAGCAGTTTGCATTCGAGGAGTTCGTATGTCGCTGTCTTAGCCTTGAGTCTGGGAAGGTTACGCAGTTTTCCGTATACTTCTTCGGTCAGGTTGACGGAAGCTGACTCCAACCCTTGTGAAGCCACACTGACTATTGCTGAATCAGTGCAGTTTTTTTTCTTCAGATTTTAGCTAACATTTCTCCTACAACAGTTAAGAGGGAAATACCATGATGGTTTTCAGTCACTGCGCTCACTCTTTGTCTTGTAGATGGTGATTATTAGGACATCTTTAAAATCCCAGGAGAGTTCTCCAACTTCCCAACAAGTGCGGTACAATTCAGTTAGTTGACATTTGACTTCAGGGAAGTGCCACCATGCTGAACAATTTCAACTGGGAGACTATACGAGCCTTGGTGGTTTTGGTCACATTTTAAACCTTGTCGTATGTTGGGAGAAGAGAGTTCACTGTGCAATGGGTGCTGGTTCACAAATGTGAATACTTGTTTGCTGTGTATGGCCGATTGAAGAGATTACAGAAGTGTTCCTGCCACCTTTAGAGAATGTGTAGGAACATTAAGCGGTCTGAAAGGCCCACAAGTAGTGAGGAGAGTTTCTTTACAAGTGTGTTCACAATGGCAAAGCAGACTTCTGCCTGCACTGATTGAAACTGAAATATTAAATTATTTCTGGATGGAAGTCACATGTCAGCAGCAGCGACATTGACTGATAACGCAGGTTCGGTGATTATCACTGCTCTCGTCTGAAGACGACTTAGTTGTCGCTGTCATCGCTTTCATTGTTATCACAACGACTGCCACAGTCTTCTTCTGATGGCAGCTCCTAGCGCCACAGACTACAACAGACATAATACAAATGTTACCATCTGTCGTCTATGTATGGATGAGTGTGTGTGTGTGTGTGTGTCAGTGTGTGCATGTATGTGTGTATGTGTGTTCGTGTGTTAGTGCGTGAGACAAGTGATCTACTCGCACTAAATTCAGTCCCAGCCCTCCCACAAATCTCCCTCATTCGCTTCACTCCATCCCTTGAGATGTGATTTTAGCCGTCCTGCTCCTAGGAGGTGAGTACACGGGGTTACACGGGGTGTACTGAGCCTCCTAGGAGGTGAGTACACGGGGTGTACAGAGCCTCCTAGGAGGTGAGTACATGGGATGTACTAAGCCTCCCACACATAATGATCTTGTCTGTCATCAACTGTTGCTGTGGAAAGTCATTCGTGAAATTTGTAACAATGATTGTTAATGATTTATTATTATTAATCATAATCACAAATTATAAAAAATTATTTATCGTCAATAAAACGGTTGCTGACAACAATACATTTAGTGACATTACACCGTCGGAAAATGTCCATACATGTTTAATTTCGCAATATGAACCTTTATTTTTTTAGAAAACAAGTGTTCAGTGGAATAAAAACAAACGGTAAATAAACAAAGTGACAGTCTTTTACAAATGACACATGACGACATCAATTCAACGGAGACTGTCACAAAGTGTTATTGTCGAATATAAAGTGTCCTCAAATAGGTTGAGAGAGGAGATTGGTGGGTGAAAATCCAACTACATACCGGAAGAACTTTAGTCTTGGCAAATTGTCTGTGACTCTCTTGATAGCGTCTTCAGTGGTAGGGTCGATGTTACATTTCACCAACCTAGTGTCATGAGTAAATTAAACCGAACATGTGACAAGTGTCAACAATGGAAGACAACTAAATTGAGTAGGTTCATGCCTGAGTGAGCACGATCTCTTTCTCCTGGGTGGCAGCCGCCAGTGCACATTATGTTTATTTTATTTCGTTGTTTGATTAATGATTGATAATTGCCATGTCGAGAGCTGCGATCGATTGTAATGTGAGATGAGTGGTTATTGGTCATAAGCAGAAGATGAAAACATGTTTTGCTGAAAGACTCCAGTGCATGAAATCACTATGCAACCAGGGTTCACACTTGTGCACTAAATAGCTTGGGTATATGTGCAACCAGGTTTCATGCTTGTGCACTAAATAGCTTGGGTGTATTTGCAACCAGGGTTCACACTTGTGCACTGGACAGCTTGGGCGTATGTGCAACCAGGTTTCATGCTTGTGCACTAGACAGCTTGGGTGAATGTGCAACCAGGGTTCACACTTGTGCACTGGACAGCTTGGGCGTATGTGCAACCAGGTTTCATGCTTGTGCACTAGACAGCTTGGGTGAATGTGCAACCAGGGTTCACACTTGTGCACTGGACAGCTTGGGTGTATGTGCAACCAGGGTTCACACTTGTGCACTGGACAGCTTGGGTGTATGTGCAACCAGGGTTCACACTTGTGCACTGGACAGCTTGAGCGTATGTGCAACCAGGTTTCATGCTTGTGCACTAGACAGCTTGGGTGAATGTGCAACCAGGGTTCACGCTTGTGCACTGGACAGCTTGGGTGAATGTGCAACCAGGGTTCACACTTGTGCACTGGACAGCTTGGGTGAATGTGCAACCAGGGTTCACGCTTGTGCACTAGACAGCTTGGGTGTATGTGTGCATATGAACGAATCAAATGAGCTCTTTCTCCGATGGCCTGGGAGATGCCTGGGAGGTGGCCTGGGAGGCGGCCTGGGTGGCGGCCTGCGTGGCAGCCTGGGAGGCGACCTGGGTGGCGGCCTGGGAGGCGGCCTGGGAGGTGGCCTGGGAGACAGCCTGGGTGGCGGCCTGGGAGGTGGCCTGGGTGGTGGCCTGGGAGGCGGCCTGGGTGGCGGCCTGGGCAGCGGCCTGGGAGGCAGCCTGGGAGGTGGCCTGGGTGGCGGCCTGGGAGGCAGCCTGGGAGGCGGCCTGGGAGATGGCCTGGGAGGCAGCTGCCAGTGCAAATTATGTTTATTTTATTTTGTTGTTTGATTGATAATTGCCATGTCGAGAGCTGAGAGCGATTGTAATGTGAGATGAGTGGTTATTGGTTATAAGCAGAAGATGAAAACACGTTATGTATGAAATCACCATGCCATGGTGTTTCAAAAACAATGTGCGGATAAAGTTACGGCATTGCTACTCTTTCAGTTTTTAGGCTAAATTTAGGTACCATAATCCCAATTCATTGCTTGGCGTTGCTTATTAACAAGGCTTCAACAGCACCACATCCATTGGTGTAAGGCCAATTTGTAATCTTTGTTTTGCGGATGATATTGACCTCATGGGAGGCAGTGAGAATGAACTCCAAGACCTCACTACCAGACTGGAAGAAAAGGCAAGAGCTTATGGGATGGAAGTCAGCTCAGAGAAAAGCAAAATACTTGTCAACAGCACCAACCAGTACACCCCCATTAACACCATGATGAACGGTCAAAATCTTGAGAGAGTAGACTCTCTTAAATAACTTGAAAAAGTGTTGTTTTTTTCACCCAAATGTTGTTGAATTTTACTTTAACCTCACTGTATGAACCCGTGAGTGCAATAGGCTTGCCAACAACTCATGTATTATGCTTTCTGTATGAACCCTGTGTGCAACAGGCTTGCCAACAACTCATGTCTTATGCTTTCTGTATTAACCCTGTGTGCAACAGGCTTGCCAACAACTCATGTCTTATGCTTTCTGTATTAACCCTGTGTGCAACAGGCTTGCCAACAACTCATGTCTTATGCTTTCTGTATGAACCCTGGGTGCAACAGGCTTGCCAACAACTCATGTCTTATGCTATCTGTATGAACCCTGAGTGTAACAGGCTTGCCAACAACTCATGTCTTATGCTTTCTGTATGAACCCTGTGTGCAACAGGCTTGACAACAACTGATGTCTTATGCTTTCTGTATGAACCCTGTGTGCAACAGACTTGCCAACAACTCATGTCTTATGCTTTCTGTATGAACCCTGTGTGCAACAGGCTTGCCAACAACTCATGTCTTATGCTTTCTGTATGAACCCTGTGTGCAACAGGCTTGCCAACAACTCATGTCTTATGCTTTCTGTATGAACCCTGGGTGCAACAGGCTTGCCAACAACTCATGTCTTATGCTTTCTATATGAACCCTGAGTGTAACAGGCTTGCCAACAACTCATGTATTATGCTTTTTGTATGAACCCTGAGTGCAACAGACTTGCCAACAACTCATGTCTTATGCTTTCTGTATAAACCCTGAGTGCAACAGGCTTGCCAACAACTCATGTCTTATGCTTTCTGTATGAACCCTGAGTGCAACAGGCTTGCCAACAACTCATGTCTTATGCTTTTTGTATGAACCCTGAGTGCAACAGGCTTGCCAACAACTCATGTCTTATGCTTTCTGTATGAACCCTGAGTGCAACAGGCTTGCCAACAACTCATGTCTCAATATTAAGCTATATCACGTCAACATAACTACAAATCTCACCTGAGTTTTTCCAGTTGTGACATCTGCGACAAACTATGACAAAGTTGTTGAGCAGCCACCGCATCAATGTCACTGAGGCTGTCAAGAAAATATACCCGTGAACTTATGATGCATAATTAAAACATTTTAACGGCCAGAATAATACAAATAATGTATAAACACACAACTTTGCATTAACTCGACTCTATAAATACAAATGTTTCTTACCACAAAGTACATTTTCTGGAGAGTAAAAAATGACACCACTTGTTTGGAAAAATCTAGTCTGTGTAACAAGAAAAATGTCAAAACTATTATTTTATTAATTGAAAATATTTTTTCATAATAATTTTAACACAGTGATTAGAAAAACTATGGATTTAAATTAACATAACATGCATAATCAGCAACCATTAACTACTGATGGCACAGTGTTTCTTAATTATGAAGTATTAGACCAGTGCCAATTAAACTGAAACCCTGTAGGCATATTTTAGCAACGCATGCCAACAAATGGTTTTAGGGTGATCCGAGTGTGGGGTATACAACAAATGGTTTTAGGGTGATCTGAGTGTGGGGTATGCAACAAATGGTTTTAGGGTGATCCGAGTGTGGGGTATGCAACAAATGGTTTTAGGGTGATCTGAGTGTGGGGTATGCAACAAATGGTTTTAGGGTTATCCAAGTGTAGGGTATGCAACAAATGGTTTTAGGGTGATCTGAGTGTGGGGTATGCAACAAATGGTTTTAGGGTGATCCAAGTGTAGGGTATGCAACAAATGGTTTTAGGGTGATCCGAGTGTGGGGTATGCAACAAATGGATTTAGGGTGATATGAGTGTAGGGTATGCAACAAATGGTTTTAGGGTGATCTGAATGTGGGGTATGCAACAAATGGTTTTAGGGTTATCCAAGTGTAGGGTATGCAACAAATGGTTTTAGGGTGATCCGAGTGTGGGGTATGCAACAAATGGTTTTAGGGTGATCTGAGTGTGGGGTATGCAACACATGGTTTTAGGGTTATCCAAGTGTAGGGTATGCAACAAATGGTTTTAGGGTGATCTGAGTGTGGGGTATGCAACAAATTGTTTTAGGGTGATCCAAGTGTAGGGTATGCAACAAATGGTTTTAGGGTTATCCAAGTGTAGGGTATGCAACAAATGGTTTTAGGGTGATCTGAGTGTGGGGTATGCAACAAATGGTTTTAGGGTTATCCAAGTGTAGGGTATGCAACAAATAGTTTTAGGGTGATCCGAGTGTGGGGTAGGCAACAAATGGTTTTAGGGTGATCCAAGTGTAGGGTATGCAACAAATGGTTTTAGGGTTATCCAAGTGTAGGGTATGCAACAAATGGTTTTATGGTGATCTGAGTGTGGGGTATGCAACAAATGGTTTTAGGGTGATCCAAGTGTAGGGTATGCAACAAATGGTTTTAGGGTTATCCAAGTGTAGGGTATGCAACAAATGGTTTTAGGGTGATCTAAGTGTGGGGTATGCAACAAATGGTTTTAGGGTTATCCAAGTGTAGGGTATGCAACAAATGGTTTTAGGGTGATCCGAGTGTGGGGTAGGCAACAAATGGTTTTAGGGTTATCCAAGTGTAGGGTATGCAACAAATGGTTTTAGGGTGATCCGAGTGTGGGGTATGCAACAAATGGGTTTAGGGTGATCCGAGTACGACTGTTTGTTTTCACATACCATCACAATACATCTGTATACATGTCAACATTCTACCTACTTGAGTTCCTTCAGGGACGTCAACTGACACAAGTTATCTAGCAGAGTTGTCAACGCTTCAGCCGAGATGCCACAGTTTTGTAAACTGCAACATGAAACAATGCATAATTGACAGTTTATTTAATAACATGATATGAAACTATGCTCCTAATACTGTGGTGAAATATGTAAATGTTGTAAGTCAACAGTTGTTGTTGTCAACAGTTGTTGTTGTCAACAGTTGTCGTACTGCAGAATGTGACTTGGAAGGATTTGCTAGTCACAATATATTATTGCCACATTTTAACTGTTACAGTCCATGACTGATCTAAGACTTGTGTTTGGAATATGTTCTTTTGGTCGGGCACCAATTCAACTAGGTAGGGTAGGACACCCACTATACATGGGAGGGCGCTGCCATGCTGTGGTACACTCTCTGTACATCCCATTGTACAACACTATACATGGGAGGGCACTGCCATGCAGTGGTACATTCTCTGTACATCCCATTGTACAACACTATACATGGGAGGGCACTGCCATGCAGTGGTACACTCTCTGTACATCCCATTGTACGACACTATACACGGGAGGGTGCTGCCATGCTGTGGTACATTCTCTGTACATCCCATTGTACAACACTATACATGGGAGGGCGCTGCCATGCAGTGGTACATTCTCTGTACATCCCATTGTACAACACTATACATGGGAGGGCGCTGCCATGCAGTGGTACATTCTCTGTACATCCCATTGTACAACACTATACATGGGAGGGTGCTGCCATGCTGTGGTACACTCTCTGTACATCCCATTGTACAACACTATACATGGGAGGGCGCTGCCATGCTGTGGTACATTCTCTGTACATCCCATTGTACAACACTATACATGGGAGGGCGCTGCCATGCTGTGGTACATTCTCTGTACATCCCATTGTACAACACTATACATGGGAGGGCGCTGCCATGCTGTGGTACATTCTCTGTACATCCCATTGTACAACACTATACATGGGAGGGAGCTGCCATGCTGTGGTACATTCTCTGTACATCCCATTGTACAACACTATACATGGGAGGGCGATGCCATGCAGTGGTACATTCTCTGTGCATCCCACTGTACAACACTATACATGGGAGGGCGCTGCCATGCAGTGGTACATTCTCTGTACATCCCATTGTACAACACTATACATGGGAGGGTGCTGCCATGCTGTGGTACACTCTCTGTACATCCCACTGTACAACACTATACATGGGAGGGCGCTGCCATGCAGTGGTACATTCTCTGTACATCCCATTGTACAACACTATACATGGGAGGGCGCTGCCATGCAGTGGTACATTCTCTGTACATCCCATTGTACAACACTATACATGGGAGGGCGCTGCCATGCAGTGGTACATTCTCTGTACATCCCATTGTACAACACTATACATGGGAGGGCGCTGCCATGCTGTGGTACACTTTCTGTACATCCCACTGTACAACACTATACATGGCAGGGCGCTGCCATGCTGTGGTACTCTCTGTACATCCCATTGTACGACACTATACATGGGAGGGCGATGCCATGCTGTGGTACACTCTCTGTACATCCCATTGTACGACACTATACATGGGAGGGCGCTGCCATGCTGTGGTACACTCTCTGTACATCCCATTGTACAACACTATACATGGGAGGGCACTGCCATGCTGTGGTACACTCTCTGTACATCCCATTGTACAACACTATACATGGGAGGGCACTGCCATGCTGTGGTACACTCTCTGTACATCCCATTGTATGACACTATACATGGGAGGGCGCTGACATGCTGTGGTACACTCTCTGTACATCCCATTGTACAACACTATACATGGGAGGGTGCTGCCATGCTGTGGTACATTCTCTGTACATCCCATTGTACAACACTATACATGGAAGGGTGCTGCCATGCTGTGGTACATTCTCTGTACATCCCATTATACAACACTATACATGGGAGGGCGCTGCCATGCTGTGGTACACTCTCTGTACATCCCACTGTACAACACTATACATGGGAGGGCGCTGACATGCTGTGGTACACTCTCTGTACATCCCACTGTACAACACTATACATGGGAGGGCGATGCCATGCTGTGGTACACTCTCTGTACATCCCATTGTATGGCACTATACATGGGAGGGCGCTGCCATGCTGTGGTACACTCTCTGTACATCCCATTGTACGACACTATACATGGGAGGGTGCTGCCATGCTGTGGTACACTCTCTGTACATCCCATTGTACGACACTATACATGGGAGGGCGCTGTCATGCTGTGGTACACTCTCTGTACATCCCATTGTACGACACTATACATGGGAGGGCGCTGCCATGCTATGGTACACTCTCTGTACATACCATTGTACGACACTATACATGGGAGGGCGCTGACATGCTGTGGTACACTCTCTGTACATCCCATTGTACGACACTATACATGGGAGGGCGCTGCCATGCTGTGGTACACTCTCTGTACATCCCATTGTACGACACTAAGCTGAGACATCCAAGAAACAATACACCTAATTCTTTTTCACGCAGTTGTAAAAGTCAGTGTTGAGAACACTTACATAATTAAGTAGCTCTAACTCACTCATACCCTGTACTGCGCCCTATGACAACTTAATGTAAAATACATCAACTTCTTGACCATTGGTTGATTTGACACAGAATGACCAAGATAATACATCAGACATAGTAAACATACCTTAGTAACTGTAGTCCTGTCATCTTGGAAACATTGTCAACGAGAGTTTGACTAGTTGTTGGGTCACTGCAGTTGTTGCTGTTTAAGCTGTGAAAATACATAATATATGTATAGGGCCTAAGTTAGTTATTAACATAATATTATTTGCAAGTAGAGTTTTTCAAGAAAACTAATCATGCATTGACCTGAAAGCTTGTAGTGTACGTCTACTAACATTCTATTTATTTCAGTAAACAGTATTAAATATTTTATAAAAAAAAATGTGAAGGCATATATAAAATTCCATTAATATATTTCGCTCCTAAATTGATTGTACGATGGTTGAATACTGATAAAGGTAACGTTCCAAAATTATGCTGGTCATAAATGTTTATGCTCATACACACAAATTATGGTGAATAACAATAGCTTGAGTGACTACACCTGTACATCAATGTGTATGAAAGTAACACACTTTAATCAGTTATTCCTACCTGAGTTTTGTCAACTGAAGCATGTGACCCAATGCGACAGCCAAAGCTCTTGTCGTTTCGCCAGTCAGCTTGCAACCATTCAAACTGTATCACATACATAATGTCAGCATAATAACTTTATAAATCAGTTGAAGATTGCAACACTAGAGTGCTATTCAACAGTTATTATGCACTTCATATTGTATTAAAAACAGTGTGGGGAACACTTATAAATTCATAAAATGAGACCATGTTCGCGAAATGTGATTTGAAATAGCTTGTGTGTGAACAGTACTGTTGCATTAGAACCATTACTGGTTATTGAATTAGAACACGGTTTAAAAATAACCCTTCCCCACAGAGCACTTCTGAGGGATGTTTTATAGATAATGTAGTCCAGAGATAGTGATTTGGACACATTGCTTTTAGCTATACATTAAAACTTGGTACCGGGCATAACAATAAACACTGTAGCTTGGTACCGGGCATAACAATAAACACTGTAGCTTGGTACCGGGCATAACAATAAACACTGTAGCTTGGTACCGGGCATAACAATAAACACTGTAGCTTGGTACCGGGCATAACAATAAACACTGTAGCTTGGTACCGGGCATAACAATAAACACTGTAGCTTGGTACCGGGCATAACAATAAACACTGTAGCTTGGTACCGGGCATAACAATAAACACTGTAGCTTGGTACCGGGCATAACAATAAACACTGTAGCTTGGTACCGGGCATAACAATAAACACTGTAGCTTGGTACCGGGCATACCAATAAACACTGTAGCTTGGTACTGGGCGTAACAACTATCTTTAAAACAAAGTATATATATATATATATATATGTGTTCTATATATGTTAAACTGATGTTTACTATGCAGGACAGCAAGATATATTTCTACTGCATGTTGTATTGCACGTTGTGACTACAGGTGGTTATTTTCTTTGTGCCTAGACCCACATTCTCGTCCACGTCCACAAGCGCGTGTCTGGGGATGCAACTTCTAATATGTTTGATGTTTAATTGTTGGCTTCACCCATCTATCATAATTTCCTTGAAATGTATTGGTGTTGGCATCATGGCAACAGCACTTATAACAGGAACTATCCTTTCATCATCATATTGTGCACATCCATTTGGCCCTTTCCAATGAGAACGTCATTCCAAAATACCAATAATTCATTTTGTAGTAGTCAATGTGTGGATGCAGTGTAAGAGTATTTTTTTGCCATTTAGGTTGGCTGGATTTCTTGAATGTTGCTTGACAGAATGTTTTCTACATAGTTCATTTGCACTGTATATATTTCATTAAGGTTGCCATTGACCTCTTGTATCACGGCATACTGACTCTTGTATCACGGCGTACTGACTCTTGTATCACGGCGTACTGACTCTTGTATCACGGCGTACTGACTCTTGTATCACGGCGTACTGACTCTTGTATCACGGCGTACTGACTCTTGTATCACGGCGTACTGACTCTTGTATCACGGCGTACTGACTCTTGTATCACGGCGTACTGACTCTTGTATCACGGCGTACTGACTCTTGTATCACAGCATACTGACTCTTGTATCACAGCATACTGACTCTTGTATCACGGCATAGTGACTCTTGTATCACGGCATACTGATTCTTGTATCACGGCGTACTGACTCTTGTATCACGGCGTACTGACTCTTGTATCACGGCATACTGACTCTTGTATCACGGCATACTGACTCTTGTATCACAGCATACTGACTCTTGTATCACGGCATACTGACTCTTGTATCACAGCATATTGACTCTTGTATCACGGCGTACTGACTCTTGTATCACAGCATACTGACTCTTGTATCACGGCATACTGACTCTTGTATCACGGCATACTGACTCTTGTATCACGGCGTACTGACTCTTGTATCACGGCATACTGACTCTTGTATCACGGCATACTGACTCTTGTATCACGGCATACTGACTCTTGTATCACGGCATACTGACTCTTGTATCACGGCATACTGACTCTTGTATCACGGCATACTGACTCTTGTATCACGGCATACTGACTCTTGTATCACGGCGTACTGACTCTTGTATCACGGCATACTGACTCTTGTATCACGGCATACTGACTCTTGTATCACGGCGTACTGACTCTTGTATCACGGCGTACTGACTCTTGTATCACAGCATACTGACTCTTGTATCACGGCGTACTGACTCTTGTATCACGGCATACTGACTCTTGTATCACGGCGTACTGACTCTTGTATCACAGCATACTGACTCTTCATGAAAACTACACACAAAACCAATAAAGTCAGACTAAGATCACTGAGACTTCTCGTAATAAACTGTCAAAGCGTCAAAGTGAGATAATTTGGATTAAACTCCAACTTGCAGGCTGTAAATCAGTTCTCGTAGGGTCATTCTACCGCCCACCAGACGAGAATGATACAAAATACCTTGAGAATCTAAGAGAATCTCTGTCCAAGATAAACATCCAGAAGGGATTGACTTTCAGATTGGGAAGAGATTTCAACCTGGGAGACATCCTGTGGGAATCCCACTCTCTTAGACAAGGTTGCAGTAAGCCAAACATATCACGGCAACTCATGGACATTGCAGATGAATTCTCACTACACCAATTAGTTAGCATACCCACAAGAAAGGAAAATATACTTGATTTGTTCTTTATATCCAATCCCACAATTATAGATCAGGTTATGGTAGTTCCAGGCATCAGCGACCACGATGGAATTCCAATGGTGGTCCTATCAACAAAACCAAAGCTGAACAAACAAAAACCCAGGAAAGTATACTTGTACAAAAAGGCTAAAGTTAATTACTTGAAAAGTGACCTGAGAGAGATGAGCGAACTAATAACATCATCAGTGTAAGTAAGTCAGCTAATGAACTCTGGTCACAGTTTAAAGAAGGTATCAATAAGGCTATGAACAAACATATGCCATCTAAATTTAGTACCAATAAAAAACATACCCCATGGATAAGTCCCTCCAATGGATACCTTAGAAAACAGGAGGAAGGTGACCAGACTTCCCATGTTCCACAAAATCCACCACAGCAAGACTACCATTCCCGCAGTAATATTCTAACACCCAGTTAAGTGCCACTCCAGAAATCTACACAATCCAGAATACCAACCAGCCTCATTTAACAAAGACTGCCATAAGTACTATTTCTTCTCACAAATGATATTTGACTGGAATAAACTACCATTAACCATTAACCAATGCTAACATATCAAATATCAACAACTTCAAACAAGAAACGTTTAAACATCTGCACACCCAGAAAGATCAACTCCATTGCTATTAGCTGTGTTAAAACTGCGCACTCGGTTGGCTCTAAAAGAGCATTGAGAATATTTATTCTTTATGTATGACAAATACTTTTCCAAGGATTATATTTCTTGTAAAACATTTCCTTATTACCATTATTCAGCAGGAACCTCCTCCTCCTCCTCCTACTACTACTACTACTACTACTACTACTACTACTACTACTACTTTTTTCCAGCAGCTTTTGAACATCTTTCTTCTGATGCATCTAAGTGAAGTAGTCACAATTTATCTTTAGCTGTGCAACATTAAAGCTTGGAACAGCACTCTCGATGTACATGGTGTAACAACAACCACCACACCTTGGTACATGTTGTAACAACAACCACCACACCTTGGTACATGTTGTAACAACAACCACCACACCTTGGTACATGTTGTAACAACAACCACCACACATTGGTACATGTTGTAACAACAACCACCACACCTTGGTACATGTTGTAACAACAACCACCACACCTTGGTACATGTTGTAACAACAACCACCACACCTTGGTACATGTTGTAACAACAACCATTACACCTTGGTACATGGTGTAACAACAACCACCATACCTTGGTACATGTTGTAACAACAACCACCACACATTGGTACATGTTGTAACAACAACCATTACACATTGGTACCGGGTGTAACAACAACCACCACACCTTGGTACATGTTGTAACAACAACCACCATACCTTGGTACATGTTGTAACAACAACCACCACACCTTGGTACATGTTGTAACAACAACCACCATACCTTGGTACATGTTGTAACAACAACCACCACACCTTGGTACAGGGTGTAACAACAATCACCACACCTTGGTACCGGGCATAACAACCATCACCACACCTTGGTACCAGGTGTAACAACAATTACCACACCTTGGTACCTGGCATAACAACCATCACCAAACCTTGGTACCAAGTGTAACAACAATCACCACACCTTGGTACCAGGTATAACAACCATCACCACACCTTGGTACCAGGTGTAACAACCATCACTACACCTTGATACAAGGCATAACAATCTTCACACCTTGGTATCAGGTGTAACAACCACCACATCTTGGTACCATGTGTAACAACAATCACCACGCCTTGGTACAGGTGTAACAACCATCACAACACCTTGGTGCCGGGCATAACAACCATCACCTCCCCTTGGTACCGGGTGTAACAACCATCACCACACCTTAGTACCAGGCATAACAACAACCACCACACCCTGGTACCGGGTGTAACAACCATCTGATAATATTTTAAAGCAAAGTTGTTGTTTTCCATATAATATTTCATATATATGTGAATGCTTTTTCATGGGATGCTACCAATAACACATCAAGAGGAAATTGTCAAACTAACTGGTTTTGCCCAGTACCAAACTTTGATTGATTGATACATAATTAATGAAAATAATTACTTCACAATTTACAAATATGTAAATAACATTAATTATGTATCACTCAATCAAAGTTTGGTACTGGGCAAAACCAGTTAGTTTGACAATTTGTTGGACAGCACAAATACCAAAAGCGAAGGCACTTATTCAAGTAACTACCGTGAAGTAATACATTCATCATGAATTTAATTATATCCTGCTTTCTAAACAAAGTTTATTTTGGAAAATCATTAATTGGAGGTGTCAATATATTGGTGCAGGAACTTGGTATCAGGTGTAACAATAACAGTGGACTCATTAACAAACAAAATAGGTTTGGGTTGGAGCAGCTATGGTAGGGGCCTATATCATAGTGTAACGGATATACCAGTTTGATTTAATTAGTTTTTAATAACTAATATTATTAAGTCATTAGGTGTTTAATTAATATATTAAGCCTAGACTAGCAAAAGAAAAGCAGGGTTCCAAAAGCTCGTAGTTAAACCCCCCCAAGTGGATATGGACAAAATCCATATGGTGCCAATGATTGATGATAATGTTTAGACCCTTCAGTCCTCACTTAATGGAAAACAAACACTGCCCTCTAATCCTGACATTTGCTGAATTGCTCTGACCTCGGAGGTTAATGTAATTAGGGAACTGAAAGAGCCCTGGGAACCCTGGATTGGCACAGCTCCAAAACGCTTAATTTGCAAACTTGGCAAGGAAACTTCAGGAAGATGTCACTGTCCAGCGGTTGAGACGGTGGGTGGTTTAACAAGTTGACCGGTAAAATGTATTCAGTATTTAAGCAATCACAGCGAATATAGTGACGGCATCTGAATTTGGTAAACTGAGAGTATAAATATCCGAGGAGCATTTCCAAAGGGTGGCAAGACTATTTTAAATTCACACTGAGGTGTATAGTCATGCTGTATTTTAGGCATCCAAATGTTCAGTAAGAATTAGAATTAAAAATTTCCGGTTAGAATTTATTGTCAAATCTTTTAAGTGATGTTTACATTCACTACTTTTCTTTACGGTTTACAGTGATATATATCTTCACTGTTCTTTTCATTGTCATCGTGCGCGATTATTTTGCTACTATGTATGTGGCCATTGATGTACATGATTAAATTCGCTTTGAACCTGAAGAACAATGCATTGACTACATTTCGGTAGTACTCTGTGTACTCATTGGTCGAGTGAGTACATATTCAGTTATAAATCTCGACCTGGCAAGCGCAAAGAAGACGGACAATTAAAAGACATCTACATCTGTGAGAAATGCCTCCCGGACCATTGCGTGCAGCCAACAAGAAGATAAGATGGGGGAGGCATATATTTTACAATAGTATGTGATATACATTTGAAAGTTTACTTTAACATAAGAAACTTCAAATGGTGAGTTATCATTATTGAATTAAAAATAATAGCTTTCTGAAATGCAAAATATTTAGGGGAAAGATTAGTTTGGCTGTTTTTTACACTTCATTCATTCACCTCAAAGGAAATGTATATATTTCTTGAAAGAACTTGTTGAGACAAAGCCAATGGTATGCAATAATACTATTTTAGGTAAAGAAATAAGCAACTAATAAGAATATACATACTTATGTTTGTCTACTGGTGTGTGTGCGGGCATGCATACATGCGTGCACGGGCGAGCACATCAATCCATGTATGCATGTGTGTGTGGTTGTGTTTATGCATGTCTACCTATGTTTATATACTGGCGAATACAATATATGGATGTGTACATAGGTGCATATAGCACACTGCCTTTAATAGCCAATTTACAGTTTTCACGGCTGCGAACAGGAAAACAGCAGAACTGTTTCCATCATGCTTCAGCAAACTACAAGGTATTGAGAGATGGATGCACTGAGAATATTCAGGTGTCTGTGGTTGTGATTCTCCTGAACAATCATCATATCTCAATTTGTAAGTTATCAAAACAGAGAAGTGCATTTCACAAAGACTCCATCATAAAAATAGTTTTTACCCATTGGACTGCTCTTTACAAACAAATATACTATAAGTGTGTAAACTGACCTAACTATAAATTATCTGGTTATTGGTTACGTCACGAAATACAGCAAATATTCCAGTGGGTTAATAGACAATGACACAATTGACTTATGAGAGTCAAACAGTTCTTTTGATGACATATTCTTAATTGTGTTGGCAATACATTGTTTCATGAAACATAGCTTGGTAATTTTGAATAACACATTCATTGCATGTATAGCTATTTATTGGAAGCTTCATGTTGTCAAAAAGAACTGATACATCAAACATATTCAACATACCTTAGTGTGTGTAGTGCTGTCATCTGTGAAACATTGTCAATGACGGTTTGACCAGTTGTTGGGTCACTAAGGGTGTTGTGGTTGAAGCTGTAAAATATATTATATATTTGTTTTAAGTTATTAACATATTTATAAGAATCACTTTTTGACAAAAATAATAATGTGTTTATTTCAAGCAGATCCATTTCACAAGTCATTTTGTAATTATTGCGTGAGTAATTATTGCGTGAAATTATTACGGTTAAACCGTGTTTCATTTTCTGGCTTGCGTAAAATATATTAACATGTTTTAAAAAAGTATACATAATAAATTAGTATTTCAGGTATTCGTATTCGAGTATCTAAAAAAAATAGCAGCACATCGCCGGTGCAGCAGACAATGTATAATGGACCTTATGTCATTAATTATAAATAGATGGCATTGATGGTACTATTTACTGAGTTCTAAAGAAATAACTTCACTTAATACAGTCAAAGGTTACTCAGCCAATAGTATAATGAAAATAATATATAGTGCATGACACAATTGTAAGCGAAACTCTAATATATGGTGTCCGTACTTCAGAGAAAATGTGTCATAAGTATGTGTTAGGTAAATAGAGCATAGCATACTTATGGCATCACTGTACACATGGCTTTAAATGCACATGTATAGTCAAAATATGCATGAATGGCTTGACCAAGTACACTCATACATCAAAGTGAGCCTACCAAATAAGTTCTTCCTACCTGAGTTCTGTCAACTGTGGCAGGTGACGCAGTGCGACGACCAACTCCTGTGTCCCTTCATTAGACAACTTACAGCTAGTCAAACTGTAAAACATAAAAAAATTCAGCATAATAACTTAATGAATAATGTTGAAGATTGCAATACTTAAGAGTGCAGACAGAACCTACAGAGACATGAATTTACTTTTACTTTAGGGATGTAAAGTCAGCCACTTCATCATCAAAGTTTTCGCAGATCAGCTTGGTATATGTTGTTTTGTTTCCCTCCCTTTTTCTTGCCATGAGTGGGTGTCTGTTACATATTGTAACAATAAACTGGTAATATACTGACTTCATAGCGAACAACAAACAACGTGGTGAACAGATCTTAATACGAACATGAAGGACACTGATGGAATCTAGAGGAACAGGTTTATACAGTGGTACACGCATGTGTGCATACACGCATGTGTGCATACACGCATGTGTGCATACACGCATGTGTGCGTACACGCATGTGTGCGTACACGCATGTGTGCGTACACGCATGTGTGCGTACACGCATGAGTGCGTACACGCATGTGTGCGTACACGCATGTGTGCATACACGCATGTGTGCATACACGCATGTGTGCATACACGCATGTGTGCATACACGCATGTGTGTGCATGCATTGTGCAGTATGCACACATGTATTAAAGACATTGTGCAGTATGCACCCATGTATTAAAGGCATTGTGCAGTATGCACCCATTTATTAAAGACATTGTGCAGTATGCACCCATGTATTAAAGACATTGTGCAGTATGCACCCATGTATTAAAGACATTGTGCAGTATGAACCCATGTATTAAAGACATTGTGCAGTATGCACCCATGTATTAAAGACATTGTGCAGTATGCACCCATTTATTAAAGACATTGTGCAGTATGCACCCATGTATTAAAGACATTGTGCAGTATGCACCCATGTATTAAAGGCATTGTGCAGTATGCACCCATTTATTAAAGACATTGTGCAGTATGCACCCATGTATTAAAGACATTGTGCAGTATGCACCCATGTATTAAAGACATTGTGCAGTATGCACCCATGTATTAAAGACATTGTGCAGTATGAACCCATGTATTAAAGACATTGTGCAGTATGCACCCATGTATTAGAGACATTGTGCAGTATGCACCCATGTATTAAAGACATTGTGCAGTATGCACCCATGTATTAGAGACATTGTGCAGTATGCACCCATGTATTAAAGACATTGTGCAGTATGCACCAATGCATTAAAGACATTGTGCAGTATGCACCCATGTATTAAAGACATTGTGCAGTATGCACCCATGTATTAAAGGCATTGTGCAGTATGCAACCATGCATTAAAGACATTGTGCAGTATGCACCAATGTATTGAAGACATTGTGCAGTATGCACCCATGTATTAAAGGCATTGTGCAGTATGCACCCATGTATTAAAGGCATTGTGCAGTATGCACCCATGTATTAAAGACATTGTGCAGTATGCACCCATGTATTAAAAGCATTGTGCAGTATGCACCCATGCATTAAAGACATTGTGCAGTATGCACCCATGTATTAAAGACATTGTGCAGTATGCACCCATGTATTAAAGGCATTGTGCAGTATGCACCCATGTATTAAAGACATTGTGCAGTATGCACCCATGTATTAAAGACATTGTGCAGTATGCACCCATGTATTAAAGGCATTGTGCAGTATGCACCCATGTATTAAAGACATTGTGCAGTATGCACCCATGTATTAAAGGCATTGTGCAGTATGCACCCATGTATTAAAGACATTGTGCAGTATGCACCCATGTATTAAAAGCATTGTGCAGTATGCACCCATGCATTAAAGACATTGTGCAGTATGCACCCATGTATTAAAGACATTGTGCAGTATGCACCCATGTATTAAAGGCATTGTGCAGTATGCACCCATGTATTAAAGACATTGTGCAGTATGCACCCATGTATTAAAAGCATTGTGCAGTATGCACCCATGCATTAAAGACATTGTGCAGTATGCACCCATGTATTAAAGACATTGTGCAGTATGCACCCATGTATTAAAAGCATTGTGCAGTATGCACCCATGTATTAAAGACATTGTGCAGTATGCACCCATGCATTAAAGACATTGTGCAGAATGCACCCATGTATTAAAGACATTGTGCAGTATGCACCCATGTATTAAAGACATTGTGCAGTATGCACCCATGTATTAAAGACATTGTGCAGAATGCACCCATGTATTAAAGACATTGTGCAGTATGCACCCATGTATTAAAGACATTGTGCAGTATGCACCCATGTATTAAAGACATTGTGCAGTATGCACCCATGCATTGAAGACATTGTGCAGAATGCACCCATGTATTAAGAGCATTGTGCTGTATGCACCCATGTAGCTACTTCCAGAATCTAGAAACTAGCTACTTCCCGAATCTAGAAACTAGCTACTTCCAGAATCTTGGTGCAGCAACGACTTGAATTTGGTGCAGAGAATTTACAGAAAAGCGTGGAATATTGAATAGAATAAGTATTACTATTGCATATATATTATACATAAACGTATTGTAGACATATATTAGGAAACAGTTTTTGTTAATTATTAGTCAGAGGCAGTATTTTAGAGTAAGTTAGTTCCGGCCTCCGACAGGGAAGTCAGTGAGCATTAATAGGGTTGTTTACCATTCAAAAATTGAGATAGCATAGTGAATAGTCAGCAACAGTGGAATATTGGTTAGAATAAGTATTACTATTACACATATATTATACACAAACTACTAATAGACTAAGAAACTGTTTTTTTTAACAGAGGCAGTATTTTTCCAGGACTCATATTCAACAAGCGATAAAAGGGAGTTTGTTTACAGGTCGTGAATTAAACTTGCGTACCAAACTATCGTTTACATTGTTTGCGGACGACACAAAACTGTTTAGAAAAGTTAATACTGATGGTGATAAACAACATTTACAAAACGATCTAGACATATTAGTGAAATGGTCTGAGAAATGGCAGATGTTATTCAATTTTGGGAAATGTAAATGCCTACATACAGGACATGGGAACTTGAATGTAAACTATAAAATGGGAGATACTGTTCTGGGTACTACTGTAAAAGAAAAGGACTTAGGAGTTACAATAAGCGCTGATATGAAAGTTTCAGAGCAGTGTGGTATTGCAGCTTCAAAGGGTAATCAAATTCTTGGATTGATTAGAAGAAACATAACATACAAGGGAAAAAGTTAATTATACCTCTTTATAAAGCAATAGTTAGACCTCATTTAGAATACTGTATACAAGCATGGAGACCATATCGTAAGAAGGATATAGATACGCTTGAACGCATACAAAGGAGAGCAACTAAAATTATTCCAGAACTGAGAGACCTTAGTTATGAAGAACGCCTGAAAGAATGTGGTTTAACAACTCTAGAGACAAGGAGGTTAAGAGGAGATCAGATTGAAGTTTTTAAGATATTGAATGGGTATGAAAATATTGATAGAAATGTTTTTCTCACTCAATAAGGATAGCAGAACTAGAGGACATGAGGTAAAATTAGTAAAGGATCAATGTAGATTGGACATCAGGAAGCACTCGTTCCCACAGAGGACAATAAATGAATGGAACAAATTGTCTACAGATTGTGTAACTGCTAGCAGCGTGAATATGTTTAAAAACAAGGTAGACACATATCTCAGGAGGGCGGGTTATAAGTAGATGAACATTGTTGGACTCTCGATAAGCCAATGGCTTCCTTGTCCACTTGCCATCTGGGCCTTTGGCTTGGATGGCAACTCTTGTTAAATCTTGTTAAATATATATTAGATAAAGTGATACATTTACATAAATTACATACATAAGGTAATATCTGACATAGTTGTAGTAAACGTTTTCGGTAAAAAGGAATTAACAGCAGGATATTAGCATAAGTTGGTATACACTGACTTTGTTGTTTTGTTTACACAGTGTTCTCTGTATTCACTAGGTGGCAGGCTTTTTCTTTGCTCGTATGAGCTTAGTAGAAAAGACATAGTTAGCAAGTATAATAGCCTAAAGTGTTCTTTTGAACACAAAAACAGCCTTATTCAAGGCTAAAATAGCAATCAAATTAAGATTAAATTCTGTGATGGCACCATGCTAACGGCAGGTAAAGGCCACCAGGCATTTAATATGCGGCAGTTGCAGCAACTGGGTTGACTTCGTCAAGTCCGGGTGTGAGAAGTCCAGGGCTGAGGTTCAGGCGGATAATTTTAGTTTTTAGTGTAGGGGATCTACAAAGATGAAGGAACTAGAGGTGGAGTTGGAACAGCTGAGGCTGCTCGTTGTGGCAATGGTGGGAAGGGAGCAGGTGGGTTGTGCCAGTGGTTCTGGTGGGGGGACAGATGATAAAGTGGGGGAAGACGACGAGAGAGATGCTAGGGAGAGCTCACCTCAGCCTGGGAGGAGGCTGAGAGGAGGCAAGGTGACAGGTCGTAGGAAGACAGGACGAAAGGAGATGGGAAGGAAAGAAATGGGAGGGAAGACAAATGGATCGAAGGAGATGGGAGTGGGGGAGACAGTGGCGAAGGAGACGGGGGTGGGGGTGGGAAGGAAACAAGAGTTAAGATGATGGGAGTGAGGGAGACCGGAGGGAAGATGTCAGGAGGGAAGGCGACGGGAGCGCAAGTTAGCCAGGAGATGGGAGGGAAAGGTGACAGGTTGATGGGTGAGAGACTGATAACAGTCTGCCAAGTGACAAGGCTGCAGGACAGAATGTGATGGAAGGGATCCAACGGAAGAGTGATAGAGGGGGTGAGAAAGAGAGCGAGGGTGTTTGTAGGAGACTCAATAGTTAGGAAGACCGACAGAGTCTTAAACAAGGGAGATGACGTGGTGGTTTGCTTGTCTGGGGCCAAAATAGAGGCCGTAACTAAGAGGGTAGAAAACATTGTGGGTTCGGGCAAGGGTGGATCTGTTTTAGTACACGCAGGGACAAATAACGTAGAGAGGGAGGGTACAACTGCCATAGTTAGGAAATACAGGAATTTGGTCAGAACACTAAAGCAGACGTGGGTTGAACAGGTAATACTGTCAGGGATTTTACCAGTAATAGGAAGGAGGGGTCACAGATATCAAAATTGCCGGGGGAAGGCAATTAACATGTTAGTCCAGAAACTATGTAGGGAAGAAGAAGTTGGATTTGTGGATTTGTGGTGAAGTTTTGTTGGAAGGGCTGATATGTACATGAAGAACGGGCTTCATCTAAGTGGAAAGGGGGCAGCAGTATTTGCGGATGGACTCACAGCAGCAGTAGACAGTGGCATGGGTAGCATAACAAATATTTTGGTAGTAAACATTGTTTAAACTAGAAGCGCAGGGGGGTTACTTAGAGATGCCTCAAGCAGGACAAGAGGCCACTAGTACAGACAAACCAATAACAAAATGTCCAAAAAACATGTCTGAAGCAGGTTATAGATGTATGTGTTTAAATGCTAGGAGTATAGTAAATAAGAAAAATTAATTAAACATTTCCACTAAGATGAAGCCCATCCCTCATGTACATATCAGCCAACTTCCTCCCAACAAATCCAACTTCCTCTTTACTACATAGCTGCTTAACTAACGTGTTAATTGCCACCCTCCAGCAATTTCGATATCCCTGTTCCCTGCTTCCCAATAGAATCCCTGACAGTATTATCTGCTCAACCGCGTCTGCTTAGCTCTTCTAACTAACTGAATGTATTTCCTTACTATGGCAGTTGTACCCTCCCTCTCTGTGTAGTTAGTCCCTACTTGTACTAAAATAGAACCTCCCTTGCCTGGACCCACTTCTCTGTGATAGCCTCTATTTTTGCCCCTGGAAAACAAACCACCATGTCGTCCCCCTTATTTAGTGCTCTGTCAATCTTCTTAACTATCGAATACACCACAAACACTTTCGGTCTCCACCTCACCCCCTCTATCACTACCTCAGAGTAGCTTTTGCATCAGATCCCTTCCATCGCATTTTGTCCCGCAGTCGTGTCACCTGACAGCCTGTTGTCCATCTCCCTCTCGTCCAGCAACATGTCACCTTTCCCTCCTGTCTCCTGGCTATCTTGTGCTCCTGATGTCTTTGCTCCTGGTGCCTTCGCTTCCATTGCCTTTGCTCCCATCTCCTTCACTCTCATCGTCTTCCCTCCCGTTTCCTTTCGTCCTGTCACCTTACCAAGATTCACCGCCAAAAATATTTAACAATATTGCCATCCAAGGAAAAGGCCCATATGCCAAGTGGACAAGGAAGCCACAGGCTTATCGAGAGTCCAACATTTTTCATCTATTGGTATATGTGTCATGGGCATGCTTGTGTGTGGTGCATGCATCCATTCATGCTTGTTGTGTTTGTATACTGATATATACAATAACGGATATCTGTATTTTTCCATCTTCTCTGTGATAACCTCTAGAAAACAAACCACCACGTCGTCCCCCTTGTCTTGTGCTCCTGATGTCTTTGCTCCTGGTGCCTTCGCTCCCATTGCCTTTGCTCCCGTCTCCTTCGCTCTCATCGTCTTCCCTCCCGTTTCCTTTCGCCCCGTCTCCTTCCGTCCTGTCACCTTACCAAGATTCACCCGCCAAAAATATTTAACAATATTGCCATCCAAGGAAGAGGCCCATATGCCAAGTGGACAAGGAAGCCACTGGCTTATCGAGTCCAAAATATTTCATCTATTGGTATATGTGTCATGGGCATGCTTGTGTGTGGTGCATGCTTGTGTGTGGTGCATGCTTGTGTGTGGTGCATGCTTGTGTGTGGTGCATGCTTGTGTGTGGTGCATGCTTGTGTGTGGTGCATGCTTGTGTGTGGTGCATGCTTGTGTGTGGTGCATGCTTGTGTGTGGTGCATGCTTGTGTGTGGTGCATGCTTGTGTGTGGTGCATGCATCCATTCATGCTTGTTGTGTTTGTATACTGGTGTATATAATAACGGATATCTGTATGGGTGCACATTGCACACTTCCTTTAAGTCATTTTATATTTTTCACGCCTGAGAATGGGAAAATAGATCGATGGAGGAAATCTGGTTATTGTTTACATTATGAAATGTTGCAAATATTCCATCTGGCAAGTGGACAATGAAGCCGTTGACGAGGTTCCAACAATACTTTTGACGACATATTATTAAATTGTATTAGCAAAACATTGTTTAACCCTCATATGTGTGCACTATTTTGTATTAAGCTGTATTGGCAATTTAATGGAACATAGCTTGATACATTCAACTAACATACTCATTGCAAGGTATCATTTGTTGGAAATTTCATGATGTCAGAAAGAAGTTATGCATCAGAAGTTTTCAATATACCTTAGTGTGCGTAGTGATGTCATCTTTGAAACACTGTCAACGAGGGTTTGACCAGTTGTTAGGTCACTAAGGTTGCTGTTGTCAAATCTATAAAAGCATATAATATGTTATGTAGATTAGTTATTATGAATACGAATACTTTTATTTTAGGTAAATAACCCCATAGACAAAAGCACTTAAAACATATAATTATGTATATATAAATAAGTTATTGTGGTTGAAGCTGTAAAAATATATTTTATATTTGGTTTAAGTTAGTTATTAACATATTCATAAGAATGACTTTTCAAGAAAACGTGTGTGTGTGCGTGCGTGCGTGTGTGTGTGTGCGTGCGTGCGTGCATTCGTTCGTGGGAGGCTGTATGAAAGAAAGATATTATAGATAATATGGTTAAACTGTGTTTCATTTCCTGCCTTGGATAAAATACCTTAATGTGTTTTAAACATTCTTCATAATCAATTACTATTTCAGGTATTCGTGTATCCAAAATAAAAATAAAATAACAGTGCATGGCTGGTGCAGCAGACGACATATAATGAACCTTATGCACCTCATGTCATTAATTATCACTAGATGGCGTTGATGGTACTATTTACCGAGTTCTAAAAAATAGCTTCACTTAATACAGTCAAAGGTCACTCAGCCAATATTATAAGGAAGAATTACAATATAGTGATAATCTGCAATGTATGACACAATTGTAAGTGAAACAATACTATTTGGTGTCCGTACTTCATAGGAAATATGTCATAAGTATGTGTTAGGTAAATAGAGCATAGCACACTTATGCCATCACTGTACACATGGCTTTAAGTGCATACATATAGCTAAAATGTGCATGAATGGCTTCACAAAGTACACATGCATGTACATCAAGTGAGCCTACCAAATAAGGTCTTCCTACCTGAGTTCTGTCAGCTGTGGCAGCTGATGCAGTGCGATGGCCAAAGCTTTTGTCCCTGCGCCAGACAGCTGGCAACCACTCAAACTGTCAAACATATAACAACTATCAGTTTAATAACTTAATGAATATGTTGAACATCGCATTACTAGTGTGGACAGGACCTACAGAGCCATGGCTTTACTTAGATATAAACAGGTAAAGGTTATAGTCTTAGACAAGAGACAAGCCGTTTCCATAAGGGTCAATTATTCATTAGGGATGGAAGGTCAGCCATTTCAACATCACTATTTTTGATGATCAGTTTGGTATATGTTGTTTTGTTTCCCTCAGTTTTTCTTGCCATGAGACAATATGAATCTTACTGACATGTTTTGCTGTGCTATAAAAATGCTCGGTGTATTATCACAAGAATATGCATACTATTTTGTATAGAGGCATATGCATGCGTGCATGCACGCATGTGCATACATTGTACACTGTATACATTGTACACATGTACACTGTATACAATATGGTATATCAGACAATACATGGCAGGCCTTGACATTAAGCTTTTGTACCCAGTGGGTGGGGTTTATTTCTTTCGAATATAAACTTTTGGACTGAACACAAAGTTACGGTAAACCTAGCGGGTCCTGGAATGTATATTAAGCAGTCATGACACCTAGCGGACAGTCGGCGAACCAGTCGGTTTATATGAAATCGGTACGTCGAAGGCGTATTGCGATAGCCGATATATATCGCACAGAAGAACATGCTGCGATATTCCGATATTATACTGGTAACACGGCGCAAGCATGCAGACTTTTTTGTTAGGCTCGTACATATCAAAACAAGATGGCAACTATATGAAGCGACAACACAAAATCAGATGACTAATGGGATAAAAACGATCTGAAAACGCGTGGCCCGAACTGGCCCCCAAAAAGGCGACGAGCCAGTGGGCCAGTGTTAATGTACAAACTATATACATGGTTTAAAGTAAACAAGCTCTCACTTAATTTACCAAAAACAAATTTCATGGTTTTCGGACACACAAATGCCCCATATGAATATAATATCTCCATAGACAATATTAAAATTGAACAAGTAAATTGTATTAAGTTCCTTGGGATATATATTGATTGTAAACTCACATGGTTTCAACATGTGAATAAAATTGCAAAGAATCTTTCAGTAATGTGTCGTGTTAAATGGCTGTTGAATGGGACTGCTCTGTATACTTTATATTGTTCGCTTGTACTACCTAATATTGGCTACTGTTGTGAAACATGGGGAACACTTACAAAAAAGAATTCAGCCATTGTATATATTACAGAAATATTCAATCAGAATGTGTGGTCAGTTGGAATACAGAGCTGACTCTAAGCCAGCTTTCGCTAAATTTAATGCACTTACAATTTTTGACCTCATTGATTTTAAATCCATGGTCATAATGTTCAAAATATATAACAAATTAATGCCAAATAATTTTTTTTCTCATTTTAAAATGGTACATACCACTCATCCTCACAATACAAAGCATTGCAGAACAACATTGAAATCTGTGTATCAGTGTGAAAGGTGCAAATAAATGGAATTGTTTAAATAAGATTATTAAACATTGCACTAATGTCTTTGCCTTTAAGAAAAGGTACAGATCACTACTGGTCAGTAAATACAGTCTTCTTTTATTTGACATTACATTTTTTGTTGTGACTACTTTCTAATCTTAATCGTGTGTCAAATTTATTTAGATTAATGATATTTATTTCATCTGTCAAATTATCTATAAATTCATGTCTGTATCATGAAATGGGAAATGCTATTTATAAGTATTACACTTCTTGCATTTCCCTTCAACATTTCAATGTAGGTTTTCAGTATGTATTACAGGGTACAGCAGCTTAATGCTGCTCTCATATAAATCTTTACTGCATTCACTGTGTTGTATGTTTGTATAAATGTTGTTGAAATGTTGAATAAAATTCAATTCAATTCAATGTTGAGGCCTGCATGGGTGCATACTGCACACTGCCTTTAATAGTCATTTCATAGTTTCATGGCTAAGAACGGGAAAATAGTAAAACAGGGGAAATGTTAAATGGTAGATACATTTTAATGTCACATATTCTAACATAATTCTGTCTCTTAGTAAGTCTGTCTGTCTGTCGCTCTGCCTGTCTCTTTGTCAGTATGTCTGTCTCACACATCCTCTCTTTGTTCCTGTCTGTTTGTTTTTTATCTGTCTTTTTCTCTCTGTCTGTCTGTGTGACGATATGAATATTATACATTTATTTTACATGGTTCGATGTTTACACTAGTCATAATAATGTTTACACTACAGTCATAGCAAATGTGCAGTTTCTTATGTAACATGTTGTTTTGTAACTATTGTTGAGCCAGGCGGTAGTCGTAGCAATGTTCATAATCTTAGGTAAGAGGCCAGGCGATAATAATTACTGAAGCGTATCACCACTCCCTGACTGGTAGACTACATAGATGCTGGCCAGTTATGTAACTGGGGTCAGTCGATTGTAGACGGCTGGTGGTAAGTAGCGAGAAGGCAACTATACTGCAATTTGTAAAATTGCGAGAAGGCAACTATAAGTTGCTAGAAGGCAACTATAAGTCGAGAGAAGGCGTCTATACTGCAATTGTACGTCAGTAGAAAGCTGCATGAAGCTAACAAAGTTACAAGACAATCTCAGTTGGAAGCGTGCAAGGAAGCAGATATGAATTTATGTGACAGTGGCACATAAAACCATCATTTGAATTGAAAACTCAAATGATATTTATGTGGGCAATGCTGCAGCTTATATTTTGATTGTATGGTAAGCCAACCTCACCACGTGACAATTTCTTACAATCAAAATGCACGCATAATAATTAGCCTCTCTTTCGATATTGGCCAAAGTTTACGAAGGTAAAATATTTGTTGCTCTCGATATTTTTTAATGTTTTTACCCACCCTCCTACCCCATCTACACCAGTGTTTGTTTGATTTCTGGTTGGGTCGGTTTACTAACTTTGTGTGATATATGTTCGGTGGTTGGTTCCCCCACCTTTGGTGGTTGGTTCCCCCACCTTTACTGATATTTTGTAAGCTGAATATATAAACTAGGTCACAACTGTTTTCATTGTGTATAAATAATGTATATGATGTATACATATTATTGTATTGCATTTTAATATTTGGCTTATTATAAAGCTCGTATACAAACATACATTTGACTTTGTTGTCTTCAGCAAACGAGCCACGGTTTCCATGTCAGTAACTCTTTTGTAGGTAGCTTTGTCCCGCATAAAGGATTTTATGCGGGATAACAAGGCAATGTCAATTAAAATTAAATGGTCAATGGTATAAAAGGCTTTAGAAAGGTCTAACTATATGTTTATGGGTATTTCATCCTGATCCATCTGGGTTATAATCTTATAAATTAATTCCAGTGCAGCATATTCTGTTGAATGCTTGGGTCCACAACCATATTGATGGTCAAAGAAAAATGTGGAGTCTTTTAGATAAGATGACAATTGGTAAAAAATTATTTTTCCAGTACTTTTGAAATAGCTGGTAGAAGAGATATAGGTCTATAATTATTCCTTATTGTTGGCTCACCTTTTTTATAAATTGGAATTACCTTAAAATTGTTTAGTTTATCAAGGAATACTCCTGTGGTTAATACTTGGTTTGTTAATAATGTTAAAGATTTAGTTATTGCAGGTTCAATTATTTTTTAGTAGTTTGGTGCAAAAACCATCAAATTCACAACTATTTTTGCTAGGTAGATTATTTATTGTTCTTTTTACGGTATATTCTTCAATTTTTAAACTGTAAAAACAGTTTATTTTTTATTTAAATATGAATGATCATGAAAGCCTTTGTATTTAATATTGTTTGCCAGATTATTCCCTATATTAGTAAAAAATGCATTAAATTTGTTAACAATTTCCAATTTATCTGTTATAATAGAATTTGCATTTATACAAGTCCAACAACACTGTTGATATCATATTATTATTGTGTTGGCAATTTAGCAATATATCGTTTAATGGAACATAGCTCGATACTTTCAACTAAGTTGTTATTTATTGCATGTATTGCTATATGCTGGAAGCTTCATGCTTTTCTATAAAGAATGTGTATGTCAGAAATTATCAACATACCTCAGTGTCTTCAGTGCTGTCATCTTTGATACATTATCAGCGAGGGCTTGGCCAGTTGTTATTGGGTCACCAAATTGGTTGTTGTCTAACCTGTGACATATATAATATATTTGTAAATAATTTTTTTTTAATATTCACAACTTGCATGTTTTGGAAAAAAACTTGATTTGAAAACTGTTAGTGCAACTAACACTAATTTTTTTTGGTAAACCGCATTAAAATAAGATAAATTTTGTTTCAGGGCCAGAAACTTTGCATTAAAGAAGTGAATAAAAAACAAGACATTCAGGATATATCAAAGAAAATATAGTTTCACTTGCATGTACACAAAACATGTTTCCACGATGTTGTCTCACTTGCATGTACACAAAACATGTCTCCATAATGTTGTTTCACTTGCATGTACACAAAATATGTCTCCATAATGTTGTTTCACTTGCATGTACACAAAATATGTCTCCATAATGTTGTTTCACTTGCATGTACACAAAACATGTCTCCATAATGTTGTTTCACTTGCATGTACACAAAATATGTCTCCATGATGTCTCACTTGCATGTACCCAAAACATGTCGCCTCTGACTTTGTCACATGATTTTAGTCTGACAACAAGATATTTATTGTTACAAATCCTTTTCAAAGAATTGTGTATAACTCTGTGGATTCGTGTATCAAAATTATCGATGGCATGATAAACAAATATAGTACTTGCACAATCATTAAAACACGATTTGCTGATTTTTAGTTTGTTGGTAGTGTTCTGCATTCTGCATTAGATTCAGGGTTATGACCTTAGTGTTGATGGGGATCTTCATCAAGGCATTGTTTACAATGTGCTTATTAGTGTGAAATTCAGAAATCGCACAATTCAATAATGACTGACATTGTTGTTTCCATATATCACAAACAGCTGAGGGATAACTAACACTGTTCACCATGGTGGCGAGGCACCATTCACCATGGTGGCCATGCACAGTTCAATGTGGGGGCAAGGCATTGTTCACCATGGTGGCGAGGCACCATTCACCATGGTGGCCATGCACCGTTCAATGTGGGGGCAAGGCATTGTTCACCATGGTGGCAAGGCACCATTCACCATGGTGGCAAGGCACCGTTCACCGTGGTGGCAAGGCACTGTTCACCAAGGTGGCAAGGCACCGTTCACCATGGTGACAAAGCACGGTTCACCAGGGTGGCAAGGAACCGTTCACTGTGGTGGCAAGGAACCGTTCACTGTGGTGGCAAGGAACTGTTCACCGTGGTGGCAAGTGGTACGACTTCCTTATACGTCTTGGACCATTTGACACTAACATCAATGTCCTACCACAGATGAAATGACTTTCATCTGGTCTCAGCCTCCCACCCCCTCAGATGAAAGTTTGTAAACATTGATATGATGATATCAATATATTAAAAATATTGGTCAATCTACATTGATTCATACTCTATCATTTGCCTATGTGCATTAACTTTGAATAACAATAATATTACAAATTATATAAAAAAAAATTGTTTGGGCTCTAATTTGTGGTGGAGATATTCACTGATCGCTTCAGGTTTTGACTTCAGCGTCCCATAAATAACTTGAGCTTTATTGCATATGTTTTTCTTGTTCAACCCCAAATTCTCTATAATGTTTTTCTCCCACTCTTTGTTGACAATCTTTTCATATTCTGAAGATGGAATTTTGAAGATGTGCATCACTTTTGGTGATCCAAAAATTGTAGGTTGATGAAGCGGTTTCTTTGGTGTCGCCATTTTTGAATGAGCGTATCATGTGACGGCATAAAATGAATAATGAAATGGTGTGATCATTTTCTCCGTGTGCACGAACAGAGTGAAAGTCCAAAGCGTAAAATATCAATGTCCGACGACAGACGAAACAGCCTCTGACCCTCCCTCCCCACAAACGAAAGTAATTTTGTTTAATATCCGACATCGATGTCCTGAGATGAACCCTTATTGTAGTGAAAAAAAGATGTAGTGTAACAAGCAGAGATCCATTTCACCAGTCATTGTGTCGCAACACAAAGGAAAAAGTACCACTGGAATAACATAACATTTATGTAGGAAGTAAACGCCAGCCACAGGTTAATATTATTTCAGTGGTTGCTGTAAGAAAGAAATACATATTAGGCGATATGGTTATATGGGGTTTAATTTTCTGACTTGGGTTAAATGTGTATTAAACAGTATTCTTATTCAAGTAATATTTCAAATAGCAGCACATGGCTGGTGCAACAGATAATGGATGATGGGAAATATTAACATCAAGGCATAAATAATCGCCAAATGCAGTTGATATTGCGCCAAGGAAACAAACTTTACTTCACAAGGGAAAATTACAATATCATAGTCCGTGGCTAAGTGACAGCCATAACACACTAATGCCATAACACACTAATGCCATAAGAATACATGATTCATGTGTTTATGTACAGTTAAAATATGTCCGAATGTCTCGACTCTTGTTGCTTGTATGAATTTCTTTTAAGGTCCACTATGGAAATAAGATGACTACTGGTACACTTGTGCAATTTCTTTATAGTGCTCCTTTTTATGGCATTTTTACATGTATATGTGCTATAAATAAAATATATCATCATCATGTACATCAATGTGTATGAAAGTAACACACTTGAATATTAGATATTCTTACCTGAGTCTTATCAAATCTGGCAGGTGTTGCAGTGCATAGGCCAAAGCATTTGCCCCCGCGTCAGTCAGCTGGCAGCCACTCAAACTAGAACACATACACAACAATGGGAGGGAAGGAGATAGGATGGAAGGAGATGGGCGGGGGGCGACGTGAGTGATGGAGACAGGAGCAAATGCATCAGGAGCGAAGGTGAAAGGAGCACAACATAACCAGGAGACAGAAGGGAAAGGTGACATGTTGATGGATGAGAAAGACAACATGCTGCCAGGTGATACGACAGAATATGACGGAAGGGAACCGATGCAAGAGCTACTCTGACGTAGTGATAGAGGGGGTGAGGAGGAAACTGAGAGTGTTTGTGGGGAATGTTGATAGGAAGACTAACAGAGCGCTAGACAAGGGGGACAACACTGTAGTTTGCTTTCCATAGGCAAAAATAGAGGCCATCACGGAAAGGGTGGTGAAAAGGAAGGATCTATTCTAGTACACGTATACAGTAATAATGCAGAGTGAGGGTACAACTGCCATAGTTAAGAGATACAGGCAGTTAGTCAGAACATTTAAGCAGACACGCGTTGAGCAGATAATTCTGTCAGGGATTTTACCAGTAATGGGAAGCCTGAGGATGGCAATTAACGCTAGGACACACACCATGCAACCAATGAGAAGGAAGGAGAACACCAACCAGCAGAAGACAACATGCCATAGGTCTGCCCTACATTAGTAAACTATCAGAACAAGTAGCAAGGATATTCAAATCCTAAAACATCCCGGTTTACCACAAACCTATCAACACCCTGAGGTCACTGTTGATACACCCAAAAGACAGAACAGCAAAGGCAGCAAAGTGTGGGGTAGTATATGACATACAATGCCCAGAATGTGACCAACACTATATAGGAGAAACAGCCAGAACTATTGGCACAAAAATCAAAGAACATCTATCTTGTCGCCAACCCCTATCACACAAACTGAACACAGGCCATCAGTGCTCTATGAAGGATGTTAATATTCTAGACCACGAGGAGAAAAATAAAAGAGGCGATTAACATCCAAGGGAGAAACCTACGCTGAACCGAGACATTGGCCAGGAGCTCCCACCAGTCCTACTCCAGCTTGTGTCACATGACATTGGTCATGTGACACATCCGTAACTTCAGTCTGTTGAAGAAGACTGCGAGATGCAGTTGAAATATACAGAACAAACACTAAGTTTCTTGAGAGGTAATTATGCTTAATATTACTAACCAAGAAACCGGATCATCTATCCATTCAAGAATTCTTTTGATGATTTGAAAAAAAATACACACTTTTTAATTAAACCAACTGTGTAATATTAGTTAAACTAGTCACACACTACATATTAGGACATCAACTAACCAGATTCATGATAGGCTAAATCAGTTGAGGATAGTTTTAATTAAAGACCATATGGTGGACTTCGTTGTTAGACATAAATTATTAAATCCATCATGGATTTCTAAAAGTGAGGTCATGCTTAACAAATACGCTGGTTTTTTTTGAGGAAATCACTAAGTAGATAGACGAGGAATCACCTAGATATTATCTACTAACATTTTCAGAAAGCTTTCAACAAAGTGCCACATCAAACATTACTACTTAAATTAAAAGCCCATGGTATCGGGGATGGCATAATTGAATTTATAGAAAAATGGGTGACTGAGATTGCCAAGGCCCAGGTGGCAAGTGGACAAGGAAGCCATTGGCTTATCGAGAGTCCAACATATTTAATCTGTATGTAATCCGCCCTCCTGAGATATGTGTCAACCTTGTTTAAAAACATATTCAAGCTGCTAGCAGTTACACATGGGGAGGTTTCAAACTGGAAATCAGTATTGAGTGGGTACCCCGAGCATCAGTGTTAGGACCTTTATTATTCTTAATATATATCACTGACTTATTCATTCTTATTCAACTAGAGGACACGAGGCAACATTAGTAAAGCATCAGTGTAGATTGGATATCAGGAAGTACTCGTTCTCAGAGGACAATTAATGAATGGAACAAATTATCTACAGATTGTGTAACTAGCAGCGTGAATATGTTTAAAAACTAGGACATATATCTCAGGAGGACGGATTACACGTAGATGAAAAAATGATGGCTTCCTTGTCCACTTGCCATCTGGGTATTTGCCTTGGACGGCAATCTTGTTAAATCTTGTTAAATATGCAATGTCAGCATAATAAATTGATAAATCCAATGACTGCAAAAACAGAGTGCAGATCGGACCATTAAACACATGGCTTTATTTAGATGAAACAAGTAAAGGTCCTAATAAATGTTTGAGACATAATTGGTTGCTTATTGTAGCATTTCTGCTATTTTTGTAGTTAGAATTCAATTTCCTAATGCTTTATTTATGGGTTAAACATTTAAAGTCTGACTGAATGCATTGGATTGTGCTGGCGCTGACTGGTGTTATGTAAGTAAGAGGAAGAGAAACGCCCAAAGTGTCAACAGTGAGACGACAGCAGACAGACGCCAGAGACCAGCCCTTCACCCCGTTCGGTACATGATACGTGAGTCAATGGCAGACAGACGCCAGAGACCAGCCCTTCACCCCGTTCGGTACATGATACGTGAGTCAATGGCAGACAGACGTCAGAGACCAGCCCTTCACCCCGTTCGGTACATGATACGTGAGTCAATGGCAGACAGACACCAGAGACCAGCCCTTCACCCCGTTTGGTACACGATACGTGAGTCAAAGGCAGACAGACGTCAGCGACCAGCCCTTCACCCCGTTCGGTACACGATACGTGAGTCAATGGCAGACAGACGCCAGAGACCAGCCCTTCACCCCGTTCGGTACACGATATGTGAGTCAATAGCAGACAGACGTCAGAGACCAGCCCTTCACCCCGTTCGGTACACGATACGTGAGTCAATGGCAGACAGACGCCATAGACCAGCCCTTCACCCCGTTCGGTACATGATACGTGAGTCAATGGCAGACAGACACCAGAGACCAGCCCTTCACCCCGTTCGGTACACGATACGTGAGTCAATGGCAGACAGACGCCATAGACCAGCCTTTCACCTCGTTCGGTACATGATACGTGAGTCAATGGCAGACAGACACCAGAGACCAGCCCTTCACCCCGTTCGGTACACGATACGTGAGTCAATGGCAGACAGACGCCATAGACCAGCCCTTCACCCCGTTCGGTACATGATACGTGAGTCAATGGCAGACAGACACCAGAGACCAGCCCTTCACCCCGTTCGGTACACGATACGTGAGTCAATGGCAGACAGACGCCATAGACCAGCCCTTCACCCCGTTCGGTACATGATACGTGAGTCAATGGCAGACAGACACCAGAGACCAGCCCTTCACCCCGTTTGGTACACGATACGTGAGTCAAAGGCAGACAGACGTCAGAGACCAGCCCTTCACCCCGTTCAGTACACGATACGTAAGTCAATGGCAGACAGACGCCAGAGACCAGCCCTTCACCCCGTTCGGTACACGATACGTGAGTCAATAGCAGACAGACGTCAGAGACCAGCCCTTCACCCCGTTCGGTACACGATACGTGAGTCAATGGCAGACAGACGCCATAGACCAGCCCTTCACCCCTTTCGGTACATGATACGTGAGTCAATGGCAGACAGACACCAGAGACCAGCCCTTCACCCCGTTCGGTACACGATACGTGAGTCAATGGCAGACAGACGCCATAGACCAGCCCTTCACCCCGTTCGGTACATGATACGTGAGTCAATGGCAGACAGACACCAGAGACCAGCCCTTCACCCCGTTCGGTACACGATACGTGAGTCAATGGCAGACAGACGCCATAGACCAGCCTTTCACCTCGTTCGGTACATGATACGTGAGTCAATGGCAGACAGACACCAGAGACCAGCCCTTCACCCCGTTCGGTACACGATACGTGAGTCAATGGCAGACAGACGCCATAGACCAGCCCTTCACCCCGTTCGGTACATGATACGTGAGTCAATGGCAGACAGACACCAGAGACCAGCCCTTCACCCCGTTCGGTACACGATACGTGAGTCAATGGCAGACAGACGCCATAGACCAGCCCTTCACCCCGTTCGGTACATGATACGTGAGTCAATGGCAGACAGACACCAGAGACCAGCCCTTCACCCGTTTGGTACACGATCACGTGAGTCAAAGGCAGACAGGCGTCAGAGACCAGCCCTTCACCCGTTCAGTACACGATACGTAAGTCAATGGCAGACAGGCGCCAGAGACCAGCCCTTCACCCGTTCGGTACACGATACGTGAGTCAATAGCAGACAGGCGTCAGAGACCAGCCCTTCACCCCGTTCGGTACACGATACGTGAGTCAATGGCAGACAGACGCCATAGACCAGCCCTTCACCCCTTTCGGTACATGATACGTGAGTCAATGGCAGACAGACACCAGAGACCAGCCCTTCACCCCGTTCGGTACACGATACGTGAGTCAATGGTAGACAGACGCCATAGACCAGCCCTTCACCCCGTTCGGTACATGATACGTGAGTCAATGGCAGACAGACACCAGAGACCAGCCCTTCACCCCGTTCGGTACACGATATGTGAGTCAATGACAGACAGACGCCAGAGACCAGCCCTTCACCCCGTTCGGTACACGATACGTGAGTCAATGGCAGACAGACACCAGAGACCAGCCCTTCACCCCGTTCGGTACACGATACGTGAGTCAATGGCAGACAGACGCCAGAGACCAGCCCTTCACCCCGTTCGGTACACGATACGTGAGTCAATAGCAGACAGACGTCAGAGACCAGCCCTTCACCCCGTTTGGTACAAGATACGTGAGTCAATAGCAGACAGACGTCAGAGACCAGCCCTTCACCCCGTTCGGTACAAGATACTTGAGTCAAAGGCAGACAGACGCCAGAGACCAGCTGTTCACTCCGTTCGGTACATGATATGTGAGTCGATGACAGACAGACGCCGGAGACCAGCCCTTCGTGGTACACAATACGCGAGTCGATGGCAGACAGATGCCAGAGACCAGCCCTTCACCCCGTTCGGTACACGATACGTGAGTCGATGACAGATAGACACCGGAGACCAGCCCTTCATGGTACACGATACGTGAGTCGATGGCAGACAGATGCCAGAGACCAGCCCTTCACCCCGTTTGGTACACGATAAGTGAGACGATGGCAGACAGACGCAGTAGACTAGCCCTTCACCCCGTTCAACATGCGAGGGGAGCGATACGTCCGATGATGGCAGATAGACACTGGAGACCAGCCCTTCATCCTGGTTGTTATGCAAGGGAAGCGATACGTCAGAAGACGGCAGACAGACACTGGAGATCAGCCCTACACCTCGTTTGATACTCAACTGATGTAGCATGATGCCCATTACTGGTAAGATTGCCCATTACCCATTGATGCATGACAATTGTTGAATCACCAAACTGTGACTCATCGATCGGAAGGCCATCACCATCTCTGATGAAGAAACGTGCGGTATACTGCGACTCACCGCCACACGAAGGGCGGAATGAACGGTTCGTAAGAATGGGACCAGCATGTTGTTTAGGGATTAGATGTTGTTTAGGGATTATATGTTGTTTAGGGATTAGATGTTGTTTAGGGATTAGATGTTGTTTAGGGATTAGATGTTGTTTAGGGATTAGATGTTCAGAATCAACTGTATAGTTGTTAAAACAGAGTGATGTGATTGTAAGACTAGTCATGTTATGGAAGCATACACAACGATGTTGTAGATACCCATGATAGGGTATTGATGATAAGAATTATTCCTATTGAATTGATGTTGGAACAGTCTTGCGTCAGGTTAGATGTTAATAGAAGCTTCAGTGATTTCATCAGGCGATTGACCCATGGCTGATTGTCATAGAATCGGAATGTTAGTTTATATTACATGGACCCAGGAGTCGTAACATGCATAGTACCTATGCTGTATTGAATGTTTATTTTTCCTTCACTTGTCTTTGTTGTCTTGTTCACTTGTGCAACCACCATTCATGAGCATTGAAATATATAAATAGGGAAACCGAACTAGACCTGAGCAAAATTAGTGAGTGGAAACCTCGCCAACAAGACTAATATCGAGTGTATTACAAGAATATGCATACCTATGTTTGTGTATTGGTATATGCGTATGTGCGTGCGTACATGCGTGCGTGCATGCTTGTACGTGTACATGCAGGCATGAGAATATAGGTAAAAGGAAAAATAGGTAAACGAAGGAAATGTTCCCATGGTGCCTCAGCAAACTGCTAAGTATTGGCATTGAGCTCTGGATGCATTGAACATAACTAGTCAACTGAGTTGAACTTATCTGATTTTTTACATTATGAAATATTGCAAATATTTAATCTGGCAAGTGGACTTATGAGATTCCAACAATACTTTTGACGATATATTATTAAAATGTATTAGCAAAACATTGTTTAACCCTCAAATGTGTGCACTATTTTGTATTAGGCTGTATTGGCAATTTAATGGAACATAGCTTGATATGTTCGACTAACATATTCATTGCATGTATAGCTATTTGTTGGAAATTTCATGGTGTCAGAAAGAAGTTATGCATCAGACGTTTTCATCATACCTTAGTGTTCGTAGTGATGTCATCTTTGAAACACTGTCGACGAGGGTTTGACCAGTTGTTGGGTCACTAAGGTTGTTGTTGTCAAACCTATAAAAGCAAATAATATATATTATGTAGATTAGTTATTATGAATACGAATACTTTTATTTCAGGTAAATAAACCCACATACAAGCACTTAAAAACATCTAATTAGGCATATATAAATAAGATCAAAAATAAATCAGTTACAATAAGTAAAAAAAATACATATCGGGTACATTAAAAATAAATACATACATAAAAACAAATGTACTAAAAATAAATACCCCAATATATATATATTAATAAATAATTAATTTAAATATATAAATACCAATATATATATATTAATAAATAATTAATTTAAATATATAAATGGGATGTAAAATCACCACTGTACACAATAAAATGTTTGTGCCTACCTAGACCACGTGGGTCCATTCGGAATATTATTTTATACAAGTGTTCATACATTTGATCAAATTATTTTCAATGTCATAAACCCGTTTTCTAAAACCATAACCATTCTTGCACAACGGGGCTTCAAAATGATCAATGGAATTGTTAACAAACATACAACTGACACTGTCCCATCTATTGTATCCTAACATTCGCCAATGCATGTTGTTGTAGGCCACTTTCAGTTTCAAATAAGTACTCTTATTAAACTTTGCCCAGAGTTGGGAACAACAAATTGTACAATAGGCATGAAATAGATGCAATTTTACAAAAACTGAACAGTTGTGAAATTTCTGAATTATATTGTTAGACCTGGCATAAAAACGATGCAGATGTTTTAACATATCTTCGTCATCCTTCAGATCATCACAAATGATTATACCTAAATATATCGCCTTTTCAACATATTCAAGTAAACATCGGGACATTTTAGTTGATAGCCATGTGGTTTGACAACCATACATATCGATTTTATAGGGTTATATAAAATATCATTTTCAAAACCATATTTAGAACATGTATTCAATAAAGCCCGTAGACCACAGGGGCTTGGCGCAATAACACAAATCGTCTGCATAAAACATATGGTTAGCACAGCAGTTGTTAATGTGACATCCAATACCAGCAATGTTTAATGTATTACCATCCATATATACTGTATATAAATATGGTGATAATATCCCACCTTCTCAAACACTGTTGGATACATTAAAAAAAAATTTGGAGGTCATGGAACTCCATTTAATACAGAACACTTAGGTTCTGTAGCAGCAAAAGAGAATACATATGGGCAATATAGGCGCACCTCGATTAAGTAGTTTCTTAAGGTAGTTGGGGTGACTAATGTGTCAGTCGATTTTTTTAATTTTTTTCCTCATAATACTGACACCACAAATAATCGCCTTGCATTAACGTCGTATTTTGCCAATCCATCTTTTAATTCCATCTTTAAAAAACAGTCCTTTTGGAAATCCCCCTGACTTCTTAGAAACGCTGATGATGTTTCCATAGTAATGACCGCATGGGCGTTGATCTTCGTACCAGCTTTATTCGTTGCCATGACCGCAGAACATATGATCGTCTGGTTACTGTGACTGCAGTACCTAACTAAATCATGTCCTTAAACCAACAAATATCAGCGCTAATGTAGTTTATTGTGCCTTTGAAGCTATAATGGAATACGCCCTGCCACGTGTTTGTCAGATGGCTGGTGTACCCTGATATAACACATTACAAACACAGATTCAAGGTCCATTTTTACGGCAAATTAAGGGGACAAATCAATATTAGAAATGGACGTCATTTTTTTTCCAACAATATGTAAAACGCCAGTGAAAATCGTCACATTTCAAGCATGATACACGAATCTATTGACATTTCTGTTATTACTAACAATCAAGAAATGTTACCCAATTAATTTTTTTATAAAAACTACAATACTTATGACGTTGCAATTTGGCGAATGAACGCGTCTTACATGTATACAACTTTACATGGATTGGAATTACGAATGGTGAAGGGTTTGTGCCAAAAATACACTGCCACTTTAAGCTGTCGTTCAACTTTTGCTTAATTTATTCATGGTGGTGTAGCAAACATAATTGGTTTATGTTAAAAAAATTTTCCTCAAAGTTATCCGTGACAGTGTCATGCTTATATGTATGTCGTTTATTTCTTTGGGATTTCTCAAAAGGATTTAACATTTTGTGGCTATTTTTTCACATTTACAATTTTTTTTAATCTTGTAACATAACCAAATAACTGAAAAACTCAAAATTTTATTAATCTGGAATATTATATAGTATTCCAACTACAATATGTGAAGAAATGGTTAATTTATCTTCTACTGAAACTACTAAATTCAAGACAAGCATACAATAGCCACTCCAGCTACCTTAAAAAAAGTGTCTAATGGTTAACTTTATCGAATGCTTTAGATGCATCTAAACAACATGTACATACTGGGCTGTTGTAGACTCTATAGTACTGAATAATTTTTTTTAACACATGTACAATGATAAGCGGAGTTACCCTACTTGAATCCAAACCGATTGTCAGTTGCATCCAGGTGGGATTCCATTAGTTCAAGCAATATTTCAAAAAATCTCGGAAGTGAGTTTACCAATGCAATGGGTGTGTAGGTATTAACATAGTTAGTGTCACCAGATTTGTTTTTTATCAAGGGAGTAATAATCATTTTCATAAAATCATCAGGTCCATATATGATAATAGTAGTGTAAAAAATGGACAGTAATATATTGATGCACCTATCTGCATGTTTAAAATGTTCGGCAGATAGTCCATCATTACCACATGATTTGCTAAACTTCAGTGTGTCTATAGCATTCTGCACCATGTGAGGTGTAATGTGTATATTATTGTCATTATAAAAGATCCCTGCATAAGAATAGACACTATTTAACAAGGATTCAAAATGTACTTTCCACATAACAGATATGGAAGATGGGTTAGTAGCACCGTTGACAGTGGTGACAATGGGTGGAACTTTCTTGTATGTTTTGGACACATTTATCCAGAAAGATGCAACACCTTTATTATGCATGGAAGTTGCCATTGCATCTGCACGAGCCATTTCTTCTCTTTGTTGGCACTGCTTGAGCAGATATTTAAAGTTTGCTAGTTCGCTGCATGAGGTCACAAATTGGGCCACATTTAGGTTTTCCCATATTATTAACATATTATTTACCAGTACCAGTTTTCAAGAAAAAAATATGTTTATTTAAAAACGTTTAGTCCACTGCTATTAAATAAGTGCTATGCTTACTGAAACAGTACAAATATGTATGGAAATGTTCATCAAATTACTTACTAAATATATTTTGAAAACGAAATGTGAAGACCACTTTTAAGTAAAACTATAGTGCTTGGTGTCCCTACATCAGAGATATGTCGTAGGTACGTGTTAGGAAAATACAGCATAAATGCCCACTTAGATATCACACTTATGTCCTAAGTGTTCTTCCTACATGAGTTGTGTCAGCTGTGGTAGGTGATGCAGTGCGTCGGCCAAAGCTTTGGTTCCTGCGCCCGACAGCTGACAGCCATTCAAACTGGAACACATATAAACAATGTTGCTATAATAACTGACTGAATCTGTTGAAGACTGCATTATTAGAGTCACCATTGGTTGGCCGGGGCCGAAGCAACGACGAGTCAATTTCATAACGGTGAACTGTTCATTGGAGATGGAAGGTCAGAAACTTCAACATCAGGGTTTTCGAAGAACAGTTTGGTATATGGGTGGACATCTGTTTTTTTCTTTCCATGAGTGGGTATCGACAATACTGAGACTGGTTCTTTGTGTGTAGGTTTGTCGGATAATTGGTAGTTTGTATATCATTAACGTGTCCAGTCATGTCAAATGCCCATTGTATTATCAGAAAAAAAAATGCATACTATGTTTGTGTAATGATATATGCATGCATGTATGCATATGTGTGCATGTATGCATGCGTCTGAACATGCGTGCATGCATGGGAAAAGGTATGCATGCATGTGTGTTATTATGTTGATGTGTTTCTACCTATATTTGTATACTGGTTATTACAATACATGGACATCAGTATGGTCCTTATATATTTTTTGCAGCTGAGAACGGGAAAATAAAAAACCAGTGGAAGTGTTCCCATAGCGCTTCAGCAAACTGCAAGTTATTCGGTTTGAGTGCTGGATGCATTGAGAATACGTAGGGGTGTGGTGTCGTAATCTACAAAATACGTAGGGGTGTGGTGTCGTAATCTACAAAATACGTAGGGGTGTGGTGTCGTAATCTACAAAATACGTAGGGGTGTGGTGTCGTAATCTACAAAATACGTAGGGGTGTGGTGTCGTAATCTACAAAATCACCATCATATTTCAATTGTTAGCTTATGATCCAAACAGAAAAATGCATTTCATAAAGAATCCATCATAAACATTGTTTTTAAGGGGACACAGTGGTTATGAAACGTCATGTTTTAATAACTGTTTTATATTAATGACTGTTCATCCTATCGTAACCAAATTTAGTGTACTATGTCTATATGAAATAAGGTAACATGACATAATAATCAATTTGCATGATGGTAACTGTGATAACCATATACTCTTAAATGCTGCCTGGGTGGCTTTGTCAGAAGTTGCATAAATATTTAATTCATATATGTATATTTTGTATTTACTCTAACAAATACTATATCATGTTGTGCAATGAAATAATTACTCATTTATTCAATCACACCACAGTACTTCACTGCACAACTTGATATGTAGGATATAGATACACTTGAAAGAATACAGAGGAGAGGAATTAAAATGGTTCCAGAAATGGGAATAAAAATATTGATAGAAATATATTTTTTTCACTCAAGAAAGATAGTAGAACTAGAGGACATGAGGTAACATTAGGTAACATATATATATATAATCAAAGTTAATTTAATAAACAGGGCAACAGCCAACACTGCATACAACACAACAACGCCCGTGTCATCTCCCCTTCACCCCGTCACCACTCTTCTCCGTGGAGTCGGGAGGGGTGTCACTACAGGGCGGGGGGGGTCAATGGCGAGCGAATATTGCCAGAATACCGCACTCATGATGTTATCTAACAGAATGGCGCGGCCCATGAAATTAAGATGTGTGTTCAACAAGGTTTCCCCAGTAAACCACTGGCGTGATATTCTTAATTGTAGTTACAAATGGTTATGTTTTAGTAACTCTTATAGGTGCATAAGCCGAAAACCATGACTTCTGTTTCGCTTTAAAGAACACCTAAAACACCTATTGATGCAAAACATATCTATCATACATAGGCAGCATGGCCTAACTACATTATTTCTATTACTTTCATGGCTGAGAACAGGAACAGAGAAAAACAGAGAAAATGTTCCCATGGCGCTTCAGCAAACTGCGAGGTACTGGGACTGATCACTTAATAATTAGTGGTTTGGGTCATGATCCTCCAAAGGCACCATCATATTTCAATTTCTAGTTTATAATCAAAGAGAAGTGCATATATATATGATTTGCTCTTTAAGCAAAGCATATATATATGTATATATATATATATATATATATATATATATATACTTTGGTTATAGAGCAAATCAAAGGGTGTTTTAATTAGTGGTCTTCAAGATTGCAATTAACGCACTCAGGTACACACGCACACATCAATAAAAGTGCACACATCTAACCTTCTTCTGTCTCTTTTTATGTACATGTATGTCGTTTTCTCTCTGTCTATATATGTGTCAGTTTTTCTCTCTTTCTCTCTGTCTATATATGTGTCAGTATGTCTCTCTGTTTACATCTGTGTCAGTATGTCTCTCTTTCTCTCTGTCTACATCTGTGTCAATATGTCTCTCTTTCTCTCTGTCTATATCTGTGTCATTACGTCTCAATCTCTCTTTCTCTCTATGTGCATGTATTTGTCTGTTTCTCTTTCTTTTTGTTTGTCTGTCGGCCCATCTGCCCGCCTGGTGCTGTACTCCAGCTGGCAAGTAGACCATAAAGGCATTGTCTTATGCAAGTCCATCAATTCTTTTGACAGCATATTATTAAATTCTATTAACATTACATTGTTTAACGAAACATACTTGACACTTTCGACTAACATTTTCAATGCACACATCATAGTTATTTGCTGCATTTCCATGCTGTTATGTTAAAGTCTCATGTTGTCATAAAGAACTTAAAACATCAGACATTTTCTTCATACCTCAGTTGTTGTAGTGCTGTCATCTTTGAGACACTGGCAGCTAGGGATCCAATGGTTATTGGGTTATCAAATCGGTTGCTGTCTAACCTGTGAAAATATGATTTAAAATTATTAACATATCTGAACGTAATTACAGCCTATACATTTTAACAGTTTTTCATTAGACAATTAGTTGATTTAAAAACTCTTAGTGCAGATCGACTTCTTACTTACTTCTCTTCTTTGCAACCCAGTTGGTGCATAAGGTACCCTAGTTGGTGCATAAGGCACCCTTGTTGGTGCATAAGGCATCCTAGTTGGTGTATAAGGCATCCTAGTTGGTGCATAAGGCATCCTAGTTGGTGTATAAGGCATCCAAGTTGGTGCATAAGGCATCCTAGTTGGTGCATAAGGCACCCTAGTTGGTGTATAAGGCATCCTAGTTTGTGTATAAGGCATCCTAGTTGGTGCATAAGGCATCCTAGTTGGTGTATAAGGCATCCAAGTTGGTGCATAAGGCATCCAAGTTGGTGCATAAGGCATCCTAGTTGGTGCATAAGGCATCCTAGTTGGTGTATAAGGCATCCTAGTTGGTGTATAAGGCATCCTAGTTGGTGCATAAGACATCCTAGTTGGTGTATAAGGCATCCAAGTTGGTGCATAAGGCATCCTAGTTGGTGCATAAGGCACCCTAGTTGGTGCATAAGGCATCCAAGTTGGTGCATAAGGCACCCTAGTTGGTGCATAAGGCATCCAAGTTGGTGTATAAGGCACCCTAGTTGGTGCATAAGGCATCCTAGTTGGTGTATAAGGCATCCTAGTTGGTGCATAAGGCATCCTAGTTGGTGCATAAGGCATCCTAGTTGGTGCATAAGGCACCCTAGTTGGTGCATAAGGCATCCAAGTTGGTGCATAAGGCATCCTAGTTGGTGCATAAGGCACCCTAGTTGGTGCATAAGGCACCCTAGTTGGTGCATAAGGCATCCAAGTTGGTGCATAAGGCACCCTAGTTTGTGCATAAGGCACCCTAGTTTGTGCATAAGGCACCCTAGTTTGTGCATAAGGCTTCCTAGTTGGTGCATAAGGCACCCTAGTTTGTGCATAAGGCAATCTAGTTTGTGCATACGGCACCCTGGTTGGTGCATAAGGCATATCTACTGACATATATATTACATATATTGTACACAAAAGCGGAAGGCATGAAAAACTTGGACACTGCTAAAAGTTCCACTACAAATGTTAAGGTGAGACACCCCATGTTAATAGATTTTTTTTATTTGATTAGTGCAATTGTTTGAGTAAAAAACTGTTTTCTGCCAGACTCCCGTTTCCGTGGTAACAAACAAAATGGCCACCATTTTGAACAGATACAAGTATTGGCAAATTGAGAATCAATGTCATTCTTTATTGAACTAAGATATCATTATAATTCTTGCAGAACCATTTTCAGAAAATAGTAATTACACAACTAGCAGAAAATATATAAAAAAGGTTGTTTTTGTTAATAATTTATTTGTAAATTCCATAGAAACTTCTTTTTTGGCAGCAAATACTTATGTAACTTTCAATGTTTTGATTATTTTGATAATGTTTCCTGCTAGTTGTGTAGAGAAGAGTAAACTGAATACAACACTTAAAACCTCGTTGGGCTAGCATAATTATTTCTAGAGATATCCTTCATCCACATGTGAAAAACAATGTTTAGAGAAAACAGCCATCAAAGATTGAAAAATGGGAATTATTACTGGAAAGAGGCATTGTTTATTCATGAATAACAGTGACTTAGAGGTATGTAACTGTTATAAAAGTGAATTTTATTAATAGTAAATGTACATAGCTATCAGAATACAGTGAAAACACATTTTGAGTAATTTTCTCTCTCAAAAAAATGTAATTTCACCTGGGGTGTCTCACCTTAATGTTGACACACATATATTGTAGTGAATAAACAGAATGTCATGTAGCAAACATATATATATATATATTTCACAAGTCATGTTATCATAACACAAAGTAAAATTGGAAAAACATAATACTGATAGTGGAATTAAGTGGCAGTGACAGATTTATATTATTTGGTTGCGAAAGAACAAATTATGTCATGCGTTATATGATTAAATGGAGCTACATTACTGGCCTTGGGTAAATAAAATGTTAAACAACATTCATATATAATTACTATTTAAGGTATCCGTATTCGATGATCTAAAGAAAAAGTATGTGGCATATGGCTGGTGCAGCAGACGACTGAGGCAGCAGACGATGGATAGTGGAACTTGACGCACATCAGGTGATTAGTGATCAATGTATAGTGTTATCAACCTTTATAAGAAAATTTACTTCACTGAATAGAGTCAAAGGCCACTCAACCAATATTGAAAGGAAGACTTATAATGTGGTCAAATGTCCACAATTCATGTGTGAAATTACAGTATTTGTTTTATTCCTTTATTATTATTCAATTAATTTTCGAGTGGCAGATGTGATATGTGATATCATTTATGCCATTCCACAAAATATACCATGACAGTTTTTAAAAAGTTAATTAATAAACGGATAAATAAATAATTAAAATGTCCATATAAAAAGAGTGTTTAAAACAATTACTAAACAAGTCAATTAAAGTGTTACTAAAAATAATAAATAAGCTAATAAATAATTAAAAAGTAATTTCCGCCGATTCCTATATTACACTCTCAAGTCGTATGATCCCGCCCCAACTCCCGCCACTGTCCACGGTCGAATGCACGCAGTGTTGTCTGTGGTCGACCCTTTAATGACGTCTCCATGAAAAAGTTGTTGATCGCACGCTGCGCGGGAGCATCAGGTGGCATATGGAGCACGTGTCCGAACAGACTCCATCGGGCAGTGAGGATGGCTTCACTGATGGGATGACATCAGTAACGGTGGCTGGCGTTATGTACTCGATCTCGTCCAGGAACGGACATGGCAAGCTGATAAAATCAGTGTCATCAGCGTATTCAACATCCAGCGGTAGGCTTCCATCGGCTGGTGGGTGCATCGGATGGCTTGCGGCATGCCAATCGTAGTTGTGAACTCATGACAATTGCCTATTGACAGGCACGGCTCGAGCTAGGTGGCTGCGAGAAGGAAGCAGATCATTTGCAGTTCTTACTCGCCGAGGAATGTTTGCGGTATGTCTAGGAGCTTGTCGCGACGAATGGTGTCGAAGGCGCAACTCAAGTTGATGCTGAGAAATTCGACCGATGCACGCTGGCACTGCACTTTCGCACACAGCCAACGGTATCTGAAAGCTATTATTCGGAATCCCGATTGCGACGGCGAAAGGTAGTCATCAGCTTTCAGCGCGATCCTCAACAGGATGATGAGTGACAGTGTCTTTCGGAGTGTTGATAGTAAGACTATCAGGTGCACACTCGTCAGTGGGCCTGTATCGGTATGAGCACACCTTTGCGTTTTTATTGTTGTCCCTACATCATGGAAAATGTGATACAAGTATGTGACTGGAAAACAGAGCTTTAACTAACATAGCACACTTCTGCAATATGTATTCACATGACTTAATGTGATGTGTATGAGTGGCATAAGTACTCAGGTACACCAATGTGCTTTATCAAACCCTAATCAGTTTTTCCTACTTGAGTTTTGTCAGCTGTGGCAGCTGATGCAGTGCGACGGCCACCGCTTCTGCCCCTGCGCCAGACAGCTTGCAGCCATTCAAACTGTAGTAACACATACAAATAAGTCAGTAACGAACTCATCTGCCATAAAAATCCCCTAAAAACTTTTAACTGTATTGAACAACTATCTTTTAATCATTACTTTCATGTAGAGTATCAGTAGCCCTGGCAGATAAACCCATTGAAATGTGGATTTTTCAGTTTATCCCATGCCATGTGTGGAAGTAAGCTGAATCAGTTCTACTTTTTCCCACTTGTCTTGTTTAAAGAACGAGAAAGAGAGGTGGTTTCAAAGAGGGATGACATTATGTAATCAAACAAAGTTTGATCGGTTCCGAGGTGCATCTCTTTCATATGACACCATGTAATCAAACACATTGGATCATAACTACACTATTACATAATGATTTTTAACACATGAATACATTTTGACATTTGACAATTCACCAACTCACTGTAATTAATTTATGAAGTTTCAATAGGTTGGCATACTAGCAAAAATAATAATATGATATAATCACATAAAGAACACGCACACATAATATAATTCTACATATTCAGGTACATATCCAAAATGCTAAAGCTTGGTGAAACTTGATCAGCAATCTCCCAGGTAATATATGCTATTCTACTGGAAATTATATTATGTGAAATCATAGGTCTGCATTTCTAAACCACGAACAGATAGCTATAATTCCAATGCAGTTTATAAAAAGTGTACCCAGTTGAAAAGCGCAAGTTATGTTCTCAATGAATACTTTCCCTTGTAATGGCATAATAACTTCAACGTTAAATCAAATAGAGAAAACGTTCGACAAATATATCTTACTGAAACCAAGCACAAATATATTATTGTACATGTATAGAAAGTGAAATATCACAATTATATATTAAATAAGTGTAATACATTTAAATTACAAGGAACTGTGTTCAGATGTAAGGTTTCAGATCTTAAATATTTACAACTACTTACAACTTCACCTAGCTATCAAATGCTCAATTTTAGTAGTTAGTCCGCCAAATCTTATTTCCTAATTAGCTCAATAATGTCTCTTCATATGACAAAAAGTACGAAGTTATACGAATACGTTTATTTTTACTATCTTCTGAACCCCATTTGTGAATGTTTCATGAGAAATAACCACATCCATCCGTCCGTCCGTCCGTCCGTCCGTCCGTCCGTCCGTCCGTCCGTCCATCCATCCTTACATACATATGTTAAGAATAATAAAGGCCCTAATACTGATCCCTGTGGTACACCATTCAAAACTTATTTCCAGTTTGAAACCTCCCCATCTACTACAACATGTTGCCTTCTCCCCAATAATAAATATTATTATTTGGCCTATACAAAGAACTTATACGTCTGACATTTTCATACCTCAGATGCTGTAGTGCTGTCATCTTTGACAAACTGTTAGCAAGGTCTTGACCAGTTGTTGGGTCAATAAATTGATTGCTGTCTAAGCTGCAAAAGTATGTAAATAAGTTATTAACATATTGAAAAAAGCTGAAGGCATATACAAAAACTTGCATTTCAACATACACGCATGCACGGACACATGCACGCACGCAAGCACACCCGCACGCACACACACATGCACACAAGCAAATCCATTTCACCTGTCATTGTTATCATAATACAAAGTAACATTGGAAGTACATAATATTTATGTTGGAATTAAGTTTCAGCCAGTTTAATATTGCTTGGGCGGGCATATAATAAAGGCATACATGTTAAGTTTCAGAAATGCAAACGCAGGAGGGGCTCGGGATATCGGAGAGTTGTAAATTGGTGGGGCTTGGGATATCAGAGAATTGTACACAAATTGGAGGGTCTCGATCATAGTATCATAGAATTGTACATAAATTGGAGGGTCTTGATCAGGGTATCAGAGAATTGCCCATAAATCAGAGTATTTCACATCCTCACCACTCATAAAAATTACCACCATATCAGCTTTAGTTCCAACTACACTGCATGGTACACTTATATGTTAATAAAAATTTTGGCAGTAGACAAATTCTTTGTGTACTAGTAAAATATATAACATGGTTACGATACTCTGACGGTATAAACAAGTTGTTTCAACTCCTGAAATAAATTACAGTATGACAAAAACTCCTTACCTAGCGGGCAGTAGCCTACATATTTGATTACAATTAAGCAATTAACATAATATTTATTGGCACTGCTAGAATTAAGCATTTTCTTAAAAGTTTGTGATCCTGGCTGATGGAGGCATTTGTGATCTTAGGTGATGGAGAACATTTTTTATGAAAACCTTTTTTATCGTCTTTTCCTTCATAATGTGCTCCGATTTTGACAATTATCATATATGTATGAATGAAATAAAACTTGCATATAATGGAGATGTACTAATGGGCAATAATTTGAATTCGATATGCACATGTGGGTGATAAATAAATAGTTTCAACAACAGGCAAAACACAAGGATACTGTTTAGTTTCCCTTGTCCACTCTGCACAAAACCTGATTGAACTAACCCTTGCTGTTGTTGTGAGCGTGAGTAAAGGGAGGGATTGACGATCTTTTGTTAGGCCACACAAACATATTTTTGGTTTCAGCAGAAGTCCGGCAGATTTGTTCTCCCATCTGGGAGAACAGGAGAGTTAATAGATTCTGGTGGGGGATAGTGGATGATAACATGGGGGAAGGTGATGAGATACAAGAAAAAGCTCACCTCAGCCTGGGAGGTGGAGGCTGAGAGGAGATAAGGTGACAGGACAGAAGGAGACAGGACAGAATGAGACGTAAGGAGAAGGGGCGGAAGGAAATGGGAGGGAAGAAGATGGGAGGGAAGGAGACGGGAGCAAAGAAAATGAAAGCGAAGGAGATGGGAAAGAAGGAGATGGGAAGGGAGGAGACGCGGGCGAAGACACCAGGAGCGAAGGCACCTAGAGCGCAAGACAGCCAGGAGAGAAAGGTGACATGTTGATGAGCGAGAGGGAGATGGACAACATGCTGCCAGGTGACACGACTGTGGGATAAAATGAAACGGAAGGGATCCAACACAAGAGCTACTCTGAGGTAGTGATGGGGTTGAGGAGGAGAGCGAGGGTGTTTGTGGGGGATTCAGTAGTCAGGAAGACTGACAGAGTGCTAAACAAGGGGGACGACGTGGTTTGCTTTCCAGGGGCAAAAATAGAGGCTATCATAGAGGGTGGAAAAAATTGTGGGTCCGGGCAAGGGAGGTTCTATTTTAGCACAAGTAGGGACTAACTATACAGAGAGGGAGGGTACAACTGCCATAGTTAGGAGATACAGCCAGTTAGTTAGATGAGCTAAGCAGACACGGGTTGAGCAGATAATTCTGTCAGGGATTCTACCGGTAATGGGAAGCAGGGGACAGGGATATCAAAACTGCCTGAGGATAGCAATTAATATGTTAGTTTAACAGATATGTACATGAGGGACGGGCTTCATCTAAGTGGAAAGGGAGCATCAGTGTTTGCTAATGAACTCTCAGCAGCAGTAGACAGTGGCATGGGTAGCATAATAAATATTTTTGGTAGTAAACATAGTTTAAACTAGAAGCACAGTGGGGTTACTTAGAGGTGTCTCAAAGAGGACAAGAGGCCACTAGTACACACAAACCAGTAACAAAATGTCTGGAAAACATTTCTGAAGCTGGTTATAAATGCATGTTTAAATGCAAGGAGCTTAGTAAATAAAAAAATGAATTAAACATTATGGTAGAAGATATATTAACTCTCACATAATCAGGGGCAAACAAAGACATATCAAATTCTGAATTAGGACTAACAGGATACGTTATGTTTAGGAGAGATTGAATAGAAAGAAGGGGAGGGGGAGTTATTTGATATATTAAAGTATCTATTTAGGCTTACTAAATTAAATTAGAAAGGGAAGCAAATTGTGATGAAGCTGTTTGGTGCAATATTTGCAGGAAATTCAACATTAACTATTGGAATAGTTTACCAAAGTCCAAACATAAACGAAGAGGATAACACAAAAACACAAAATGCTACAAAGGAAATGAGTAAAGGGGAATGTATCATAAAGGGATATTTTAGCCATAGACACATAGAATGGAGAGAGTACAGGGAGTGAGGACCAACAGTTTCTACTTTTAATTCAGGATAGCTTCCTTACTCAACATGTGCTAGAACCAACCAGGGGAGAGAATGTATTAGATTATTTTTATCTTCACAAAATGATTTAGTGGACAATGTCAAAATACATGAGCCATTGGGTAAGAGTGATCATAATCAAATACATTTTGACATCAAAGTAAAATCTGAAAGTACAAATAAAAAAAAACAGGAAAAACTTTGACAAAGAATACATAAATATGAGAAAATACTTAGCAAAGATAGATTGGAATAACATGCTATATGAGGAATATGAGCGCAATTGAATGTTGGAACATTGAGAGTTGTTCCCTTGAAAAACAAGGAAAACGGTCTAGTAGCAAAGAAAATAAAGGCAATGAAAGACAATAAATCACCTGGAATTGATGGAATTCCTCCAAAACTACTAATGGAAACAGTAGAACAAGTTAGTATACCACTTCCAAGAATGTTTAACTTGTCATTAAAAGAGGGAGTGGTTCCTTTTGAATGGAAAGAAGCAAACATTATATCATTATTTAAAAAGGGTTCGAGAAATAAGACAGAGATTTACAGACCAGTGAGCTTAACATCGGTGATTTGTTTTGGAAAAATCACTAAGTGGATATACGAAGGATCAACAGTAGATAGTATAGACTTAGATTTTTAGAAAGATCTTGACAAAGTGCCACATCAAAGACTACTACTTAGATTAAAAGCCCATGGTATTGGGGATGGCATAATCGGCTGGATAGAACAATGGCTGACTGACAGAAGACAGCGTGTTGTAGTAGATGGGGAGGTTTCAAACTGGAAACCCGTTTTGAGTTTTGAGTGGGGTACCACAAGGATCAGTATTAGGACCTTTATTATTATTAATATATCAATAACTTAGATGATAATAACAAGCAACGTACTGAAATTTGCGGATGACACAAGTGTTTAGAAGGGTTAACAATGATGATGATTAACAACATTTACAAAACGATCAAGACAAATTAGTTAATTTTAGGAAATGTAAATGCCTACATACAGGACACTGGAACTTGGATGTAAATAATATTATAAAACGGGAGATAGTGTTCTGGGTACTTCTGTAAAAGAAAAGGACTTAGGAGTTATAAAAGTGCTGGTATGAAATAACAGTTTCAGAGCAGTGTGGTATTACAGCTTCAAAGGGTAAACAAACTCTTGGGTTGATTAGGAGAAATATAACATACAAGGAAAAAAGCTAATTATACCTCTGTATAAAGCAATAGTAAGACCTCATTTAGAATACCATATACAAGCATGGAGATCACATCGTAACAAGGATATAGATACGCCTGAAAGCATAGGGGAGAGCAACTAAAATAATTCCTGAACTGAGAGACTTTAGTTATGAAGAAAGATGGTGGTTAAGAGGAGATGAAATTGAAATTTTTAAGATATTGAATGGGTATGAAAATATTGATAGAAATATGTTTTTCTCACTCAAGAAGGATAGCAGAACTAGAGGACATGAGGTAAAATTAGTAAAGGATCAATGTAGATTGGATATCAGGAAGTAATCGTTCTCACAGAGGACAATAAATGAATGGAACAAATTGTCTACGGATTGTGTAACTGTTAGCAGGGTAAATATATTTAAAAATAAGGTTGACACATATCTCAGGAGGGTGGATTATATAATAGATTAAAGATGTTGGACTCTCGATAAGCCAATGGCTTCCTTGTCCACTTGCCACCTGGGCCTTAGCCTTGGATGGCAATCTTGTTCAATCTTGTCTAAATCTATGCCTAACACACTAATGTGTACATTTGACTTCAAGTGTATATGTATAACTAAAATGTTTAAGAATGGCTTGACCAAGTACACGTGTATATCAATGTGACCCACCACAGTTATTCCTACCTGAGTTGTATCAGCTCTGGCAGGTGACACAGTGCGACGGCCAAAGTGTTTACCTCTGTGCCAGACAGCTTGCATCCATTCAAACTGTAACATTACACATATAGATAACATTAGTTAGTTACTGCCCTCACACACATTGCAGTCTCCTACTGTCTGTGGGTTACGTCCCTCACACACACTGCAGTCTCCTACTGTCTGTGTGTCTGTCTATATGTCTGTGGGTTACTGCCCTCACACACACTGCAGTCTCCTACTGTCTGTGTGTCTGTCTATCTGTCTGTGGGTTACTGCCCTCACACACATTGCTGTCTCCTACTGTCTGTGTGTCTGTCTATCTGTCTGTGGGTTACTGCCCTCACACACACTGCAGTCTCCTACTGTCTGTGTGTCCGTCTGTATGTCTGTGGGTTACTGCCCTCACACACATTGCAGTCTCCTACTGTCTGTGTTACCGTCTATATGTCTGTGGGTTACTGCCCTAACACACATTGCTGTCTCCTACTGTCTGTGTGTCCGTCTATCTGTCTGTGGGTTACTGCCCTCACACACATTGCAGTCTCCTACTGTCTGTGTGTCCGTCTATCTGTCTGTGGGTTACTGCCCTAACACACATTGCAGTCTCCTACTGTCTGTGTTACCGTCTATATGTCTGTGGGTTACTGCCCTAACACACATTGCTGTCTCCTACTGTCTGTGTGTCCGTCTATCTGTCTGTGGGTTACTGCCCTAACACACATTGCAGCCTCCTACTGTCTGTGTTACCGTCTATATGTCTGTGGGTTACTGCCCTCACACACATTGCAGTCTCCTACTGTCTGTGTTACCGTCTATATGTCTGTGGGTTACTGCCCTAACACACATTGCTGTCTCCTACTGTCTGTGTGTCCGTCTATCTGTCTGTGGGTTACTGCCCTCACACACATTGCAGTCTCCTACTGTCTGTGTGTCCGTCTATATGTCTGTGGGTTACTGCCCTCACACACACTGCAGTCTCCTACTGTCTGTGTGTCCGTCTATATGTCTGTGGGTTACTGCCCTCACACACATTGCAGTCTCCTACTGTCTGTGTGTCCATTTATATGTCTGTGGGTTACTGCCCTAACACACATTGCTGTCTCCTACTGTCTGTGTGTCCGTCTATCTGTCTGTGGGTTACTGCCCTCACACACATTGCAGTCTCATACTGTCTGTGTGTCTGTCTATATGTCCGTGGGTTACTGCCCTCACACACATTGCAGTCTCGTACTGTCTGTGTGTCTGTCTATATGTCCGTGGGTTACTGCCCTCACACACATTGTTGTCTCCTACTGCCGTGTGGGAGCTTGGAAGTTGGTCTGTCTTAAAGCGTAGCACCAGTGACCTGCTTGTTGCTCTTACACTTGCCTGTAATGTATCTGACTCATTCATTAATAATCTATAATGTGAAGATGATGGAGCTATGACAAAACACATTCATAACTGAATGTGTTTTATGGTTTGGTAAATGACCATTGTTCCATGAACATTTTTATTAATGCTTTACTGGTAAATACTCAAGATAGCAAGTGGAATATGAAGCAATTGGCTTATGAGAGTCCAACGATACTGTTGACATCATACTGCATAATGAAACGTAGTTTGGCACATTTAAGTAACATATTCATTGCATGTCTACCAATTTGTTGGAATTTTTATGTTGTCATAAAGAACTTATATGTAAGATATTTTCATACCTTAGTTCCTGTAATGCTGTCATCTTTGAGATAGCGTCAACTAGGGCTTGACCAGTTGATGGGTCACCAAATAGGTTGCTGTCTAACCTGTGAAAATATAAATATGTATAATTTTGTAATTAACATATGTACAAGTATCCCGTTTCAAGAAAATTAATCAAGTATTGATTTCAACATTTTAATGCACATCTACTACCATTACATTTAATTCAGTGAACATTCCTAAAATATGTTTAAAAAATTAAGGCAAAAAACAAAACAGCAATTCCATTAATATACATCACCCCTAAATTGACTGTATGACGACTGAATACTGATAAATGGAACATTCCAAGTCCGCTTTTCAGTAATGTTTATATTAATACAAACACGTTGTAGTTAAGAAATAGGATGTTGTGTTACAAGTGGTGCACGGACAAAAGCTCCTGCAGACAAAAGCCCCTCCAGACAAAAGCCACATGGACAAAAGCCCCACAATCTAAAAACTTACTATTTTTCTCATACATACCAAATAAGAAATACAGTAATAGACAAAGCATAATGTATACAAAGAAGAGTAAGTCGAACACAACAAACTAGTGGGAATGTGCCAAAAGGAAACATTTGATGCAGTCACTAGATAATTTGACATGTTCTGTTGCTTTCAGGAAAAATGAAAGAAATATATATTTTTTAATGTTCATGTATTTTACTGTAAACTGTGTTAACTGCCATTTAAATGTCTGAAACTGTTTATGACTGGGAGACTGGAATGTATGTACACTTAGCTTAACACGACGAAAGTTTTTGTGGGATATTTGTTTTTATGGGACACGTGTGGGCATTTTAACACATGTTCTGTTGCAACTATATTTAATTGCGTTCTTTAAGCAGTTAAATCTAAATTTAATTGTGTTCGTTATGCTGTTAAATCCTGTTAAATGCTGACAGACATCAGTCGTAAATACACACATTCATGGCCAGTGGCTTGACGTCATGATAACTCGCTCAACATGTGACAATATCCAGATGCTAATAGTTTATGATGGCTAATCGGACCACCACACAGTCATTATTGATGTTAATTTTTTCAGAACACTAGTACAATCAAAACACAATGTGTCTTACAGACCTATGCAAAAGATTGACCTTGATGTCTTCAAGGCTGATATTCCTAAATCCGACTTTATCAGGATCCAAAGGGACATGTGTCCGACTTGCATTAATTATGTACTATTATGTATAACACGCTCCAATAACCAAAAAATTTGTGTCACAAAAACCACTGGCTCCATGGATGACTCCTTAAATTTTTACAATCAAAATGATGTTGTCATTATCTTGAACGAGCAAATCACGCTCCCCCTTGGATAGGTCACTTTTTCAAAACAGTGTCACTACTGCAAGCTAAAGTCATATCAGATTATTATACAAATAATGCTGAAAATCCACATCAGTTATGTAATTGCATAAATACAATTCTACACAGAGTCTGCTCCATCTCTACCTAATCATGTCTCAATCAAGTCTTTATGTGACTCTTTCGCTGGTCATTTCAAGAACAAAATCAGTCTGATCCAGTCTAGTTTTCCAGATCATACTTTAAAGTGGACTCTCCGCAAGTAACTTCTCTACTTGCTTCTTTTACACCTGCCACAGTTGATAAAGTAAGGAAATTAATCATGTCCTCTCCAAATAAGTCCTGTGATCTTGATCCATTACTGACTACATTGCTGAAAGCATGTCTTGATACATTACTTTACCCAATAACAAATATTGTAAATGCTTCACTGTGCTCTGGCTTATTTACTGACAATTTCAAAAAAGTGCAAGTCAACCCACTTCTTAAGAAGTCAACTTTGCCTAAAGAAAACCTAAACAGTTATAAACCTAATCTAAGCTTGATTTCCAAGGTACTAGATAAAAGTTGTAGCAAGCCATCTAAGGTCTCACATTAAGTCAAATTGCATGTTTAATTTATTACAATAAGCTTACAAACAGTTTTTTGTAGAGACTGCTCTTTTAAAAGTACACAACGATGTCACTCCAAATTTGAATAAAGGTAAAGTAACAGCTTTTACCTTGCTTGATTTATCTGCTGCTTTTGATACTACAGACTGCTGTATTGATCATAACATACTCATTCAGCACTTGTCAGTGTTGTATGTCATATCTGGCACAGTCCTCAGCTGGTTTTCATCATACTTAACTGATAGATACCAAAGAATGAAAATAGCTAATTGCTTTTCAGTGGCATTACCCACGTCATGTGGCGTTCCGCAGGGTTCTGTTCTTGGACAATTACTTTTTACTCTTTACACTACTTTTCTCAGCTCAGTTATTCAAACTCACAACTTCGACCACCACCTATCTATCTATGTGGTCGAAAGACTTTGGGATTTGATGACTCACCATTCAGCTCTCTCCTTCATGCATGCAATTAACTCCTCAGTATCTGTCACACCAGCATCCGATTTTAGAACCTCGACATAGCTGTGAGCAGGCCATCCCCTTGAAGTGTGTTCGCGCGTCAGCTCATAGAGTATTAGTTTTGACAATGGTGTTCTCGCTTGCCTTATGTTGTGCCCAGCAAACCACATCCTGTGCTCCTGAATCTTGTCTGTTACCCTCATCATTGTTCCAAACAGCTCTTCATTTGTCACGCGCTCTTTCCAGTGAACACTGAACACCAGTCGCAGTAGTCTAGTGTAGCAGCCATTCAACTGCTTCTCCAGAGATTTGGTCAATGTCCAGACTTCTGATCCACACAGGAGTACTAATTCCACAGACGTCATGAAATTACGGTTCCTTGATATATTTGATTTCCATATTTTCTTCATCTTATTTGCGGCAGCATACACAAGGCCTTTTCTGATTCGTATGTCCTCCTCAGTGGAATCTACCCATGAACCTAGGTATTTGAATTAATTCACCTCCTTCAGCTTTGTGCCATCAAACAGTTTCAGCTCTAACTCTTCTTCTATGTTGTATGCCACGAACTTGGTCTTCTTGGCATTAATGCCCAGGCCGACTTTGTGACATTCCTTTTTAACACGGTTCATTAACTCCTGTGCTTGCTTTATTTGGTCAGACAGTAAGGCGATGTCATCCACAAAGTCTAGGTCTGTTATCATCTCTGGTTCAACTCTTCTGCTCCTCCTGTTTTTTTATAGTAAAGCCTAGTTCCTCTTCTCGGCCATCAATTACCTGCCTCATCACATAAGTATCTCCCTGAAGCACTCCCATGATTATATCAAACATAGCTATATGTAGATGATACACAGATATACCTTTCCTTGGTTACCCCGGATACAAATTGCTCCTTAAACAAACTTAGGGATTGTCTCCATGATACCTTCCACTGGATGACTGACAGCAAATTAAAGTTAAATGCTGAAAAAAACAGGGTTTCTTATTATTGGTACACAAAAGCAGCATGGTAAACTTGATTGTTTTTTTCCCCCAGACACCTATGCTGAACCAGAATTTCACAACGGCCATCTCAGCCCAGAATTTAGGAGTCACCATAATTGATAATTATAAAAAATGTTGACATCATATTTCACAAATTTCTGTTGCTTTTATCACATTTATGACATTGCCGGTATATGTCTTTTGCAGTCGCCCCAAAAAATTGCAACTGCTCTTGTTAGCAGTAGACTTGACTATTGCAATTCCCTTTATCACAGTATTGATCTAAATGATATCTTGAAACTTCAATGTGTGCAAAATGTATGCAGAATCCTCAACATCTTTTGGCCAAACACCATTTCGACTGCTGAGCTACATAGGAGGACAACTACCAAACTTATAACCCAAGAAGTACAGATGCGCAGGTGGAGATGGATGGGATATGTGCACCAAATGCCACCTACAACCCTACCCAGAGTTGCCCTCTGATGGCCACAGAAAGAGAGGCAGACCAAAGGAGACCTGGAGGAGAACAGTAGAGAGAGAGATGAGGGAACAGGGATGGGTGGGGATACCTGGAAAGATGTGCGAAGAGGAGGTATGCAAGTAAGTACAGGGCTGTAAGTAAGTAAGTAAGTACAGGGCTGTAATTAAGTAAGTAAGTACAGGGATGTAAGTAAGTAAGTACAGGGCTGTAAGTAAGTACAGGGTTGTAAGTAAGTACAGGGCTGTAAGTAAGTAAGTATAGGGCTGTAAGTAAATAAGTACAGGGCTGTAAGTAAGTAAGTACATAGTTAAGTACAGGGCTGTAAGTACAGGGCTGTAAGTAAGTAAGTACAGGGCTGTAAGTAAGTAAGTACAGGGCTGTAAGTACAGGGCTGTAAGTAAGTACAGGGCTGTAAGTAAGTAAGTACAGGGCTGTAAGTAAATACAGGGCTGTAAGTAAGTAAGTACAGGGCTGTAAGTACAGGGCTGTAAGTACAGGGCTGTAAGTAAGTAAGTACAGGGCTGTAAGTACAGGGCTGTAAGTAAGTAAGTACAGGGCTGTAAGTAAGTAAGTAAGTAAGTAAGTACATGGCTGTAAGTAAGTACAGGGTTGAAAGTAAGTACAGGGCTGTAAGTAAGTACAGGGCTGTAAGTAAGTAAGTAAGTAAGTAAGTAAGTACAGGGCTGTAAGTACAGGGCTGTAAGTACAGGGATGTAAGTAAGTACAGGGCTGTAAGTAAGTTAGTAAGTAGGTAAGTACAGGGCTGTAAGTACAGGGCTGTAAGTAAGTACAGGGCTGTAAGTAAGTAGGTAAGTAAGTACAGGGCTGTAAGTAAGTAAGTACAGGGCTGTAAGTAAGTAAGTATAGGGCTGTAAGTAAGTACAGGGCTGTAAGTAAGTAAGTAAGTAAGTAAGTACAGGGCTGTAAGTAAGTAAGTACAGGGCTGTAAGTAAGTACAGGGCTGTAAGTAAGTAAGTAAGTAAGTACAGGGCTGTAAGTAAGTACAGGGCTGTAAGTAAGTTAGTAAGTAAGTACAGGGCTGTAAGTAAGTACAGGGCTGTAAGGAAGTAAGTACAGGGCTGTAAGGAAGTAAGTACAGGGCTGTAAGTAAGTAAGTAGGTAAGTAAGTACAGGGCTGTAAGTAAGTACAGGGCTGTAAGTACAGGGCTGTAAGTAACTAAGTAAGTAACTAAGTAAGTAGGAAATATAACAACATTTCGTTGTAAACTAAAAACCAACCTGTTTAAACTTGCTTATGCTCCGTAGTACGATTTTAGCGCAATAGAAGTATATTATATATTATTATTATAAGCCAGAGAATTACAGACCAGCTAGTTTAACATCAGTGATTTGTGAATTATTAGAAAGGTTAATTAAAGACCATATGGTGGACTTCCTTGTTAGGCATAAATTATTAAATCCATCAAAACATGGATTCCTAAAAGCAAGGTCATGCTTAACAAATATGTTATGTTTTTTAGAAGAAATCACTAAGTGGATAGACGAGGGATCACCAGTAGATATTATCTACTTAGATTTTCAGAAAGCTTTTGACAAAGTGCCACATCAAAGATTACTACTTAAATTTAATAGCCCATGGTATCGGAGACAGCATAGTCAACTGGATAGAAAAATGGCTCACTGAATGAAGACGTGTTGTAGTAGGGGAGGTTTCAAACTGGAAATTAGCTTTGAGTGGGGTACCACAAGGATCAGTATTAGGACCTTTGTTATTATTAATATATATATATATCAATGACTAGGACGATAATATAACAGGCAAAGTACTAAAATTTGCAGATGACACAAATATGTTCAAAAAGGTTAAAGATGATGGAGATAAATACCATTTACAAAACGATCTAGACAAATTAGTTAAGTGGTCTGAAAAATGGCAGACGTTATTAAATTTGGGGAAATGTAAATGCCTACACACAGGACACGGGAACTTGGATGTAAAATATATAATGGGAGATACTGTTCTGGGTACTACTGTAAAAGAAAAGGACTTAGGAGTAACACTATGTGCTGATATGAAAGTTTCATAGCAGTATTGCATCTTCAAATGGTAGTGAAATTCTTGGGTTGATTAAGAGAAATATAACATAAAGAAAAAAGCTAATTATGCCTCTGTATAAAGCAATAGTTGGCCTCATTTAGAATACTGTATACAAGCTTGGAGACCATATCGTAAGGATATAAATATTAATACAGAGAAGAATATTAAACTGATTCCAGAACTGAGAGATCTTAGTTATGAAGAACAACTTAAACAATGTGGTCGAACAACCCAAGAGACAAAGGGGTTAAGAGGAGGTCAAATTGACATTTTAAGATATTGAACTGGTATGAAAATAGGGATGGAAATATTTTTATCACTTAAGAAAGATAGTAGAACTAGAGGACACAGAGTGTCATTAGTGATAAGAAAGATAGTAGAACTAGAGGACACAGAGTGTCATTAGTGATAAGAAAGATGATAGAACTAGAGGACACAGAGTGTCATTAGTGATAAGAAAGATAGTAGAACTAGAGGACACAGAGTGTCATTAGTGATAAGAAAGATGATAGAACTAGAGGACACAGAGTGTCATTAGTGATAAGAAAGATGATAGAACTAGAGGACACAGAGTGTCATTAGTGATAAGAAAGATAGTAGAACTAGAGGACACAGAGTGTCATTAGTGATAAGAAAGATGATAGAACTAGAGGACACAGAGTGTCATTAGTGATAAGAAAGATAGTAGAACTAGAGGACACAGAGTGTCATTAGTGATAAGAAACATAGTAGAACTAGAGGACACAGAGTGTCATTAGTGATAAGAAACATAGTAGAACTAGAGGACACAGAGTGTCATTAGTGATAAGAAAGATAGAACTAGAGGTGTCACTAGTGTAGGATCGGTGTAGATTGGATATCAGAAAGAACTCATTCTCACAGATGAAATAAATGAATGGAACAAATTATCCACAGATTGTGTAACTACTAGCAGTATGAATGTTTAAAAACAAAGTTGACAAATATTGCAAGAGGGCGGGTTACACAGAAATTTTTTTTTTTGGACTATCGATACGCCAATGGCATTGTCCACTTGCCATCTGGGCCTTTGCCTTGTTAAATTATTCCCTTATGAATATACAACATGGCATCTTGTGAACACTGCAAGGAATAACAATAAAAATACTTATATAGTGCCCGATCAATCGAGATTGCTGTGGGGCGCTGTATATACATACACCTCTAGTAGTATTTTACAGGCCATAAGTTGGTAACAGAATAATTATAATAAGGAAGTGTGACATTCGTAATATAATATACACATTTACTGAAGAATCAACCATATATCAAAACACTATGTTATGTATATTTCCTAATTGCATCATATCAAAGGAATGTAATTATTTTTTTAACAATATGTTGAAGCTGCTATTATCAAATAGATGCACCTAAAAGGTACCATTGGCTACCATCATATTATTGTGGAATAAGACTATGAAAAATCTAATAAAAAAATAAGTTTAATAAAATATAACATTTACCACATAATACATGACCAGATGCTGAAATACAGCATATTTAAAGATTATGTGATTAAGAGTACACATGGCTTGATGTGTTTATGTACTATTAAGGGGAGATATGGCTGCTGGAAAGGATTTTTTTTATTTGTAAGGTTAGTGCAATTTTTTATGCCCAAACTTTGTTTTTTTCTGAGTGGCAATATATTAAATTTTTTTTATGCCAGACCCCATTTCCATGGCAACAAACAAAATGGCCACTGCATGAAGGAATTATAGTCCCTCTAAAACATTACAACACTTAAAATGTAATCATTGGCTTAGTTAACTCTAGAACACCTCTAAAAAAAGTCCAACATTATGGATTTTTTTTTACTTCTGAATTTTCAAAGTTATGATATTCTAAATGTAATATTTGTCGACACATTTTATTCACTACCCCTAATATGCACAAAACAAACATTTTAAAAGATATTTTTGTTGAGAATATGCAGGTGAACACAATAATTCAATCGAGATGAACATAACATTTTAATTCCAGAGAGTTTTACTTTCTCGTTGCCAAAATGTCAGTTCTTGTAGATGGTCACCAAAGAGTGAATAATGGCTTTGATTACATGGTAGAGGCAAGCTTTATCCATGAATAAAACTAATTTAGAGGTATGTCATTGCTATAAAAGTGAACTTTATTGATCGTAAACGTACAAAGCTATTGGAATACGGAGGAAACATATTTTGGGTAATGTTTTCAAAAAAACATCATTCTAGCTGCCATATCTCCCCTTAATATATGTATAAATGGCTTAAGAGAGTATTATCATTCCAGAATAAGTTATTCCTACCTGGCTTTTCTCAGCTGTGGCAGTTGATGCAGTGCGATGGCCAACGCTTTTGTACTTGCGCCAGACAGCTTGCAGCCATTCAAACTATGTAACACATATAAATAAAGTCAGTATAACTTAGTAATCCTTTGAAGATTTTGATCAAAATTTGTCAGTAAATTTGTAGCTTATGTATATATCATTTAACATTATATGCTGGTTTAATGCCAGCCACTTGTGTTTGTATACTGGTACATTGGTGTGTGTGTGTGTGTGTGTGCGTGCGTGCGTGCGTGCGTGTGTGTGCGTGTGTGCATGTGTGTGCACGCATAAACACGAACACATAATCATGTGCATGAATGTGTCCATCCATGCATGTGTGTGATTATGTGCATGTGTCTACATACATTTTTGTACTGGTGTGTAGAATACATTTATATCATAAGTAAAAGTACCTAACTACAAATTAACTGGGTATCGTTTACATCATGAAATATATAATACATCATATACAGTGTGTCTACGGCCATCACCAACAGAGTGGTCTCCTACTCGTGTTGGAGCTTGTAGCAAGTAGGCATGTTCTTGCCCAAGTTACCTATGGGGGTTCTCTTACACCTGTCTATGATGTATTTAGCTCTTAAATTAGTGGTTTTTCTATGTCAAGAAGATCGTATCCATGACAAACAGTATTCGCAACTAAAACTTGGTTAGAATGTGGTAAATAACAATGTTTCATGAAAAGGTAACTTAATGCTTTGCTAGAAAATACTAACAAAGCTAGATTGGAATAACATGCTGATGAATAAGACCGCAATTGAATGTTGGAATATTCTAAAATATGAAATTAAGAGTATCATCGATAATTTGTTCCTTTCAAAAAACAAGGAAAACGGTCTAGAAAGACACACTTGTCCAAAGAATCTATTAGAAAAATAGTGTTCAAGCAAACTATGTGGAGGGTTTAAAGGCGTACCAGAAAGGATGAAGACTACATAAGTTACAAAGAGGCACTTAATGCAGCAAAATATACAAGACAAGGTTGGACCTCTAGAAGACAGTGCTGGAAATATAATATCACAGGGTTTTTTAATGGCGGGAGAATTAAATGGTTACTTCAGTTCAGTGTTTACCAGAAAGGATATTAGTTAATTACCAGTTCCTAATGCTAAATTTCAGGAGGCTAAATCTGACTATTTAGAAAAGTTAATTGTAACTCCAGAAATGGTACCTAAGAAAATAAAGGCAATGAAGGATAATAAATCACTGGGAATGGATGGAATTCCTCCAAAGCTACTAATGGAAACAGTAGAACAAATCAGTACACCACTTGCAAGAGTGTTCAACTTGTCATTAAAAGAGGGAGTTGTTCCTTTTGAATGGAAAGAAGCAAACATCATACCATTAGTTAAAAAGGGTACGAGAAATAAGTCAGAGAATTATAGACCAGTGAGTTTAACGTCAATGATTTGTAAATTATTAGAAAGGTTAATTAAAGACCATATGGTGGACTTCGTTGTTAGGCATAAATTATTAAATTCATCTCAACATGGATTCCTAATAGCGAGGTCATGCTTAACAAATATGTTATGTTTTTTGGAAGAAACCACTAAGTGGATAGACGAGGGATCACCAGTAGATATTATCTAAGTAGATTTTCAGAAAGCTTTTGACAAAGTGCCACATCAAAGATTGTTACTTAAATTAAAAGCCCATGGCATCAGGGATGGCAACATCAACTGGATACAACAACGGCTGACTGACAGAAGACAGTGTGTTGCAGTAGACGGAGAAGTTTCAGACTGGAAATCAGTTTTGAGTGGGGTACCACAAGGATCAGTATTAGGACCTTTATTATTCTTAATATATATCAATGACTTGGACGACAATATAACAAGTAACATATTCAAATTTGCAGATGACACAAAAATGTTTAGAAAGGTTAACACTGATGGTGATAGACAACATTTACAAAACGATCTAAACAGATTAGTGAAATGGTCTGAGAAATGTTTTTAAATTTTGGGAAATATAAATGCCTACATACAGGACATGGGAACTTGGATGTAAACTATATAATGGGAGATACTGTTCTGGGTACTACTGTAAAAGAAAAGGACTTAGGAGTTACACTAAGCACTGATATGAAAGTTTCAGAACAGTGTGATATTGCAGCTTCAAAGGATAATCAAATTATTGGGTTGATTAGGAGAAACCAAGGAAAAAAAGCTCATTACACCTCTGTATAAAGCAATAGTTAGACGTCATTTAGAATACTGTATACAAGCGTGGAGACCATATCGTAAGAAGGATATAGATACGCTTGAACGCATACAGAAGAGAGCAAACAAAATTATTCCAGAACTGAGAGACCTTAGTTATGAAGAACGCCTGAAAGAATGTGGTTTAACAACTCTAGAGACAAGGAGGTTAAGAGGAGATCAGTTTGAAGTTTTTAAGATATTGAATGGTTATGAAAATATTGATAGAAATATGTTTTTCTCACTCAAGAAGGATAGCAGAACTAGAGGACATGAGGTAAAATTAGTAAAGGATCAGTGTAGATTGGATATCAGGAAGTACTCATTCTCACAGAGGACAATAAATGAATGGAACACATTATCTACAGTTTGTGTAACTGTTAGCAGCATGAATATGTTTGAACACATTTTTTGTCACATATCTCAGGAGGGCAGGTTACACGTAGATGAACATTGCTGGACTCTTGATAAGCCAATGGCTTCCTTGTCCACTTACCATCTGGGCCTTTGGCTTTTGGCAAATCTTGTTAAATCTAGTAAATACTCCAGCTGGCAAGTAGACCATGAAGCCATTGGCCAAAGAGAATCCAACATTATCATTGATGACATTATCATTAAATTATATGGGCAATGCATCAGTTAATGAAACATAGCTTAATACTTTTGACTAAGATAGTCACTGGATGTAGAACTATTTGTTGGAAGTTTCATCATACCCCAGTGTCTCTAGTGCTGTCATCTTTGACACATTGCCAGCTAGGGCTACACCAGTTGATGAATCATCAAATGTGTTGCTGTCTAACCTGTGAAAATGTAAAATATATGTGTAAATTAGTTATTACAATATTTACACCTTTTTGAAGAAAATCAATCAATTTCAATTTTTTTAATGTTAGTGCACAACTACTGATGTAATATTTATTTTAGTAAACAGTATGAAATATTTTGTAAACACAGATGATGGCATACAGAAGACATTTGTATCAATATATATCACTCCTAGAATGACTGTGTGACATTTGAATGCTGACAAAGGTAATGTTCCAACATTCTGCTGTTCACAAATGTTAACGATGATACACACAAACTGTACTGAATAAAACGGATGTAGTGTAGCAAGCAGCTCCACTTCAGGTCCAAGTAACATTGGAAGATCATGATATTTATGTTGGAATTAAGCAGCAGCCACATGTTAATATTATTTCAGTGGGTGCTACAGGAAATAGATACATAATAGGTTGCATAGATAAATGGGGTGTCATTTCCTGTCTTAGGGTACATGTGTATCAAACAGTATTCATATACAAATACTATTTCAAATTGTATCATATGGCTGATGCAGCAGATGATTGATGCAGTAGACGCCAGGTAATGGCCAGTATGCACATCATGGTCCCTTATGTACAGTTAAAATGTGTATGAATGGCTTGAGTAAGTACACATGTACATCAGTATGTATAAAAGTAAAACACCCTATTCAGTTATTCCTACTTGAGTTTTGTCAGCAGTGGCAGGTGCTGCAGCGCAGCGGCCAAAGTGTATGCTCCTGCGCCAGACAGTTTACACCCTTTCAAACTGTAACACGTATAGATGATATCAGTATAACTTAAAAAATCCATAGAAGACGGCAACACTAGAGTGTGGATTGGACCTGTAGACACGACTTTACAAGTAAAACAAATATGTAAAGGTGTTACGAGTGTCAGTGAATTGGTAGCTTGTATATGATTTAAAGTGAAACAAGTCATGGTTTTTGGCCTATGCAAATATAAGTGATTTTTTTATTTAATTTTTTTAAAGATTAACTTTTTTTAAAGTGATTTGTTAATTAGGTGTGATATTCTATTCTAACAAGAGCTTATGCTAGCAAAACAAGATTACCATTTGCTAAACACATGCCATGATAGTTTTATGTTGGTGTTTCTCCAGTAGATGCCTCTTGTGGTATTTTATCAGGTAGGTCACAAGGTGGGGTAGGTTTGTTTATGGAAATGCTCCCTAGATCAATATATTACCATACTTGATTATAGTTATGACTGGCTTTGGGGCATAAGAATATGCTGTGGTAATAGGAAGTGTTATTTATTAAATGTATATTTACCTTATAAATGTGAAGAAAACCGGGATAGGTTTAATGATTACATGTCTAAAATAGCTGTATATGTTGATAGTATTAATAGCTCATGTGTAACAATTATTGGTGACTTTAATGTAGATATATCTAAAGCGTGCAGCGCACTAGCCAATTTTTCATCAGGGGACTGCAGATTTTTACATTGAAGAGATCTGGTCACACATTTATGTCAAATCATAAATGTGCTTTTAAACATGATGTGGTACCAGGCTGGAATGAGCAAGCGAAAGAGCTTCACAGTGCAGCTCATGATGCTTACTGGCTTTGGAGAGAGAAAGGCAAACCGAGACAAGGTGATGTTTTTAATCTAATGAAATTATCCAGAATAAAATTTAAGCATGCGATCAGAAAATGTAAAAAGGACAAAGAAACTATAACTGCTGATAGCATTGCACAAAAGATTAGTAAAAAGGATCATTGTAAGTTCTGGAAGGAAATTAAGCACCGTACAAACAGTAAAGTAAAACTTCCCACGAACATTGAAAGTGTCCATGGCTACATAAACATTGGGGCAAATTGGTCCCACTATGAAAATATTTTTAACAGTGTGAAAGACAGCCGTTGTGATAAAGTTCACTTTGATTGTGTTACTTACAACACTGGAATGACTATTGATGCAGGTGAACCCATGAATATTATTAATGAATTATCATGCAATAAGTCACCAAGTCTGGATAATAATAATAATACAGCATTTAGAAAAGCGCTAATTCCCACTATATGGATCAGTGCGCTGTACATGGTATAAAATACTATTCACATGGTATAAAATAATGGATGGACTTACAGCAGAACATACCAAGTTCACGGATTCACTACTTGTAGTATTATTATATATTCGTGTGTCCTCTTTCCTGGTGCATGGTTATATACAAAAACCAATCACAGCGTCTGTTATTGTACTGGTTATCAAAGATAACTATAGACGTGTAAATGAAAAGATAACTATAGACGTGTAAATGAAAAGATAACTATAGATGTGTAAATGAAAAGGGCAATTACAGCCCAATATGTCTCTCGAACATGTTTCAAGATAATGGATGCTATGTCATTCAACAGAAAGGATACGTAGTTGCAAACAATGCCACATTACTTTGGGTTTAAGTCCAAACATAGAACAGAGATATGTGTGTTTGCATTTAAGGAACTATTATGGTTTTACACGTAACATGGTTCTGCTATACATGTCACTTTTCTTGATGCTTCAAAAGCATTTGATCGAGTCAGTCAACATAAGCTTTTAATGAAACTAGAAAAATGCGATACACCGAAATATATTTTAAGAGTACTCAACAATGAGTTCCATAACCACTGTGTATGTGTCTGATGGGGATCTACCTACTCGGACTTCTTCTCAGTGGGCAACGGTGTTAAGCAAGGTGGGAAGTTATCCCCTTTACTTTTTAACATTTATATGGACACCAGACTACAACCTATACACTGTAGGTTGGTTGTGTAACTGTACACAACCAACTTATTGGTTGTAGTCTTGTTACAGTGGTGGTTAATCACCTGATATAGGCAGATGATTTACTTCTGTTTGCTCTTTCCGCCAAAAGACTACAAACATTACTTGACATGTTACACCTACGGATATGAGCACGACGTTCAGTATAATTCTGGTAAATACCTGGTCATGTGCATTGAATCTAGAAATGCAAATCTTGCTAGGGAAATGACCTTAGGGGGAAAGAAGTTAAACTTAACAACCTCACATAAATATCTGGACGTCATTTGTAATGACTTATCAGATGAGGCTGACATTCAAGCCAAAGTGAGACTTCTCTATGCTAAGAGTAACATGTTGCGTCAAAGTTTAACTTTTTTTCTACTGCTATAAGCTTCTCACTGCCTGTTTTAGTAATATTTACACGTTTTATGGGTAAATTGTAGAAAAGCAAATTTTCTGCCATTTGTTGTTGCCTATAACAACTCCTATAGGATATTGAACAGACTGCGTATGAGATGTAGCGCTAGCCACATGTACGCTACAGCTACTCATGTAGATGTGTCATCAGAAAGGCTATATTTAGCTTAATGACTAGGATTGACAAGTCACTAAATCCCATTATACACGACATTGCAATTAGCGACATGTACTGTACGTTGAAATTGCAGCATCAATGGATCTCAGCTTTGATTAATTTTTAAATATGCTGTTTTTATCTATGTATTTATTATTTTTATATGGACATACTGGTTGTCAGAAATAAAAACATTATTATAAGAGTTAATAAAGTATAACAAACCTTTGCTTACTTCTCAGCTCGCTCAATTGAAAGTTTGCATTGCTTTGGTATGCCCGTCGATCATAGCCCATGTCAATCTTGGCCCGCCGTTTGCTAACGTTCTTTATGATATTTTATCAGCTGGTTATGCCACTTTCAGTGATGTAAGGAGTTTTGATGTATATTCTAATGTTTCATGATGTACTTAAAATGAAATACATACTAAATATTTGTCATGGATTGGCGGGGTTTTCGCTCACTAGTTTGACTCAGGTCTAGTTGGGAAGTATCCTTTCTATAATTCAAGGCTCGTGAATGGTGGTTGCATTGGTGAACAAGACAACAAAGACAAGCAAAAGAAAAAATAAACATTTAATAGTTTAATACATGATAGTTACTAAGTAATTGACAAGAAAACAAGTGGGTCTACATAATATAATCTAGTTACCTGATCCTCTGACAACTGGACCAAGGTTAATCACCCAGTGTAATTGTAGAAGCTTGTACTAGCATCTACCGGGGTAATCGTAACACAAAAAAGTCCAATATAAACTCAAACCTACCTCATTAATACTTCTGCAGGTAGAGCTACTACATTGGCGTGAAGGTTTATCTAATATGACTACAACAGCCTCCCTGTGCCCCAGCTACACAGTTGATTCTAAGGCATCTAATGCTACACAGTTGATTCTAAGGCATCTAATGCCTAAACCACATCCTAATTACATCTGAGGCAGATAAATGCCTAAATAACCTCAGAGTTGATTTTGAGGCATCTAATGCCTAAACACCCTCACAGTTGAGTCTCTGCATTGTTACACACCGTTCATTAGGCCTGCCCTTTATGTGGCGACGTGTAACAAATACCGCCCGTCTTTACGTGGGAGACGGAGATGATTTCCCAGTCGTTTTGAAAGGAGGGCTCTTGCCACTGGATGTCTCACTTCGGCAGTCGTGTCGTCTGCTGTTGAAGAGTGTCTTGTCCGCAGCAGAAGAGTGTACCATCTGTAGTTGAAGAGTGGGCTGTCCTCTGCTGAAGAGCGTACTGTCTGCAGTCGAAGTGTGGGCCGTCTGTTGCCAAAGAGCATACCGTCTGACTCGTCATGCCATCCGCTGTGCCCTTTCTAACTAGGTTGTGCTTATCAGTCGTGTGCTTGGTCACTACTACTCTTATGCTTCCCCTTCTCCTTCTAAACTTTAGTGAAGAGTATACAATTCTACTGACATATGCAGTCTTACTTTCCACGTGGCTAACTCTCACGTGCCCTTCACTTGACATCCGGGTGCAAACGCTGGGCTACACGACCCTTCTGTGGCCACGCTACTTCACCGTGATCTGCTTGCTGAGGTCATCAAACGTGTATCCATTTTTCTTTTTATATTCCTTGTGTCTGAGATAACACGACACTAATTCACCAATCACTGTCTCCTGGTCTAGTCTAGATATGGACACGGTCATGCTTGAGCAAACAAATGATATAATATAGGTCAACTCCAATAGAGGCCGATGAATAGAGACCGATGCATTCATTCATACTTGAAAGGTTTAACTAATAAATAAAGAAACAGGAAATAGTATTATGGCAAAAAATAGTAGAAATGCTACAATATTAAACGGGGTGTCTACAAGCGGCAACGAGTCATGACCCCCTCAATTCACCATCAATAATAAGAACACTTCCTTTGTGCCTCAATCCTTTGAAACCAGGCTCAGAGTCCCATCAAGACAAATGGGTGTCAATCTCGTAATCGGTAATCAATAATATTTGTCTGTTTTTCTTTGTCTCTTTATTTGCCTGCCTTGCCTTGCCTTGCCTTGCCTTGCCTTGCCTTGCCTGCCTGCATGTCTGCCTGTCCAATATGGTGCTCATTAAAGTGAAACATGGTTTGGGGCTATGCACCTAAGAGAAAATAAAAACTAACCATGTGCAACTAAAATCAACAATAGAGTTTATGCAAGCGCACCGATCTTGACTCCCTTCCCGGTCTCAAGCGTGATTGGTAAGGTGAGTAGGAAATCAGGGAACGAGTAGAGTTTTTGCAACGTGCGCCAATGTAACCCGATTTACGCGGATTTCTGATAATATGTAAAATACAGGGCTTCATATTTAAGGTGAGCGATCGCTCGCGCAAATCAATAATCTAGGGAGCGATTTATCGCTCGCGTCAATTGTTAAAATCGCTTGCTGCTGCAAGGGTTTCTTCTTGACAAGTACTTTCTTGAGTATTAGATTCACTAGGAAAGTATAACCTCTTTATAACGCAGGGTTCGGGCTCCAATATTCGTAGTTCACATGTCGATCGTAGCCCGCTGCACCAAGATTGCAAGAACGCCATTGAAGCTATGCTGGCCGCGCGGTTTATAAAAATGATCAAATGAGTGGAATAACGTCGATTTGTATTATGTGTAAATGTCATATATTGTTGTATGTCGAACTGAATAAAATACATGTACAGTTATGGAATATTTAAGGGATCAACAATATATCGCTACGATCCGATTGACCAACTACGCAGTAATGGGAATCGAAAATAATAACCTGGATCTGAACTACCGAAAATTTATATGAGTTGACACGGAGTGTAAAAGTTGATCAGACATTGAAAAACGATAATTTTAGTAATTATTCCACTTCGTCTTTCAACCGCTCTGAACACATAAATTCACGACGCACATCTCCGGTACCATTTAACATTGATTCACTGTTTCATGTGCGGATGACAAACTCATATTTTTTGCGCACTGAGTTTGAGTTGTGCGTTTGGCATTGTGATGCAATGGACGCATGCCATTTCACCCCAGTTTATATTGGTGTTGCCTACTAAGCTGCATTTATGAGTTATGACTATACATGTCATTCTTATACGTGGCGTATTTGTGAATTTCAATTGCAATTTTCAAACTGCCTAAACGAAGTCGCACACGAAACCAGTACTGTGTCGTGGCCACGGCCCGGGCACAGTACCACGGCACAGGCACAGCCACTGGCTTTGCCCAGGCTACGGCCTACGGTAATCGGTGACACGTTGCAATTAAAAACCGTTTCACCAATTGCAATCAGAATGTATGGGCTTTACTAAAGTAAACATTTATTTCTTTCTACAAACGTCAGCGCCAACAAGCACCAATTAAAATTTCATGGCGAGAACGACAGATTCCGAATGGGAAATGGTGGCGCCACCGCACGGTGAACAAAACGTTTTCAAATATGAAGCCCTGAAAATAAAAACACTTGTTTGTATGGTTGCGTGTCCCAAATTCGTGCGTCGCACAATTCCGTAGCAACGCGGTATTTTATCGTTCTGCAACTAGCGGTTGGTCATTGGAGGTCAGTGTTTATGCTGAACTAACAGTTGCAGTTTGGGCATCATATCACAACAAAATGTGAATTTATTTTCGAAAATAATAGTCAGATTGTTGCATATGTGAACCAAAACAAAAGGTGAGTTGAAGATGAAGTTAGACAACTCGAGTTTATCTTTTATTCAAAAAAATACAATATAGAAAGTTAACCATAACTGTTTGTTTCTGCATTGTACATCATTTCAGTCTACTTCAGATGGAATTTTTGGTTTAGTAACTCTAGTTTATACTATAGGACTGATCTACAATGCGATGTCTAAATCTAAGTCTGCGGTGCAGTCGATGGTTTCGTGTATTTCTTTACCATAAACAGTGCACACTTAACTCCTTTTTCCGATGCAATAAGCCTATTGGCAACAAAAATGGGTAAGCGGACGCTCAGTTCTATGAAAATCGGGTAACACAGTCTATGCGTGACGTACTAATTGAACCCATAGGATTATCTAACAGTATGGAGCTGCCCATGAAATAAAGATGTGTGTGTGTGCTGTGTGTTCAACAAGGTTTTCCTAGTAAGCCACTGACGTGATATTCTTAATTGTAGTTGCAAATGGTTGTTTTATTAACTCTAGGTGCACAGGCCCCAAACCATGGCTTTTATTTCCCTTTAACAAAGTGACCTCCTACTGCCAGGTGAGATGCTGTAAGTAGTTTCCCTTTAACAGAGTGACCTCCTACTGGCAGGTGGGATGCTGTAAGTAGTTTCCCTTTAACAGAGTGACCTCCCACTGCTTCATGGAATGCTGTAAGTTGTCATGTTTTAAGCACAGCCCTAGTGTCTCATTTCTCTAACACTTGCCTATAACATACAAAGAAATTAATAGTTTTTCAAATGTCAAGAAGATGAATAAATTACAAAAAACTGTTCGCAAATTAAAGATGGTAAGATTGTGGTAAAATACTAATGTTCCAAGAACAGTTTAATTAATGCTTTGCTGACAAATATTCCAGCTAGCAAGTAGACCATAAAGCTGTTGCTTTATTCATCCAACAATACATTAACATCAGACAACACATTAAACTGTATTGGCATTACATCAATAATTAAGCTTAGTTTATGACTTTCGACAAACACATTCATTGCATATATAACTATTTGTGGAAGTTTCACTTTGTCAAAAAACTTATATATCAGATATTTTTATCATACCTCAGCGTCTGAAGTGTTGTCATCTTTAACACATTGTCAGCGAGGACTTGAACCGTTGTTGGGTCATCTAATCTGTTGCCGTCTAACCTGTGAACATATCAATATGTACATTAGTTATTAACATATATACAAGTAGTAGGTCTTTGAAGAACATCAAGTACTGGTTTCAGAATTGTTAGTGCACATCTACTAACATTATATATATTTCAGTAAACAGTTCTAATATGTTGTAATCACAAGGTGAAGGCATATACAAAACATTTCCACTAATATATATATATCACTCGCAAACTGATTGTATGACATTTCGATACTTATACAGTATACCACTGTAAAATTGTGCTGTTCAGCATATACTGATACACACAAATTGTTGTGAATAAAAGAATGCAGTATAACAAATGAAGCAGATCCTTTTCAACATAGCAATCAATCATTACACCAAGAAACAATGGAAGAACATATTATTAATGTTGGAATTATATGGCAGCCACAGGTTAATATTATAACTGACAAATTAAGAAATAATTATGTCCTCGGATATATGGTTAACTGAGGTTTCCATTACCGGGCTAGGGTAAAATACTTCTAAATGTGTTAAACAGTGTTTATGTACAATAACTATTTAAAGTATTCGTTCCGATTATTTAAAACATAAATTCAAATAGCACCATATGGCCGATGCAGGAGAAGACTGGGGCAGCACCTATGTACTTCAGGTCAGTAATTATCACTAGTAGATGGTGTTGATGTTTACTTAGCTCTTAGAAAATTAACTGCACTGAATACAGTTAAAAATCAGTCAGCCAATATTTTACAGAAGAATTACGATATAGTATGTGTGGTCAAGTGAGAGTCCGGAATGCATGACACATATGAAATTATACTATTTGCTGTTCCAACATCAGGGAGATGTGTTATAACTCATGAGTTAGGAAAATAGAGCATAACTGTCCTTACATGCATAGCACAGTTAATGTCATAACTGTCATAACTGTCATAATGTCATAACTGTCCTTACATGCATAGCACAGTTAATGTCATAAGTGTACACATTGCTTCATGTGCTTAAGTACAAATGAAATGTGTATGAATGGCTTGATCGAGCGAGTACACGTGTAGATGACTCACTCCAAACCAGTTTTTCCTACCGGAGGTCTATCAGCTGTGGCAGGTGTTGAAGTGCGTTGGCCAAAGCTTTTGTCCCTGCGCCCGACAGCTGGCAGCCACTCAAACTGTAATACATATAAACAATGAGGTATAATAACCGAATCCGTTGAAGAAAGTGTATGGACTGAACCAGTAGACACTTTGTTCTACTTAGATAGAACAAGTGTAGGTCATAGCCAGGTTTGCCAGTGAATTGGTAGTTTAAATATCATATAGCAGTGTATACTGGATGTCATGCCATGACAAATGCCTAGTGCATTATCCCAAGAATACGCATACTTATGTTTTTGTACTGGTTCGTGTGTGTGCATGCGTGCATGGGACATTGTGCGTTTGATGGGCGTGCGCATGCATCCGAGTGGTGCATGCATTCATCCATGCATGCATGTGTGCACAAGGGCGTGTGCACACATGCATGTGTATGGTGAACGTATGCATCCATGCATGTGTGCATGCTTGTCTATTTATTCTTGCGCACTGATGTATACAAGACATGGACATCTGTATGCGTGCATACTACACAATGCCTTCCATTGCTCTGTTTACGATCGAGTGCTGGATGCATTGAGTACAACTATCATATTTCAAGTTGCAGCCTATAGCTGAAAGAGAGGATTATATTTCACAAAAAATCTATCATAAATATCGCTACTAAAACACCCTTTGATATGCTGTTTATGCAAAGCAACACATTTCCTACTGAACTAACACTAAGTGGGAGTGAATTCCAAAGAGTTGGTGCAGCAAGCGAGAAAGCCATAGTTCCAATATTGTTTCCAACCCTAGGAAGAAGAAGACAAGAACTAGATTAACAAAGCTGTCTAGGTTATCTTGTGTATTTGACTCATCAGTTAATAGTTTCTCAAACGTCAAGAAGACAGATCAATGACAAAAACATGGTAAAAGTGTGGTAAATTACTGTTGTTTCATGAAAAGATAACTTAATGCTTTCTTTCTGCTATTGCCTGCGAGTCCAATAATATATTTGATGGCATATTATTAAATTGCATTGCTAATACAACTTTTAATTAAACATAGCTTGACGCTTTCGATTAACAAAGTAACATATTCATTGCACATACAGCTCTTTGTTTGAAGTTGTCATAAGGAACTTATATGTCAGACATTTTCATCATACCTCAGTGTCTGTAGTGCCGTCATCTTTGATACATTGTTAGCGAGTCTTTGACCCGTCGTTGGGTCATCAAATTTGTCACCGTCTAACCTGTGAATATATATATATATATATATTATATATATATATATCAATTAGTTATTAACATATGTACAAGTAGTAGGTTTTTGAATAAAATTAATCAAATGTTGATTTCAAATCTGAACATCTACTAACATTGAGTGGGGTGCGGTGGTCTGAGGTCAGAGCGCTGGACTGTCAATCAGGAGTACCGGGGTACGAGTCCACCTGCTGCCGTTTCGAATCCTGGACAATTTAATTCACCCCTCGTTGCCTGTATCTTTCGGAAGAGACATAAAAACCCCTTGGTCCCCTCTACCTGGTGTCTATGCAGGGAGAGTAAAAGATTGGGGTAAATGTATAACCTGTCGTGGACTCAAAGAGTGGTGGTATCTATCACTGACTCCAATGGCTGAAGCAGTTTTCCGGTGGGGCGCCAAGTAGATTTAACAAGATTGCCATCCAAGGCAAAGGCCCAGATGGCAAGTGGACAAGGAAGCCATTGGCTTATCGAGAGTTCAACATTTTTCATCTATGTGTAATCCGCCCTCCTGAGATATGTGTCAACCTTTTTTTAAACATATTCAATCTGCTAGTAGTTACACAATCTATGGATAATTTGTTCCATTCATTTATAGTCCTCTGTGAGAACAAGTACATCCTGATATCCAATCTACATTGATCCATTACTAATATGACTTCGTATCTTCTACTATCTTTCTTGAGTGAGAAAAAATATTTCTATCAATATTTTCATACCCATTCAATATCTTAAAAACTTCAATTTGATCTCTTCTTAACCTCCTTGTCTCTGGGGTTGTTAATTGTCCATTTCACCAGTTATGTATCATAACACAAAGTATTTGTAAGAACATAATATTATGTGATTAATATTATTTGGGTGGGATTATAACAAATAATTACGTCTTAGATTATATACAGTTAAACAGCATTTCATTGCCATGCTTGGGCAAAATACCTTTAGATGTGTTAAACAGCATTCATGAACACTTACTATTTAAGATATTCATAGATTTAAAACAACAATTAAAATAGCAGCAGATGGCTGGTGCAGCAGACGACTGAGGCAGCAGACGACTGAGGCAGCAGACGACTGAAGCAGCTGACGATGGATAATGGAACCTGATGCACATCAGGTCATTAATGATCACTAGATGGCATTGACAGTAGTACATTGTTAGCTCTAACAAAAATAACTAACTGGATACAGGCTAAGATCACCCAGCAAAAATTATAACAAATAACTACGTCTTATTATATAATACAATATGTATATAAATTCTCGGGAGACCCAAGCTCGGCAGCACACCAAAACAAAAGGAGTTAAGCAGTTCATAATCGATAAGCAGTTCTAGTTGTAAACAGTTGAATTGGTACGGTGGGGAGCTATAGAGAATACGCAAGTTTAAACAGGTGGGTTATTAGTTTACGACAACATTTTTGTATATTTCCTAGACTTAACACTAACAGGGAGTGAGTTATGCAGTCAGTTCTTTCTAGTTCCAACATTTGCACTGGGAACAAAAAGTAGATTATAATTAAATGATCGAAGCTGTGTGGGCTGTCTTGCAGGTGTGAGCAGTGAATGTAAATATGCTGGTTGCTTGGATGAAAGTGCCTGATAGGTAAGTGTACAGAACTTAAAAATAATGTGATAATGGACAGGGAGCCAATGCAATGATTTAAGAAGTGGTACTGAGGCGGAGAAACAAGGAGACTGGGTAACTACCCTTGCCATACAATTTTGCACACGTTGAAGTTTCAAGATGTCCTTGAGAGCAATATTGTGATAAAGGGAATTGCAATAGTCAAGTCTATTGCTAACAAGAGCAGTTGCAATAGTTTTGGCGACAGCAAAAGATAAATACCAGCGAATATATGGCGAAGGTCACGAATGTGATAAAACCAGCAACAACAAGTTTGTGAAATATGCTGTCTAAAATTAAAAATATTATCAAAGGTGTTTCCTAAATTCCGTGCTGAGACGGCCGATGTGAAATTCTGGCTCAGCATAGGTGTCTGGGGGAAAAAACAATCAAGTTTACCATGCTGCTTTTGTGTACCAATAATAAGAAACTCTGTTGTTTCTGCATTTAACTTTAATTTGCTATCAGTCATCCAGTGGAAGGTATCATGGATACAATCCCTGGGCTGGTTTAAGGAGCAATTTGTATCAAGGGTGGCCAAGGAAAGGTAAATCTGTGTATCATCTGCATATGGGTGATTCAAGTTATGAGTTTGAATAACTGAGCTGAGTGGAGTAGTGTAAAGAGTAAAAAGTAATGGTCCAAGAACAGAACCCTGAGGAACACCACACAAAGTGGGTAGTGCCGCTAATAAAACTATTAGCTATCTTCACTATTTGATATCTATCAGTTAAGCATTTAATGAGTATGTTATGATCAATACTATCAAAAGCATCAGATAAATCTAGCAAGGTAAGCATTGTTACTTCACCTTTGTCCACATTTAGAGTGACATCATTATGTACTTTTAAAAGAGCAGTCTCTGTAGAAAACTTTTTGTAAGCTTATTGTAATATATTTGACATGCAATTTGACTTAATGTGAGACCTTAGATGGCTTGCTACAACTTTTATCTAGTACCTTGGAAATCAAGCTTAGATTAGGTTTATAACTGTTTAGGTTTTCTTTAGGCAAAGTTGACTTCTTAAGAAGTGGGTTGACTTGCACTTTTTTGAAACTGTCAGGAAACAAGCCAAAGCACAGTGATGCATTTATAATATTGTTATTGGGTAAAGTAATGTATCAAGACATGCTTCCAGCAATGTAGCCGGTAATGGATCAAGATCACAGGACTTATTTGGAGAGGACAAGATTATTTTTCTTACTTCATCAACTGTGGCAGGTGTACCAGAAACAAGCAGAGAATTTACTTGTGGAGTCCACTTGTGCAGGATTTAAAGTATGATCTGGAAAAGCAGACTAGGTCAGACTGATTTAATTCTTGAAATGACTGGAAAACCAGTCACATAAAGACTTGATTGAGACATGATTAAGTAGAGACCGAGCAGATACTCTGTGTGGAATTTTATTTATGCATTTCCATAGCTGATATGACACTGTTTTGAATATAATGTGACCTATCCAAAGGGGAGCGTAATTTTCGCTATACTCTTTCAAGATGACGACGACGCCTTTTAGACTGTAAAATTTCAGGATTCATCCACGGAGCCGGTGGTTTTCATGACACAGATTTGGTGGTTATCGGGGCATATTTATTATGTAAAGCCTTCAGTACATAATAGTATTGTTTACACAAGTCGGACAGGTGTCCCTTTGGATCTCTGATAAGGTAAGATTTAAGAATATCAGCCTTGAAGGCATCAATGTCAATCTTATGTATAGGTCTGTAAAACATATTTTGTTTTGATTGTTCTAGTGTTCTGGAAAAAGTAACATCAACAATGACTTTGTGGTGGTCCGATAAGCCATCAGAAACTGTTAGCATCTGGATATTGTCCCATGTTGAGTGAGTTATCACGAGGTCAAGCCAGTGGCCATGAATGTGTGTAGAGAAAGTCACTTTGTTTTAAGTCAAATGAGGTTAGGATATTATCAAAGGTAATGGTTACTGCTGTACATTTATCCAAGTGATAAATAAAAAAAAAATTAAAAATCAGAATGTAGAGTTGCTACATTTTCCAACAAATCCTGATATTCTTCAAAGAAGTTGGCTAGCTGTCCCAGAGGTCGATACAGGCATACAAAATATAAAGAAGTTGGCTAGCTGTCCCAGAGGTCGATACAGGCATACAAAATATAAAGAAGTTGGCTAGCTGTCCCAGAGGTCGATACAGGCATACAAAATATAAAGTTTTGAATGAGTATCAACGTGTTTGTTCATCAGATCAGACTGGTGAATCTGAAATCGTGCAGCAACTAAAAGATGCCTCAACGAAAAAGAGTCTGACGCCACAGATCCTCACTATCTTGCCAAATAGTTGGACAAGACAAAAGATCATAGAAGGATTTGGTGCCACTGATTACACGGTGAGGCGAGCAAAAGCGTTGGCCAAAGAAAAGGGAATCCTAGAAACCCCAAACCCAAAGCTATCAGGGAGAACTCTGACTCAAAGAGCAGTTGAACAAGTCAAAGAGTGGTACAGATCTGATGAAGATAGTCGTGTGATGCCAGGGATGAAAGATTTTGTGTCAGTGAAAATGGAGGAGAAGCGAATTCAAATACAGAAGCGCCTTATTCTCTGTAACCTCAAAGAGGCATAAGAATTATTCAAAACAAAGCACACAGAAGTATGAGTTGGATTTTCCAAGTTTGCAGATCTCCATCCGACGGAATGTGTTCTTGCAGCTAGGGGCTAGTGGTACACATGCAGTCTCTGTGTACTGTGCATCAGAATGTCAAGTTGATATGGATACGTGCAAAGCTTTGAATTCCTTGTCCTCCTCGACTGTGTAGAGAATTATTCCTTTGTGCTGCAAGGGACAACACACTGCAGCACATCAGCTGTTATCACCTCTGACTGCATGAAGCATGACACCGTTTCAGTGCACCTGTTCCCATGTTGATTGAATTACTTTAATTTTGTACTTGCGTAAAAGTAATTCATCTAAAAATTACTTGAGTAAAAGTACTTTGTAAAAAGTACTTCAGTAAAAAGTAAAACTACTTTTTAAATGTACTTGAAGTAAAAGTAGAAGTAAAAGTACAACACTTAGAAATAACAATAAAATCATGAGTAATATTATATAATTTATACAGCTTGCATCTGGCAACTGTTTTGCAACCACTCTGCCTATAACAAAGTGTTCCCAGACAGCCTTAGCTGGTCAATCGATCTGTCATCCTTAAACATGGTGCTCACTTGGATGCTTGGAAAATTACATTATCATTAATGAGAGATCACAACATCAAATAATGTCAGTTAAATACAAAACTAAGTTAATGATGAGGCACAACCTGTCTTTTTATCGACCTGTTCCACTGGGGTATGGGAGGAGCTAGATTGTACAACAGGATATGTATACGCAGGTGTGATTGTATCTGAGTAGCTAGAGGGTCAGTCCAGTAGCCTCTCAGGGAAACTGGTCAGAGGTAATACCACCTAGCACTGCCCATAGTAAAATTAACAAAGACATTTGATGCCTAGCTGATGAAGCCTTCTGGCTTGTGAACCCCCACCTTCTCATATCTTCCCAGACATGTCTTATCAGCTCATATAACATTGAAACAACAGGCTTTAGGAACTAGCTGTGTTGATTACCTGGTACCAGCCAGGGCTAGAATTGATCAGAAGACAGACCAGTGCAACAGAGGATTGCTGATGTTAATTGCAATAAAGTTTCAAGTGCCCTGTCAGGGCCCCTGTCCCTATCCCAGATATTATGGGTCAGCTTGAATAAGCCATTGCTGGGAAAAGATGCTGCCAAATGGTAGAGTATCAATATCTTTACTCTTTACTTATGTAGAGTAATCATTATAATGAATTTATTGAACTTTTCAATATGAATTTTATTTATGAAAGTAAAATGCTGTTTAATGCTGATGTAAGCTGGTAAGGCCATTGCTAACAATGGGCAAAAATTGGTGAAGTCCTCGATCCATGTTCATTCAAGAATATCCGAATTGTGTCAGTGTATGGGGATTATCAATACAATATAAGAAATATTTTAAAAAATATTTATAACACATATTGGAAACTTACTGATTAATAGTTTATATGGTGCCACAGAGACATTTGCATCATGGTTTGAGATGGCGTTCAAGCATTGTGTGCTCGAAGTCACATTTTATGCCAACGACCTTGACCTGACTTATGGCAATATTTGGCAGCATCGTTCACTGATCTATATATAAAACAGTGGTTGGATCGATTTCTCAGAGGTTTATATGCAAATATGATCATGAACTGGCCTGCGATTGGATGATATTAATAGATTTTGGCCTGGCGACTAGGCACAGTTTAAGAAATGTCGTTGATGGTGGAGAGCAGCAGCGGTTTCGCCAAAAAAAGTTAAAAAAATATATGACAAAGTTAATAAAAGTAACAAAGTAAAATTCGCGTTACTTTAGATAAAACTACTTCGTTACAAGTAAAAGCATTTAGTCAAAATTCTACTTCATTACATGCCAATTACTTTAAATAACTACTCAAGTATTGTAACGAAGTACTTTTACTTCGTTAAATGTCAACCCAGCCTGTTCCAATGGTGCCTCCTCAGTTTCCTTGAGGAACACTTCCATGCTCTTCCAACAAAGATTATCTATTTCTCTGATGATGCTGCTTCCCAGTACAGGAACAGGAAGAATTTAATAAATTTTTTTTCATCATCGGGAAGATTTTCAGGTATGTTATAGTGATACTTTTTTATATTCCATATTTTTTTTTAAATCAACATTAAAAACAATAGGCAGTTTAACTTTAAACCAAATACCTTTAATAATACACATCTAGTAAGCATGTGTTCATTTCAGTTGTTAATTTATTAATTAATTTAAATCAATTAAGCTCATATAAAAAAATTATTTACCCCAGAAATGTTTTTTTAATTTAGTTGACAAAATTCCCAATTAAGTTTTGGCTCAACCTGACATCATAAGGTACTCCATTCATGCAGTGGTGATTTCAGCTGGCCATGAGTTAGTAGTCTTGAGATAGATCAGGTTCAAATGGAAGAGTAGATAGAAACAATAGATCTGTAAACTGGGCTAGACCAGCTAGCCATGGAATGACAGACTGATCATGCAGGCAGGTGGGAATGGGAGAGAAGGCTTAGAGCCCTAGACAATGGTTTGTCTATTGATTTAACAAGATTGCCACACAAAGGGTGAGCTCCATTTGGCAAGTGGATAAGGAAGCCAGTAGCTTATGAAGTCCATTGTTTATGTGTAGCCCCCCCATTATCAGATATACCACAAATCTCTGTCTAAAGGAAATATTTTGAGTTGCAAAACTAACTGCCATGTTAAACCTTAGGGCCACACAAGACGTGCATGCATGTATACATGTACTGACTGTCTAGTACCTACATGCATGTATACATGTATGTATGTACTGACTGTCTAGTACATACGTGCATGCATACATGCATGTATGTACTGACTGTCTAGTACATACATACATGTATACATATATGTATGTACTAACTGTCTAGTTGTATGTATGTACTGACTGTCTAGTAAACTGTGTTGTGTTCTATATCATTTCTAAGTATAAATGACAGTTATATATTAATGTGAAAATAATCTGTAATGACAGTACAACAAATGAGAGTACATCATTCATTTTCCTTTTTACATGGTTTGCCATTATGTAACGTTTCCTGGTTGAGTGATACCTCGGTAACAGAATATCAGGTTATGCCAACCATCTGTCAAACACATGGCAGGGCATGTTTATGATCATTCTGACTGGCCTGATATCTGGCGGGGTCACCAGGTCACATCTACTGGCCATTTCCATTATAGCTTCAAAGGCACAATAAACTATGGTACGGATGATATTTGCCAGCTTAAGAACATGATTTAGTTATGTAGATATAGTACTGATGCGTACGTGAATCACAGTAACAAGACGACATGTTCCGCGTTCACAGCGAATGAATTTATGCTGGTTCAAAGCATATGCGACCATTACTATGGAAACATTGTCAGCATTTCCATGAAGTCAGGGGGATTTCCAAAAGAACTGGTTTTTTAAAGGATGGATTGGCGAAATACAACGTTAGTACTAGGTGATTATTTGTGGTGTCGATATTCAGTTCAATATTTTCTAGCATGTTACGAGGAAAAAAAATCAGCTGCCCCATCAACTTTAACTCTTTAATTACTTATCTTTTGATGATATCCAATATACAACAACACTTAACTATTTAGATAATATTACGTTTTAAATTTAGTATACAAAACCAGTGTTGAAAATTGCTAAAAATGTAAGAGCGACAAATTTAAATGCTGCCTTCTAGCAACGAATTGGGGTTTTATTACCAGGCTTAGGTAAAATACCTTTAAATGTGTTAAACAATATTCGTGAACAATTACTATTTAAGATAATCGTAGATCTAAAACAACAATTAAAATAGCAGCAGATGGTTGGCACAGCAAACGATTGAGGCAGCAGACAACAGATAATGAACCTGACGCACATCGGGTCATTAATGATCACTAGATGGCATTGACGGTAGTACATATTTAGCTCTAAGAAAATTAACTAACTGAATATAGGCAACGATCACCAAGCCAAAATTGTAAGAATTACAATTATAATCACAAAAGTGATTAACTAAAAATCAGTTATTCCTACCTGAGGCATGTCAGCTGAGGAAGGTGATCCAGTGTGACGACCAAAGCTTCTGCCTTTTCACCACCCAGCCTGCAGTAATTCAAACTGTAACAGGTAAAAATAATGTTAGTATAACAACTTAACGAATCCACTGAAAATTGCAACACCAGAGTGTGAACTTGACTTGTAGGCACTGAACACACAAGCGATGTTTATAAAACAACACACAGTTATTCTATCTTATGAGTAGTATGTGCGTGTGTGTGTGTGTTATTACCAGAAATGAAAACGTAAATTTTTAGGAATATGTTTCATTCCAGATCAGCAATCAACAAAGTATCGGGAACACTGAAGGCATTAAGAGCTACTATTGCTGCTCTGTTTCTGATAAAATGGAACTAAATAGAACAGTTTTTTTATCTCCTCCTCCCTAGAATGTGCTGAGCGTTGAACGTGAACAAGAACTACAATCGCATCAAATGACATCAATAACACAAGGTTGGATAATTGTGACAGTAATGAGTAATGTCTAAAAAAGTCAAGTACGACCAAGGTCAAAGAACTTCGTCAAGCTTCAGCGCCATGATAAATCTTAGGTTTGACCAGAACCTCCCACTTTTTGAGCAAATTCTGAATAAATTACTGGCGTGACATTCTTGTTTTTATGCAGAACAATGCAAGTCCAATAGGCCAAATTAATTACAATTTATTATTCACATACCAACAACTATGTATGTATCCACTTTCAGTTTGACATTCATTAGCACACAATCATAGTCCATGCCAACATGCCGGCCCCAAAACGGTATTGACATACATTGCAAAGAATTCTCCGACATACCATGACAGCCAGCCGACATTGATCACAATATTAGTCAATTTGTCCTTCAGGTACCGTGTACAATTAATAAATAGAGTAATACACTAGCTAGCAATGCCAATTCACCATGAAAACGATATAGATCAACATATAATTACAGCAAGCATGCCGGCCTCAAATGGTATTTACACACAATACGATCATTTACTGACATTAAAAATTAAAATATTATCTGTAGCATGTCTCCAGCAACCACTCGCTACAAGTACTAGTTATATAACTAGTAACTGGCTTGAGTTTACAATACACGTTATTTTGAACAAATTCTGAATAAATAACTCGCTTGACATACTTGCTTGTTTCGTCTTAATGTTGTATACTGGTTTAATACTAGCCACATCATGACATGACAAATGCAAACTTATGTTTTGTGATTTGGTTCATGTGTGTGCATGCGTGCGTGTGTGCATTCATGCTTGCATGCATGCATGAAGGCCATGCACATGCATCTGTGTGGTGCATGCACCCATCCATGCACGTATGTTATATGTACACACGTGCATGGGCAGACATGTGTGTGTGTGTGTATGTTATATAGTGCATGCTTTTCTATTTATGCTTGTGTACTGGGGTGTACACTACATGGACATTATGTGAGCGTTCATATTATACCAGGGCTTAAATTTGCGAGCTATGGCTCGCCAAAGGTGCCCAAATATCATCTTGGCGAGTGTTTTTTTTTAATATTGGGTGCCAGCTGGCGAATACATTATGTAAGTTGTATTACTTCAAAAAAGGCAGACCTCCAAAGTTGCAACTTTGAATAGGTTACGCAAATCATTCTAAGGAATGGCAGTTGACGTAAAACTGCTCCACTATGAGTCATCACCGCTGTACATCCTCTTTGAAATGAGCGTCTTTAAAAAAAAAATTACCTATACACCTGCCTATACCTACCTGCATTTCATCAGATATACAATCATAAACTCTAATCATGAATAGGTTTAGACCTCTGAAATAGTATCTTGTCAAAAGTCATTGCTAGAATTTCAGAATATGTTCCTGAATTGTTAGGTCTACTTGTATTCCTGCAGTTTGAAGTAAGATAATTACCACATCACTGCTATTAATAGTTGTTTCATGAAACATTAAAATGATTGAAATGATCTAGCTTGTGACAGGTGCTGCGAGTTTGTGTGCCGAATGTGGGCAATAACGGGGAAGTTGAATGTTTTCGTGGCGTGGTTTGAATTACAAACAGGTATCACTACACGTTATTTTTAAAATTATGATATATAACTAATATTGCATGAATTTGTGAACATACATTTTATTTTTGCTGTGAGAATGTAATTAGACATGACTGCCTATGCACTACCAATGCCAACAGTGGGAACAGCCATAGGTAATGGGACAGGTTGAAGCACATGCGATAATCCGGCATTTTTTATAAATTGCCTCAGAATTCTACTGAATTCTAATTTTTGCCAGATTCTGTCTGCTAGTTTATGTGAGTAATTTTCTAGTGGTATGATTGGAACTTCTATTAAACATAATCCTGAACTTCAGAAGAGATCGTACATGGTCAGTTTGATGTTAATGATGTATTATGATTCAGCTATTGAATTGGAAAATACTTTTTAGTGTATTTGGCGCATTCTAAAGATATGCATGAATTAAAAAAGATAAAAGCGATAAAAGAGGTTAATACATTATATACATTCACACATACACACACACCTACATGTTCACACACATAATATGTACATAATATTTATTATACATTATGTACATATTATGTTGTTGCTTTCCTCTTTACCCCTGAAGTCTGGGGTGAGGCTGACATCAATACTGGGCATCAATTTTTGTTTTCCTTCTCCTTCTGTCACTGTTCCCATTTCACTGCCATCTCCACCACCTGTCACCACTCCCCCTATCCTCCCAATCTCACCAAATCTGTCTTCCCACCTCCGTCGTGGTCTACCTCTTCTCCTTCTGCCCTTCACCCTGAGCATATCGGCTCCCTTTGTTAACCGTTCCCCTTCCATTTGGTCCATGTGTTCAGCCCACTTTAACCAACTCCTCACCAGCTTCCTCCTTAAATTATCTTTCACACCAACCTCCTCAGTCAGCTCCTCTATTCTTCCCTTGTTTACTTTTTCACTCCTGCAATTCTCCTCACCCAGTTAATTTCGCAAACTTGGACTTTCTCTTGTTAGTTTCCCTCATCGCTGTAGTCTCTAGGTCGTATAAATATGCACCTTAATATCTGGTAATTAATAGATGAAATCTGATATCCTGGCCAATTGGCCCCTACATTTTATTGTTGGCCCTTAATTATGAAAGTTCAGAGGCCAGCTGGCCCCTAAATTTTCAGATGAATGTTAAGCCCTGTACACAGTACCTTTGAATGCATTTTTGCTTTCATGGCTGAGAACAAGAACAAAGTAAATATTTCTGTGGTGCTTTAGCAAATTGTGAGGTATTTGGATTGAACGCTGGATGCACTGAGACCCACTAGGAGGTGTAGTGTCATGACCCCAATTCACCATCATATATCAATATTGTGTTTAAAGGACACTACAAAAACACCCTTTGATATGTTGTTTAAGCAAAACAAAGCATATATTACAATAATAAGAATACTTCCTTTGTGCCTCAATCCTTTGAAACCAGGCTCAGAGTCCCATCAAGACAAATGGGTGTCAATCTCGAAATCGGTAACAATAATATTTGTCTGTTTTGTTTTGTCTCTTTATCTGCCTGCCTTGCCTTGCCTGCCTGCATGTCTACCTGTCCGACACGGTGCTCATTAGAAACATGGTTTTGGGGCTACGCACTTTAAGACAACGAAAACTAACAATGTACAACTAAAATGAAGAATATCACGCCAGTGGTTTAATCAGAATGTGTTCTAAAAGTGGGAGATTCTGGTCATTTCTGATAGAGAGCTGATACGTTAACCAGCACAACCGATAAGTGCATGTGCAGTTCTATGAAAATCAGGTAACACAGACTATGCGTGACGTACTAATGAAAGCCCATATACACAGAAACAATGCCGTCTCAAACAAACATGCTATTTTGTTAGAAAGAGACGTTTAGCAAACAGAGGCCAAAATATGTCACAGAAATTGAGTTTGGGTGTAAACTGCATGGCCATATCTTAGATATCAACAAATATATTGTAATTTGGTGAGAGAATTTTGCTAAGCTGTGACACCTGTGCACATGCCCCAAACCATACCTTTAACAAAGTGACCTCCTACTGCCAGGTGAGATGCTGTAAGTTGTTTCCCTTTAACAAAGTGACCTCCTACTGCCAGGTGAGATGCTGTAAGTTGATTCCCTTTAACAACGTGACCCCCTACTGCCAGGTGGGATGCTGTAAGTTGATTCCCTTTAACAGAGTGACCCCCTACTGCCAGGTGAGATGCTGTAAGTTGATTCCCTTTAACAACGTGACCCCCTACTGCCAGGTGGGATGCTGTAAGTTGATTCCCTTTAACAACGTGACCCCCTACTGCCAGGTGAGATGCTGTAAGTTGATTCCCTTTAACAACGTGACCCCCTACTGCCAGGTGAGATGCTGTAAGTTGTTTCCCTTTAACAAAGTGACCCCCTACTGCCAGGTGGGATGCTGTAAGTTGATTCCCTTTAACAACGTGACCCCCTACTGCCAGGTGGGATGCTGTAAGTTGATTCCCTTTAACAACGTGACCCCCTACTGCCAGGTGGGATGCTGTAAGTTGATTCCCTTTAACAGAGTGACCCCCTACTGCCAGGTGGGATGCTGTAAGTTGTTTCCCTTTAACAAAGTGACCTCCTACTGCCAGGTGGGATGCTGTAAGTTGTTTCCCTTTAACAGAGTGACCTCCTACTGCCAGGTGGGATGCTGTAAGTTGTTTCCCTTTAACAGAGTGACCCCCTACTGCCAGGTGGGATGCTGTAAGTTGTTTCCCTTTAACAGAGTGACCTCCTACTGCCAGGTGGGATGCTGTAAGTTGTTTCCCTTTAACAGAGTGACCTCCTACTGCCAGGTGGGATGCTGTAAGTTGTTTCCCTTTAACAAAGTGACCTCCTACTGCCAGGTGGGATGCTGTAAGTTGTTTCCCTTTAACAAAGTGACCTCCTACTGCCAGGTGGGATGCTGTAAGTTGTTTCCCTTTAACAAAGTGACCTCCTATTGCCAGGTGGGATGCTGTAAGTTGTTTCCCTTTAACAAAGTGACCTCCTACTGCCAGGTGGGATGCTGTAAGTTGTTTCCCTTTAACAAAGTGTCCTCCTACTGCCAGGTGGGATGCTGTAAGTTGTTTCCCTTTAACAAAGTGACCTCCTACTGCCAGGTGGGATGCTGTAAGTTGTTTCCCTTTAACAAAGTGACCTCCTACTGCCAGGTGGGATGCTGTAAGTTGTTTCCCTTTAACAAAGTGACCTCCTACTGCCACATGAGATGCTGTAAGTTGTTTCCCTTTAACTAAGTGACCTCCTACTGCCAGGTGGGATGCTGTAAGTTGTTTCCCTTTAACAAAGTGACCTCCTACTGCCAGGTGGGATGCTGTAAGTTGTTTCCCTTTAACAAAGTGACCTCCTACTGCCACATGAGATGCTGTAAGTTGTTTCCCTTTAACAAAGTGACCTCCTACTGCCAGGTGGGATGCTGTAAGTTGTTTCCCTTTAACAAAGTGTCCTCCTACTGCCAGGTGAGATGCTGTAAGTTGTTTCCCTTTAACAAAGTGACCTCCTACTGCCAGGTGGGATGCTGTAAATTGTTTCCCTTTAACAGAGTGACCCCCTACTGCGAGGTGGGATGCTGTAAGTTGTTTCCCTTTAACAAAGTGACCTCCTACTGCCAGGTGGGATGCTGTAAGTTGTTTCCCTTTAACAAAGTGACCTCCTACTGCCAGGTGGGATGCTGTAAGTTGTTTCCCTTTAACAGAGTGACCTCCTACTGCCAGGTGGGATGCTGTAAGTTGTTTCCCTTTAACAAAGTGACCTCCTACTGCCAGGTGGGATGCTGTAAGTTGTTTCCCTTTAACAGAGTGACCTCCTACTGCCAGGTGGGATGCTGTAAGTTGTTTCCCTTTAACAAAGTGACCCCCTACTGCGAGGTGGGATGCTGTAAGTTGTTTCCCTTTAACAGAGTGACCTCCTACTGGTAGGTGGGATGCTGTAAGTTGATTCCCTTTAACAGAGTGACCTCCTACTCGCAGGTGGGATGCTGTAAGTTGTTTCCCTTTAACAGAGTGACCTCCTACTGCCAGGTGGGATGCTGTAAGTTGTTTCCCTTTAACAGAGTGACCCCCTACTGCGAGGTGGGATGCTGTAAGTTGTTTCCCTTTAACAGAGTGACCTCCTACTGGTAGGTGGGATGCTGTAAGTTGATTCCCTTTAACAGAGTGACCTCCTACTCGCAGGTGGGATGCTGTAAGTTGTTTCCCTTTAACAGACTGACCTCCTACTGGTAGGTGGGATGCTGTAAGTTGATTCCCTTTAACAGAGTGACCTCCTACTCGCAGGTGGGATGCTGTAAGTTGTTTCCCTTTAACAAAGTGACCTCCTACTGCCAGGTGGGATGCTGTAAGTTGTTTCCCTTTAACAAAGTGACCTCCTACTGCCAGGTGGGATGCTGTAAGTTGTTTCCCTTTAACAGAGTGACCTCCTACTGCCAGGTGGGATGCTGTAAGTTGTTTCCCTTTAACAGAGTGACCTCCCACTGCCAGGTGGGATACTGTAAGTTGTTTCCCTTTAACAGAGTGACCTCCCACTGCCAGGTGGGATGCTGTAAGTTGTTTCCCTTTAACAGAGTGACCTCCCACTGCCAGGTGGGATGCTGTAAGTTGTTTCCCTTTAACAGAGTGACCTCCTACTGCCAGGTGGGATGCTGTAAGTTGTTTCCCTTTAACATAGTGACCTCCTACTCGCAGGTGGGATGCTGTAAGTTGTTTCCCTTTAACAGAGTGACCTCCTACTGCCAGGTGGGATGCTGTAAGTTGTTTCCCTTTAACAGAGTGACCTCCTACTGCCAGGTGGGATGCTGTAAGTTGTTTCCCTTTAACAGAGTGACCTCCTACTGCCAGGTGGGATGCTGTAAGTTGTTTCCGTTTAACAAAGTGACCTCCTACTGCCAGGTGGGATGCTGTAAGTTGTTTCCCTTTAACAGAGTGACCTCCTACTGCCAGGTGGGATGCTGTAAGTTGTTTCCCTTTAACAGAGTGACCTCCTACTGCCAGGTGGGATGCTGTAAGTTGTTTCCATTTAACAGAGTGACCTCCTACTGCCAGGTGGGATGCTGTAAGTTGTTTCCCTTTAACAGAGTGACCTCCTACTGCCAGGTGGGATGCTGTAAGTTGTTTCCCTTTAACAGAGTGACCTCCTACTGCCAGGTGGGATGCTGTAAGTTGTTTCCCTTTAACAGAGTGACCTCCTACTGTCAGGTGGGATGCTGTAAGTTGTTTCCCTTTAACAGAGTGACCTCCTACTGTCAGGTGGGATGCTGTAAGTTGTTTCCCTTTAACAAAGTGACCCCTTACTGCCAGGTGGGATGCTGTAAGTTGATTCCCTTTAACATAGTGACCTCCTACTCGCAGGTGGGATGCTGTAAGTTGTTTCCCTTTAACAGAGTGACCTCCTACTGCCAGGTGGGATGCTGTAAGTTGTTTCCCTTTAACAGAGTGACCTCCTACTGCCAGGTGGGATGCTGTAAGTTGTTTCCCTTTAGCAGAGTGTCCTCCTACTGCCAGGTGGGATGCTGTAAGTTGTTTCCCTTTAACAGAGTGACCTCCTACTGCCAGGTGGGATGCTGTAAGTTGTTTCCCTTTAACAGAGTGACCTCCTACTGCCAGGTGGGATGCTGTAAGTTGTTTCCCTTTAACAAAGTGACCTCCTACTGCCAGGTGGGATGCTGTAAGTTGTTTCCCTTTAACAGAGTGACCTCCTACTGCCAGGTGGGATGCTGTAAGTTGTTTCCCTTTAGCAGAGTGTCCTCCTACTGCCAGGTGGGATGCTGTAAGTTGTTTCCCTTTAACAGAGTGACCTCCTACTGCCAGGTGGGATGCTGTAAGTTGTTTCCCTTTAACAGAGTGACCTCCTACTGCCAGGTGGGATGCTGTAAGTTGTTTCCCTTTAACAGAGTGACCTCCTACTGTCAGGTGGGATGCTGTAAGTTGTTTCCCTTTAACAAAGTGACCCCTTACTGCCAGGTGGGATGCTGTAAGTTGATTCCCTTTAACATAGTGACCTCCTACTCGCAGGTGGGATGCTGTAAGTTGTTTCCCTTTAACAAAGTGACCTCCTACTGCCAGGTGGGATGCTGTAAGTTGTTTCCCTTTAACAGAGTGACCTCCTACTGCCAGGTGGGATGCTGTAAGTTGTTTCCCTTTAGCAGAGTGTCCTCCTACTGCCAGGTGGGATGCTGTAAGTTGTTTCCCTTTAACAGAGTGACCTCCTACTGCCAGGTGGGATGCTGTAAGTTGTTTCCCTTTAACATAGTGACCTCCTACTCGCAGGTGGGATGCTGTAAGTTGTTTCCCTTTAACAGAGTGACCTCCTACTGCCAGGTGGGATGCTGTAAGTTGTTTCCCTTTAACAGAGTGACCTCCTACTGCCAGGTGGGATGCTGTAAGTTGTTTCCCTTTAACAAAGTGACCTCCTACTGCCAGGTGGGATGCTGTAAGTTGTTTCCCTTTAACAGAGTGACCTCCTACTGCCAGGTGGGATGCTGTAAGTTGTTTCCCTTTAGCAGAGTGTCCTCCTACTGCCAGGTGGGATGCTGTAAGTTGTTTCCCTTTAACAGAGTGACCTCCTACTGCCAGGTGGGATGCTGTAAGTTGTTTCCCTTTAACAGAGTGACCTCCTACTGCCAGGTGGGATGCTGTAAGTTGTTTCCCTTTAACAGAGTGACCTCCTACTGTCAGGTGGGATGCTGTAAGTTGTTTCCCTTTAACAAAGTGACCCCTTACTGCCAGGTGGGATGCTGTAAGTTGATTCCCTTTAACATAGTGACCTCCTACTCGCAGGTGGGATGCTGTAAGTTGTTTCCCTTTAACAGAGTGACCTCCTACTGCCAGGTGGGATGCTGTAAGTTGTTTCCCTTTAACAGAGTGACCTCCTACTGCCAGGTGGGATGCTGTAAGTTGTTTCCCTTTATCAGAGTGTCCTCCTACTGCCAGGTGGGATGCTGTAAGTTGTTTCCCTTTAACATAGTGACCTCCTACTGCCAGGTGGGAAGCTGTAAGTTGTTTCCCTTTAACATAGTGACCTCCTACTCGCAGGTGGGATGCTGTAAGTTGTTTCCCTTTAACAGAGTGACCTCCTACTGCCAGGTGGGATGCTGTAAGTTGTTTCCCTTTAACAGAGTGACCTCCTACTGCCAGGTGGGATGCTGTAAGTTGTTTCCCTTTAACAAAGTGACCTCCTACTGCCAGGTGGGATGCTGTAAGTTGTTTCCCTTTAAATAAGTGACCTCCTACTGCCAGGTGGGATGCTGTAAGTTGTTTCCCTTTAACAAAGTGACCTCCTACTGCCAGGTGGGATGCTGTAAGTTGTTTCCCTTTAACAAAGTGACCTCCTACTGCCAGGTGGGATGCTGTAAGTTGTTTCCCTTTAACAGAGTGACCTCCTACTGCCAGGTGGGATGCTGTAAGTTGTTTCCCTTTAACAGAGTGACCTCCTACTGCCAGGTGGGATGCTGTAAGTTGTTTCCCTTTAACAGAGTGACCTCCTACTGCCAGGTGGGATGCTGTAAGTTGTTTCCCTTTAACAGAGTGACCTCCTACTGCCAGGTGGGATGCTGTAAGTTGTTTCCCTTTAACAAAGTGACCTCCTACTGCCAGGTGGGATGCTGTAAGTTGTTTCCCTTTAACAAAGTGACCTCCTACTGCCAGGTGGGATGCTGTAAGTTGTTTCCCTTTAACAGAGTGACCTCCTACTGCCAGGTGGGATGCTGTAAGTTGTTTCCCTTTAACAGAGTGACCTCCTACTGCCAGGTGGGATGCTGTAAGTTGTTTCCCTTTAACAGAGTGACCTCCTACTGCCAGGTGGGATGCTGTAAGTTGTTTCCCTTTAACAGAGTGACCTCCTACTGCCAGGTGGGATGCTGTAAGTTGTTTCCCTTTAACAAAGTGACCTCCTACTGCCAGGTGGGATGCTGTAAGTTGTTTCCCTTTAACAGAGTATCCTCCTACTGCCAGGTGGGATGCTGTAAGTTGTTTCCCTTTAACAGAGTGACCTCCTACTGCCAGGTGGGATGCTGTAAGTTGTTTCCCTTTAACAAAGTGACCTCCTACTGCCAGGTGGGATGCTGTAAGTTGTTTCCCTTTAACAAAGTGACCTCCTACTGCCAGGTGGGATGCTGTAAGTTGTTTCCCTTTAACAGAGTGACCTCCTACTGCCAGGTGGGATGCTGTAAGTTGTTTCCCTTTAACAAAGTATCCTCCTACTGCCAGGTGGGATGCTGTAAGTTGTTTCCCTTTAACAGAGTGACCTCCTACTGCCAGGTGGGATGCTGTAAGTTGTTTCCCTTTAACAAAGTGACCTCCTACTGCCAGGTGGGATGCTGTAAGTTGTTTCCCTTTAACAGAGTGACCTCCTACTGCCAGGTGGGATGCTGTAAGTTGTTTCCCTTTAACAAAGTGACCTCCTACTGCCAGGTGGGATGCTGTAAGTTGTTTCCCTTTAACAAAGTGTCCTCCTACTGCCAGGTGGGATGCTGTAAGTTGTTTCCCTTTAACAAAGTGACCTCCTACTGCCAGGTGGGATGCTGTAAGTTGTTTCCCTTTAACAAAGTTACCTCCTACTGCCACATGAGATGCTGTAAGTTGATTCCCTTTAACAGAGTGACCTCCTACTGCCAGGTAGGATGCTGTAAGTTGTTTCCCTTTATCAAAGTGACCTCCTACTGCCAGGTGGGATGCTGTAAGTTGTTTCCCTTTAACAAAGTGACCTCCTACTGCCAGGTGGGATGCTGTAAGTTGATTCCCTTTAACAGAGTGTTCCCCTACTGCCAGGTGGGATGCTGTAAGTGGTTTCCCTTTAACAAAGTGACCTCCTACTGCCACGTGGAATGCTGTAAGCATAGCCATAGTGTCTCATTTCTCTAACACTTGCCTACACTTTATTCGGCTCAGAAACTAATATTTTCTCAAAAGCCATAGTTCCAATATTGTTTCCAACCCTAGGAAGAAGATGTAGATTTACCAAGATTTAACAAGATTGCCATCCCAAACAACAAGTTCCAGATGGCAAGTGGACAAGGAAGCCATTGGCGTATCGAGAGTCCAACAATTTGATCATCTATATGTAGCCCGCCCTTATCAGATATCTGTCAATTCTATTTTTAAACATATTCACACTACTAGCATTAACACAATCATTTGGCAGTTTGTTCCATTCATTTATCACCCTCTGTGAGAAAGAGTACTTTCTCATGTCCAACCTACACTGCTCCTTAACTAATGCTGCTTTGTGTCCTCTGGTTCTACTGCCTTCTTTAAGTTTGAAGAACATATTCCTATCAACATCCTCATAACCGTTCACTATTTTAAACACTTCTATTTAGTCTCCTCTTAGTCTCCTGGTCTCTAGTGTTGTCAAACCACATTATAATAAGCAGCTTTCATAACTAATGTCTCTCAATTCTGGAATCATTTTAGTTGCTCTTCGTTGTATTCTTTCTAGCTTGTCTGTCCTTTTTACGATATGGCCTCCATGCTTGAATACAATATTCCAAATGTGGTCTAACTATTGCTTTGTACAGGGGTACAATTAGCTGTTTCTCTTTATACGTGATAGTTCTCCTAATTAGCCCTAGAATTTGATTTCCTTTCGAAGCAGCAATCCCACATTGCTCAGAAACGTTCATGTCAGCACTAAATGTTACACTTAAGTCCTTTTCTTGTGTGGTTCTACCTAGTACAGCATCCTCCATTTTATATTCTTCATCCATGTTTCCATGTCCTATGTGTATGCATTTACACTTCCCAAAATTGAATAACATTTGCCATTTTTCTGACCATTTAACTAATTTATTTAGATCATCCTGTAAACTTTGTTTATCTGTATCATTAGTAACCTTTTTGAATACTTTTGTATCATCTGCAAATGTTAGTACTTTGCTAGATATGTCATCTTCCAAATAATTTATATGTATATTAAAAACAGTATAGGGCCTAATACTGATCCCTGTGGTACCCCACTCAAAACAGATTTCCAGTTTGAAATCTCACCATCTACTATTACTCTCTGTCTTCTGTGTGTAAGCCACTTTTCTATCCAGTTGATTACATCATTACCTATACCATGGGTTTTTAGTTTAAGTAACAATCTTTGATGTGGTACTTTATTGAAAGCTTTCTGAAAATCTAAGTAGACAACATCCACTGGTGACCCGTCATCTACCCACTTTGTAATTTCTTCCAAAAAACATAAGAGATTGGTTAGGCATGACTTTGCTTTTAGGAACCCATGTTGAGATGTATTTATTAATTTATGTTTTACAAGAAATTCCACCACGTGGTTTCTAATTAATGTTTCGAGTAATTTACATACACCTGAATGAACTAATTTTCTGGTTTGTTCCTCGATCCTTTCTTAAATAGCGGTGTAATGTTTGCTTCTTTCCATTCTGAAGGAACTATTCCTTCTTCTAGTGACAAATTAAACACTTCTGCAAGTGGTGTACTAATTTGCTCAACAATTTCCTTAAGCAGTTTTGGTGGTATCCCATCAACTCCAGGTGATTTATTATCTTTTATCTTCTTAATTTTCTTTGCTATAATTTCAGGAGTTACAAATGACTGCCCTAAATATTCTGATTTATTGCCCTCAAATTTAGTAAATGGAACTGGAAGTGAGCTGATATCTCTTTCAGGACTTCTGCCATTTGAAACCTGTCTGAAATTATGTTTCCCCTGTTGTTTTCCAGTGGTCCGACCTTATCTCGGACTTTCTGTTTACTCCTTACATAAGCATAGAAACTCTTGCTGTAATTTTTTATATTACCTGCCAATTTTTTTTCAAAGGTTCTTTTAGATTTTCTAATTCTAGTTTGTGTAGTCTTCTACATTTCCAGTGTGTTTATATACCCTCCACAGCATCTGTTTGTGAGCAATTTTTCTAATAGCCTCTTTTGACAGGTGTTTCTTCCTGGACCTTTTCTCTTGTTTTCTTAATGGAACAAATTTCTCAATAATGCCCTCGATCTCATATTTTAAACAAGTCCAACATTCTGTTGCTCTTTAGCAAGTTATTCCAATCTATATTTGCTAGATATGTTCTCATCCCTTTAAATTTGCCTATGTTGAAGTTCCTCCTCCATTGTTTTTTATATGCATTCCCTGTTTTTACTTTTATATTAAAATGGATTTGGCTATGGTCACTTGAATCCAAAGGTTCGTGTACTTTAACATTGTCAACTAATTCATTTTGAGAAGACAAAAGTAAATCTAACAAATTCCCACCTCTGGTTGGTTCCAAGACATGTTGAATAAGGAAACAATCCTGTGTTAGAAGTAGAAACTGATGGTCGTCACCTCCAGCACTTTCTAATGATTCCCATTGTATATGGCTATGGTTAAAATCACCCGTTATAACACATTCCCCCTTGCTCACCTCCCTTATCGCCTTTTGTTAAAATATGGAACGCTTCATGAATTTGCATGTCATGTAGAGCAGAACTAGATTAACTAAGCTGTCTAGGTTATCTTGCATATTTGACTCATCAGTTAATAGTTTCTCAAACGTCAAGAAGACGGATCAGTGACAACAATTTTCACAAATGAAACATGGTAAGATTGTGGTAAATTGCTGTTGTTTCATGAAAAGATAACTTAATGCTTTCTTGGCAAATGCTCCAGCTGGCAAACGGACCATGAAGCATATATTATTAAATTGCATTGGTAATACAACTTTTAATTAAACATAGTTTGATGCTTTCGACTAACAAAGTAACATTTTCAATGCACATACAGCTCTTTGTTTGAAGTTGTCATAAGGAACAGACATTTTCATCATACCTCAGTGTCTGTAGTGCCGTCATCTTTGATACATTATCAGTGAGTCTTTGAACAGTTGTTGGATCGTCAAATTTGCTGCCATCTAACCTGTGAATACACACACACACACACACATATATATATATATAAATTAGCTATTAACATATGTACAAGTAGCAGGTTTTTGAATAAAATTAATCAAGTGTACATCTACTAACATTGAATGGGGCGCGGTTGTCTGAGGTCAGACCGCTGCACTGTCAATCGGAAGTACCAAGGTTCGAGTCCACCTGTTGCTGTTTTGAATCCTGGACAATTTAATTCACCCCTCGTTGCCTGTGTCTTTCAGAAGAGACATAAAAACCCCTTGGTCCCCTCTACCTGGTGTCTATGCCGGGAGAGTAAATGACATGTCGTGGACTTACAGAGTGGCGGTCTCTATGTCTATCCCACTGATTCTAGCTTCCACGGCTAGAGAGGTGCCAAATAGGCAGTGTGTATGGCAGTCATAGCTGACTTCCTACAGGGGTCTACAGTAAGATTCATAGCTGACTCCCTACATGGGTCAACAGTAAGGCCATAGCAGACTCCCTACAGGGGTCTACAGTAAGGCCATAACTGACTCCCTACAGGGGCCTACAGTAAGGCCGTAGCTGACTCCCTACAGGGGCCTACAGTAAGGCCGTAGCTGACTCCCTACAGGGGCCTACAGTAAGGTCGTAGCTGACTCCCTACAGGGGTCTACAGTAAGGCCGTAGCTGACTCCCTACAGGGGCCTACAGTAAGGCCGTAGCTGACTCCCTACAGGGGCCTACAGTAAGGTTGTAGCTGACTCCCTACAGGGGCCTACAGTAAGGTTGTAGCTGACTCCCTACAGGGGTCTACAGTAAGGCCGTAGCTGACTCCCTACAGGGGCCTACAGTAAGGCCGTAGCTGACTCCCTACAGGGGCCTACAGTAAGGCCGTAGCTGACTCCCTACAGGGGTCTACAATAAGGTCGTAGCTGACTCCCTACAGGGGCCTACAGTAAGGCCACAGCAGACTCCCTACAGGGGTCTACAGTAAGGTCGTAGCTGACTCCCTACAGGGGCCTACAGTAAGGCCATAGCTGACTCCCTATAGGGGTCTACAGTAAGGTCGTAGCTGACTCCCTACAGGGGCCTACAGTAAGGCCATAGCTGACTCCCTACAGGGGTCTACAGTAAGGTCGTAGCTGACTCCCTACAGGGGCCTACAGTAAGGCCGTAGCTGGCTCCCTACAGGGGTCTACAGTAAGGTCGTAGCTGACTCCCTACAGGGGCCTACAGTAAGGTCGTAGCTGACTCCCTACAGGGGTCTACAGTAAGGCCGTAGCTGACTCCCTACAGGGGCCTACAGTAAGGTCGTAGCTGACTCTTTACAGGGGTCTACAGTAAGGCCATAGCTGACTCCCTACAGGGGTCTACAGTAAGGCCATAGCTCGCTCCCTACAGGGGTCTACAGTAAGGCCATAGCTGACTCCCTACAGGGGTCTACAGTAAGGCCATAGCTCGCTCCCTACAGGGGTCTACAGTAAGGCCATAGCTGACTCCCTACAGGGGTCTACAGTAAGGCCATAGCTGACTCCCTATAGGGGTCTACAGTAAGGCTGTAGCTGACTCCCTACAGGGATCTATAGCAGTATACGGTACAGTACTAACATTATATTTATTTAATTAAATATTAAATATGTGGTAAACAAAAGGTGAAGGCATTTAAAAAAAAATTATTTTTAGTAATATATACGAATGTATGACGTTTGGATACTGATAAATACACCATTACAAAATACACCATTCCAAAATAATGCCGTTCAAAAATGTGAATCCTGATTCACACAAAATGTAATGAATAAAGATATTGTAGTGTAACACGAAGATCCATTTCACCAGTTATTTATCATAACACAAAGTATTTGTAAGAACATAATATTTATGTGGCAGCCACAGATTAATATTATTTCAGTGGGAGTATAACAAATAATTACATCTTAAATTATATAAAGTTAAACAGCATTTCATTGCCATGCTTGGGCAAAATACCTTTAGATGTGTTAAACAGTATTCGTAAACAATTACTATTTAAGATATTCATAGATTTAAAACAACAATTAAAATAGCAGCTGATGGCTGGTGCAGCAGACGACTGAGGCAGCAGACAACTGAGGCAGCAGACGACTGAGGCAGCAGGCGACTGAGGCAGCAGACGACTGAAGCAGCAGACGACTGAGGCAGCAGACGACTGAGGCAGCAGGCGACTGAGGCAGCAGACGACTGAGGCAGCAGATGACGGATAATGGAACTTGACGCACATCAGGTCATTAATGATCACTAGATGGCATTGACAGTAGTACATAGTTAGAAAAGTTTAGAAAGTTAAAGTTAGAAAAATAACTAAATGAATACTGGCAAAGATCACCCTGCCAAAATTGTAAGAAAGAATTACAATTATATTCAATATGGTCAAGTGACAATCTGCAGTGCATGCCCTATGTGAAATCATAGTACTTTTTGCCCCTACATCATGGAAAATGTGTCATAGACTATAGAGCATAACTGCCCTAACATACACAGCACACTTACACAATAAGTGTACACACAGCATCAAGTGTTTGTGTACAGTAAAATGTGCATGAATGGCTTGACCGATTATACATGTACATCAAAGTGGTTCACTCTAAAGCAGTTATTCCTACCTGAGGTATGTCAACTGAGGAAGGTGATCCAGTGCGACGACCAAAGCTTTTACCCCTTCATCAGTCAGCCTGCAGTGCTCCAAACTGTAACATGTATAAATAATGTCGGCATTAACGAATCCACTGAAGATTACAACACCACTACTTATATATTAGTAAATGTTTGCCAATTAATTGGTACTTATATTTAACATTATATGCTGGCATATTACCAACCATGTCAAGACAGGACAAATGGCCAGTGTGTTATAATAAAGGTACATGTACATGTATTTTACTTAGTTTGTTTCTTAATATACCATATTGGATGTAATAATATACCATATTGGACGTAATAATATACCATATTGGACGTAATAATATACCATATTGGACGTAATAATATACCACATTGGACATAATAATATACCATATTGGACGTTATAATATACCATATTGGATCTAATAATATACCATATTGGACCTAATAATATACCATATTGGACCTAATAACATACCATATTGGACCTAATAATATACCATATGTGACGTAATAATATACCATATTGGACCTAATAATATACCATATTGGACCTAATAATATACCATATTGGACCTAATAACATAGGATATTGGACCTAATAATATACCATATTGGGCATAATAAAATACCATATTGGACGTAATAATATACCATATTGGACGTAATAACATACCATATTGGACCTAATAATATACCATATTGGACCTAATAATATACCATATTGGACCTAATAATATACCATATTGGACCTAATAACATAGGATATTGGACCTAATAATATACCATATTGGGCATAATAAAATACCATATTGGACGTAATAATATACCATATTGGACGTAATAACATACCATATTGGACCTAATAATATACCATATTGGACCTAATAACATACCATATTGGACGTAATAATATACCATATTGGACGTAATAATATACCATATTGGACCTAATAACATAGGATATTGGACCTAATAATATACCATATTGGGCATAATAAAATACCATATTGGACGTAATAATATACCATATTGGACGTAATAACATACCATATTGGACCTAATAATATACCATATTGGACGTAATAATGTGCCATATTGGACGTAATAATATACCATATTGGACGTTATAATATACCATACTGGACCTAATAATATACCATATTGGACCTAATAATGTACCATATTGGACGTAATAATAAACCATATTGGACGTAATAATGTACCATATTGGACCTAATAACATAGGATATTGGACCTAATAACATAGGATATTGAAACTAATAATATACCATATTGGGCATAATAAAATACCATATTGGACGTAATAATATACTATATTGGACGTAATAACATACCATATTGGACGTAATAATATACCATATTGGACATTATAATATACCATATTGGACCTAATAATATACCATATTGGACCTAATAATATATGATATTGTACGTAATAATATACCATATTGGATGTAATAATATACCATATTGGACCTAATAATATACCATATTGGACCTAATAATATACCATATTGGACTTAATGTACCATATTGGACGTAATAATGTACCATATTGGACGTAATAATGTACCATATTGGACCTAATAACATACCATATTGGACGTAATAACATACCATATTGGACCTAATAATGTACCATACTGCACCTAATAATATACCATATTGGACCTAATAACATACCATATTGGACCTAATAACATACGATATTGGCCCTAGTAATATACCATATTGGACCTAATAACATACCATATTGGACGTAATAATATACCATATTGGACGTAATAATATACCATATTGGACCTAATAACATGCCATATTGGACGTAATAATATACCATATTGGACGTAATAATATACCATATTGGACGTAATAATATACCATATTGGACTTAATAACATACCATATTGGACGTAATAATATACCATATTGGACGTAATAATATACCATATTGGACATAATAATATACCATATTGGACGTAATAATATACCATATTGGACGTAATAATATACCATATTGGACGTAATAATATACCATATGGGACATAATAATATACCATATGGGACCTAATAATATACCATATTGGACCTAATAACATAGGATATTGGACCTAATAACATACCATATTGGACCTAATAACATAGGATATTGGACCTAATAATATACCATATTGGACGTAATAATATACCATATTGGACGTAATAATATACCATATTGGACGTAATAATATACCATATGGGACGTAATAATATACCATATGAGACCTAATAATATACCATATTGGACCTAATAACATAGGATATTGGACCTAATAACATACCATATTGGACCTAATAACATAGGATATTGGACCTAATAATATACCATATTGGACGTAATAATCGTACAGTACACTTGAAAAAAATTGGGCCATGAAAAAATGTCAAAAAATCTGCTCTTATAAGCATACACCAAACATTTTGTCTTAACAATAAGGTAACTGTTTAACACTAGTGATGTCATTTGGTGACTACTATAGAATAACTGAAAAGTGATGCTTAACACCAGATGGGGTATCTTTTCAGTTGTTCCAGTCAAGTAAAATTACAATTGATCCTGCTGATTAAAAAAGTGTGTGTGCGGCGCACACCGTGTGCTAATTAGGGCATGTACGCTTAATAGGTCAAATACGGTACACACAGTTTATTTTGTGGATGTGTAGGAAAGAACACGTTGAGTGTTAACTGGCAACTTCACACGAGAGAGTGACTGAGAAACATAATGGCGTCCTTAAATATGAGTTTTTGTTATGGCTTTTGTGAAAGAAAAACATGATGGGTGGCTACAGCGTGTCGATGGAGACAAGACAATCGCCTGTCCCAACCTGTGCCTGCTCAGATGAGTGGACAGGCTAGTTAGATATGGATTTAGTATCTTTTGGTAAAAACCTATGCAAAAACAAACTGTACACACAAGTGCTGTTTATAAAACAACATGCAGTTATCTTATCAGTAGTATGTGGATATATGTGCATGTGTTATTACCAGAGATGAAAACAGGAATTTTGAGGAATATTTTTCATGCCGGATCAGCAATCAGTAACGTGAACAAGAACTACATTCGCATCAAATGACACTAATAACAGATAATGTGACAGAAAGTAGAAAACTGGATTGATGCAATAGTTACTTACTCTAACTTCTGAACAGACTTGTTATGTGTCAATCCATCGCACAGTTGCTTCACCAGGTGGACGTCTAACGATGAGAAAGACAAGCTGGAAGACGAAACAATACCATAATTATGAGTTCCTTCCCGATTAGCCAACACTAATTAGCTTACTGCTAATGACAAGCCACACCCAACAGCCTATTTGTATTTCAAATTGTGTTTTTGTCATTGATCACTCAATAAATTCAGGCATCAAATACCTAAATTATCAAGTTGGTAAACTATTTTGATGTCGGTTTTCAAGAAAATGTAAGCTCAATTGTTACACTAGAAAGAACCCTAAGACACAGCTGGGTCATTCCGTGTCAAATAAACCAATTGTCAAAAAGTTGATGTCTCAGAATTTACTTAAATTTTAGTAAATTCTACTTTCATTCGTGAAATCTACACTTCAACCATCTTGCTCGAATCCACTCTACAATCATGAAGCCATTCTCCAAACTTAGCGTTTAATAAGTACCTATACCTGAACACTTCTACAAAGGAACTAAGCATTGTGTAAATTATGTCTGTAACGCCCTATGACGTGAACAAAAACCACCTGTTATTTTTTATCTGTTTTCAGGTGCTTCTAACTTGAGAAGTTTACAAGTTACATATTGTAACATATTATCTATGCAAAATTCAAGGATGATATGGCATAGGACAATAGGTATACCTGGTGCACGAAAATGGAAAAGAATTTTTTATTTCTGAGAAGGATTTCAGCAGTCTGTATTTCATTGTTGCGTTACAGTACAATGTCCAAATTGCCACCATCTGTTGTCAGGGATACAGGCAATAACCTATTAGTTCAGTTCTAGTCGCCATACTTTCAGAATAATTCAGCCTTAAACTTTTTCTATATCTTACAAATATTCAGCACCCAAAATGAGAATGTGGGACAAGTCATGCCTACTACTTTTAACTGTGCATAATCCTTTGTTATTTGGATATTTGTGGCCAATTTGGGAGAAATTTACGAGAAAACGCCATTTGGCAGAACAGTAACTTTCAGCTGCAGTATAAACTAAATGAGACAGAACGCCATCCTGACACTGTTACATGTTGTTTAACTAATAAAGGACTATCCACAGCTCAAAAATGGTGGTCATACGACTTGTCCCACATTCTCATTTTGGGTGCTGAAATTTGTAAAATATAAAAAAGGAAAGTATCGCAACTAGCAGCATACCTAACTAATAGGTTATTGCCAATATCCCTGACAATATATGGTGGCAAATTGTTATGTTACAGTACAATGAAATACGCACTGTTGAAATTCTTGGACATTTTATTTTTCATTTTCGTACACCAGGTATACCCACTGTCCTTTGCCCTATCATCCTTGAATTTTGCACAGACAATCTCCACCAATATGTCTACAAATTCAGCAAATTTCAGATATTTAGCTTGTAAACTTCTCAAGTTAGAAGCACCTGAAAACAGATAAAAATAATGGGTGCGTTTTTGGATGCTTACCCCTGTTCGCATCATAGGGTGCTACACACACAATTTGCACGTAAATGCTTAGTTCCTATTGCAGAAGTGCTCAAATTTAGCTACTTATTCATTGGTTAAAATTGAAGCAAATTCTGATATATCAACCTTTAAAATTTCCTGAAAATTTGTTGATTTGGCACGGAATGACCCAGCTGTTAGATCATTAATTTAATAAAACACAATTCTAAAAACATAGAATAACATTTTGAATAATGCATGTTGTGGAGATAGGATTTCATGTGTTCATTCTTTATAACAGTTTATAATATGTTATATGGTACGTTAAAACTAAAGTAACCTCAACTTCTACACTTAAATCATCCTAGTTAGAAACCCAAACCCATGATCAACATTTACACTAGCAGCAAATTTGCTTGAACTTTCAAAATCACAACTTCACTATTGAATTTACTTGTTATTGTAAACTACATATTTAAATTTGTCAACACTTGTTAGATGTGAATGAATAGAAATTAAATTTTGCATGACTTACATGAGGCTGATGATACAGCACTCCGGTTGCATTAAAACCCAACGCAGCGACATCATTTCTGTTGGGGACACTTTATTGGATTCGATCTCTTCTGGCACCAGATCTACGAGGTCTGGGCTTTGACCCTCGTGTATGATTGTGGTCAGTTGTAATGGGTCGAACACAACAGCCAGTTTCTCAATGAAGGTGCGAGGGTCCAACTGATCTTCAGCTGACTCTAGATGCCTCATGAAATATGCATTCCGTGGGTCACATAGCAAGCCACTGATAAATGTGATCAACATCTCATGTTGGCGGACAGACGTCTTATCCATAATCAGCTCCAGAAGTGCTTCACGTGGTCCTCTCAATAGCCCCACAGCTGCAAACATTTCCTGTATGGTCAAGTGGCTGAACAACCAGCATGGTCTATTGAGACTAGGAATGCGGTCCTTTGTCACAGATTCTGCCAGGAACCCTGAGTGTTTGTCTTTGTCACTTATGTCAAACTGATCAAGGTCATCTTCATAAATGATGATTCGTTGTGGAGTTGACATTGTGCAGTACTTCGCCAGATCTGCATGATTCTTCAAAGAACTGCCCACCTCGTCAAATATCCTCTTTGAGTTTATTTGTGTTCTGATGCCTTTCAAAGAAGGGTGAAGTTTCTTGGCGAGATTAACTACTGCATAGATATACAGCTGCGTCATGGTATTTACTGATCGTTCATCCTCACTGTCAGTGAGTAACATGTCAGAAAGACACACACAGATGATATTGCATAGCAATGGCACATAACAAAGTGTTTCAAGGTTCACATTGCTCTGAAGATAACGCCGGATGAAGTTCTCTAATTCAGTATCTTCTCTGCTGAATTCATGAATGTACTTCTTTATGCTTTCTTGGGGGAAGCCGTACAGTTCTACAGTGCGGTCACATGCAGCTGAAGGAATGTTGTCATTTGGTCTAGAAGTAATTATGACCTTGGCCCCTGGTAGCATGCCATTGTTCAGAACACTTGAGAGTATTGAGTTCAGTTCAGTCTCCTTGGTGTCATCACGTTCGAGGCCTTCCTCATCCTGGTAATTACATTCATCCAGACCTTCTTCCACGATTATCACGTTTGATGGGTTTTCACGGAGGTGTTCAAGTGCTGCAGTCTTTTCTTCTTCAGTCAAAGGCAGTCCATCCAGCAGGAGATTCCCAAGTGTCCACTTTCTATCCTGCCGCAGTTGTCGTAACGTGATAACAAACAAATACTCGATGACATCATTCCACAACTCTTTCTCAGCCCACTGTTTGGCAATCTGCTTAATGAGCGTCGTCTTTCCGATGCCCGCTTTGCCTAAAATCAGGACTTTTCCGGGAGCACATCTGTCATGAAGCTTCTCAAAGAGTTGTGATATTTGAATTGGTTCAGCTGACTGCATGCGTTGCTGCATTTCTTCTACGTCTTGATTACCAAGTGTTTCTGGTAAGTTTATTTTATCGAACTTCTGCAATCGTAGTTCGACAAACATCTCATCAAGAGGGACATGACTGCATGAGTTTGAATCAACTCTGTCTTGGACCGGGACAGTTAGGTCGCTGTACATCTTTCGTAATGCTTTCTTCAGTTTTTCTGAAAACAAATATCTGCTAATTAACATGTGCAGCTCAGATATAAATACAAACATTGAGTATGCATGAAGCATTTGAAAGTTTCACCAATACTTATTTTGTTAGAAAGAAATCCAGCTGTTTCTGTTCATCGGTGCAGAAATTGTATTAGTTGTATATGGAAAAACTGTTCCTGGTCTAAACAAAATGACCCACAGGAACATACCCACATCGCTCACCATTATCACCAACAAGTCATGCCACAATGAGAAAGTGACAATAGTCACAACTGTTACACTCTTTACTTTACATGGGAATGTGGAACATGTGCATTGAGGGACGGTGAAGGTTCTCAGAAGCCACAATGAAGAACCACATGTTTAATACAAGAGCTTCTCAACACCAACATTAAAGCAAGCCTATTTGTATTAGGGCGTTTTCACGTAAAGGGGACACTTCTAGGCCCACGCAGCCTCAAAAATCAAGAGTTCTAATTATTTGGTTCATGTTATTTTCCAAGACTATAGATGATAGTACATTAACACTAACATTTTAGCAGCATATTTCCTAAAAATTTGCTTCAAAATTAAGCTATAACATTTGCAATTTGGAGAGGACATTTATTTAACACACAATCAATATCTAGTGTGGCTAATTGATCCATATAAAAATCCTTAACTCTACAACAACTTGACAATTACTACATAAAAATGCTAAAAGTATTGAAAAATGTCATATTTTATCTTATAGTTCACATTTGTTGGCTTGCTTGCCTCTCATAACATTGAAACAAGATGACAATTATCTGAAATTCTCAACTAACGTCATTATTTTCTAATATTAGCTAAATACATTGACACAACAGGCTAAATACATTGCTACGCTTTACTGACATGTCCACAGAGCTGTAAATGTATTCAAAATGTTTACCATAATTATAGATCATGTTATAACAAATGCATTAAACAAATGTCGTCTCCAGAACATTGGGTTAACGCATGTCAAAACCTTGTCATTTCCTAGTTTTCCATTCTGTAAGAGACATTATTCAATTGTCTGGAAGCAAACTAAATACTTGATGGTTATACAACATTATTTAATTGATTTTAATAATACAGTTCAAACTTATTACCCCTTTATCATCGTCTTCATATCAGTCATATCCCGCGAGGGTCTTTGACAAAATATATTATAGTAAGTTATACTTGCATAGAAAATGTCTTCTACATACTTTACGATATACCCGTCTACTCTGACATAGCCTAAGCCTAAGCAGGGACATTGAACATAGTTATGTATACATATGTATGCTGTTTGATGTTGTTCTCGAACAGACACGCTTAACTATATAACAAATTCCAACCCATCTGAAAGCCTGCTGACTCTGGTAGTGGAATATCATATATCAATGTGTACTAACCACTGGTTTATTACTGTTTGACATTGGGATGTTGGTGTTCTGGAGAGGACATATTTGTAATGGAAAATGACATGCACTAGTTAATGATGGCCACATATTGTAAACCTACACACTTAGACAAAATTGGCTTTTTGGTTTGCACTTGGGATGTCTTATACATTTTATACCTACATTTTTTATTAGTAGGATCATTATTATTATTAGTATCATTGGGGGGTCTTTTTTGTGAGGATATTCCAATGTTTTTCATGGAAAATGCACCATTAAATACTAATCGACTTTATGCCATACCTACTACACCAATTTGCACCAAATTTGTCACGTTTAGTTGATTAGCTGATTGATGGACAATTGAACAAAATTGGTTGTTGTTTGATAACTTTCGTCACAGTATTGCAGTGCAGGTTTTAATACTAACATAAACTGAAGTGGGACTACGAAATGTGTCAATAACAGCACTGCGCAGATTTTCCTTAACAAGTAGTTGATGCATCTTTAACTAGATTTAACAAGATTGCCATCCCAAACAACAAGTTCCATGTGGCAAGTGGACAAGGAAGCCATTGGCTTATCGAGAGTCCAACAATTTTCTCATCTAGCCCGCCGTGTAGCCCACCCTTATCAGATATGTCAATTCTATTTTTAAACATATTCACACTACTAGCATTAACACAATCATTTGCCAGTTTGTTCCATTCATTTATCACCCTCTGTGAGAAATGTTGTTTTGTGTCCTCTGGTTCTACTGCCTTCTTTAAGTTTGAAGAACATATTCCTATCAACATCCTCATAACCGTTCACTATTTTAAACACTTCTATTTGGTCTCCTCTTAGTCTCCTGATCTCTAGTGTTGTCAAACCACATTGTAATAAGCGACTTTCGTAACTAAGGTCTCTCAATTCTGGAATCATTTTAGTTGCTCTTCGTTGTATTCTTTCTAGCTTGTTTATGTCCTTTTTACGATACGGCCTCCATACTTGAATACAATATACCAAATGTGGTCTAACTATTGCTTTGGACAGGGGTACAATTAGCTGTTTCTCCTTATACGTGATAGTTCTCCTAATTAGCCCTAGAATTTGATTTCCTTTTGAAGCAGCAATCCCACATTGCTCTGAAACTTTCATGTCAGCACTAAATGTTACACCTAAGTCCTTTTATTGTGTGGTTCTACCTAGTACAGCATCCCCCATTTTATATTCTTCGTCCATGTTTCCATGTCCTATGTGTATGCATTTACACTTCCCAAAATTGAATAACATTTGCCATTTTTCTGTTTATCTGTATCATTAATAACCTTTCTGAATACTTTTGTGTCATCTGCAAATTTGAGTACTTTGCTAGATATGTCTTCTTCCAAATCATTTATATATATTAAAAACAGTATAGGGCCTAATACTGATCCCTGTGGTACCCCACTAAAAACAGATTTCCAGTTTAAAATCTCACCATTACTCTCTGTCTTCTGTGTATAAGCCACATTTCTATCCAGTTGATTACATCATGGGCTTTTAGTTTAAGTAACAATCTTTGATGTGGCACTTTATCAAAAACTTTCTGAAAATCTAAGTAGACAACATCCACTGGTGACCCGTCATCTACCCACTTTGTAATTTCTTCAAAAAACAAGAGATTAGTTAGACATGACCTTGCTTTTAGGAACCCATGTTGAGATGTGTTTATTAATTTATGTTTTACAAGGAATTCCACCGGTAATTTATACTGGTCGGGGTAGTTTTCGACCTACTTAATAGAATATGCCTTTTAAAAAAATCTTAAAAACCATTTTGTGTAAGAGATCGATATACCAAATCAGCAAAAGCTACTCCATTTATTCAATGCAAACAAATTATTAAAACAGTTGTTTTGAGTGAAAAACTTACGAATATTGAACGTCTGAACCATGTCGCGCGAGTTGAGGAAACTGGAGGAATTCGACCTATATTTATGGCAAGCCGTACAGACAATCGTTTTTAATTTTACTACTTTGTTCCAGTTATGTAAACTTTTTATAATAATCAGGCTTGACATAGCGCTTTATAAAACACATACACATATATTTGTATTGAATATATAACGTTAAAGTAGTACATTTGTTCTCGTATATTTAACACATTTTAATTATTCCTACTTTTATGACAAGATTATATCGATATCAAGCGAGATTTCAATGGATCGAAAACTGGCGTGGGTCGAAAACTGCACCGGTAACTATACATACAGTTGATGTTAAACGGTGTAATGTTTGCTTCCTTCCATTCTGAAGGAACTATTCCTTCTTCTAGTGACAAGTTAAACCATTTTGCAAGTGTTAACTTCATGTGTTTCTTCATGAAATGTGGCTTGTACAGTCGAGCCTCGTTATAACGCGGTGGTTGGGGTCCACGATTTCAGACCGCGCTGTAAGCGATGCGCGTTAGGTGTTCCCATATCTGCCACCAGGGAGATACTAATCAACAGCGATCGCTGCCCGCTGCACTAAGACTTCTAAGTCCATGAACGCTGTCGAAGCCCTGTGTGCTTGCAGCACTGTCTCATACGCCAATATGCAGTTTATGGAACTTATTAAACGAGTATACTAGCATCAACGTGTATTATTTTTAAATGTCACACCCTGTAGGCGCAACGATTACATCTATTCGAACTTAGTTTTGGGGACGGTGGCAGCTTTTGTGATCCATATTCTACTGTCTCGGTATGTGCCAATTAAGTTTTCCGATTCGTAGTTTCAATGAACAATAGATCCAACTAGACTTACGTCAATTCATACACTTCGATCAATCTTTATTTACTGTCTTCTTCATGTCTTCTGTAGGCACAATTTTAGCGACATAACTTAACAACTTAACAATTAAACGATAACGTAGGAAATTATGTCTCTTGGCGCCATCTCCCCCATCCTGCCTATCTCAACTCGTACCTTAATTATCTTAAAATAAAATAAAGGTAAACTGGCACTAACATCCCGGCCCCTAATTGTATGCAGCGATCAGCGATACAATTATTTAAAAACACAAATTACTCATCCAATAGAGCACATACAATAATCATAATTATTACGTATAACAAGATTTATATAATCAACTAATGTCAAGTAAACGGTGTACGCATGTCCACTGTCCAATCAAGTCATCACAACGAATGTTCTCGTAATTCAGTTAGTGTCAATTTCAGTTCAATTGACATACCTAGTTCTCTGATTCTAACACTAACACCAGCTTGTCAACTGGTCTGTTCAACATGCTCGTCATAGTCTTAATCTTCACGCGACGCACGAATCCCTTTTGGTCGCGGACCACTTCCTGCACTCTACCCAAAGGCCAGGAATTTCACGGCGCCTTGTCGTCCACGATCAACAAAACGTCTCCTACGTCGAAATTGCGTCTGGGTGTCAACCATTTTTGGCGCTCCTGCAGCAGAGGGAGATACTCTCGAAGCCAACGCTTCCAGAATAAATCAGCCATGTACTGGACCTGCCGCCAACGACGCCGAGTGTACGAGTTTTCTTTACAGAACACACCAGGTGGTAGATTCGGTTGCGTCTTGAGCAGCAGAAGGTGATTCGGAGTTAGAGCATCTAGGTCGCACGAGTCATCAGACGATTTTGTGATTGGTCGGTTGTTGATGATTGATTCGATTTCGCACAAGAACGTTTGCAAACAGTCGTCGTTAAGGATCTGTTCTTTCAAAAGAACTCTCGCAATGTTTCTCACCGTTCTTATTTGACGTTCCCACACGCCGCCATGATGAGATCCGGCTGGTGGATTGAATATCCACTCTACGTTCTTCTGTAGCATCGCGTTGTGGATCGCTGACTGATTCCATTGGTCAATCGCTTCTCTTAAATGACGTTCGGCTCCGACGAAATTGGTGCTGTTGTCCGATCGTATTTCCTTGACTTTACCTCTTCTGGCAATGAATCGTCGCAGCGCGTTGATGCACGAATCAGTAGTCAGCGAATCAACTACTTCCATGTGGATTGCACGAACTTTCAAGTCAGTGAACAGTGCGACATATCTCTTCACTGTACATCGTCCACGCTTCACCTCGATCGGGCCGAAATAGTCTACACCGACTCGGGTGAATGGCGGTTCGTCTGGAATTAGACGGTCGGCCGGAAGATCAGCCATCTTTTGCTCTCCGACTCTGCCTCTCTGTCGTCGATAAATGACACACTTGTTGATAACACTCCTCACTGCAGCATTGGCACGAATGATCCAATACCTTTGTCTCATGGCTGATAATCAGCTGAGACACATGAGCATACTTTGGCAAGATAGCTGGGTGTTTAGCTTTCATAGGCATTACTGCACGGTTACGACGGCCGCCAACTCTCAAGAGGCCGTCGTCCACAGTAGGATCCGCTTTGAAGAGTGAACTTGATTTCTTCACTCGTCTGTGCTTCTCTAGGGCATCGATCTCTTCCCAGAACGACTGTCTTTGAACAAATCGCAGGATCCCATTCTCGGCTTGTTGGAGATCCTGGATAGTGAGCGGCATATGGTCAGTCCTTGATCGAACTTTCACTCCTGCCATTTGCCTTTTCTCCATTTCCTGTTTCTCGACAGGATCGCAATCAACTTGATGGAGGGCTCATCTGATTTCCTTTCTGTCACTAGCCAGTTCTAGTAGAATGGTTCTCAATCGTATGAACCAAGCCACTGTTTTCTTTAGGGTAAGCCATATGTTATTAGCCGATTTGTCGCATCTTGGACTGGATTGGTTTGGATCGTCTTCGTCATCTCCTTTACGGATTTCCGGGGATTTAGGCCACTCGGTTTCCGGTTTCCATAGGAATTCCGGCCCATCGATCCATCGTTTGCTGTCGAGTAAACCATCAGCTGACAGTCCTCTGGATGCATCATCTCCTGGGTTACCCTTTGTGTCTACGTATCGCCACTGCGATGGCTCTGACCCTTCTCGGATCAGGTTAACCCGATTGGCGACGAATGTGTGAAACCGTGTCGTTTCATTCGCGATGTACTTGAGCACAGTCATGCTGTCAGTCCAATACACTGTGTCGTGGATGGGAATCTCCAACTCGGTCGTCATCATTTTGTTCATGCGCACTGACACTGTTGCAGCTGTGAGTTCCGCACGTGGAATCGTGATTGGCTTGACTGGGGCGACACGGGATTTCCCAGCCAGCAGTGTGCAATGTACGTTGTCAGTTCTGCTAACTAGTCTTAGGTAAGTCACTGTTCCATATCCATAGTTGCTGGCATCTGAGAAGTGGTGAAGTTGGGCTGATTCTATTTCTCCGAAGTCATCTGGCTTGACACAGCGACGGACGGCGAAGCTGGCCAGCTTGGGTAATTCAGCCATCCACTTTTGCCAACGCATCAGCTGGGGCTCTGGAACTGGATCGTCCCACCCAATCCTCAAACGGCAAAGATCTTGCAGGATGACCTTCGCTGGGAGAACGAACGGACTTATCAGTCCCAACAGGTCGTAGGTAGAACCGACTGCTGACAGGATGCCTCTTCTTGTTAACGGTCTCTCCTTCATTGTGATCTCGAATCTGAACGTGTCCGTTTCGACACACCACTGGATTCCAAGAGCTCTTCCCAATGGTAGATTAGAGTGGTCAAAGTCCAGATCCTTCACCTCTTTTGCCCGTTCGTCTTCTGGCACCGAGTTCAGTACGGTTCTCTTATTGCTTATCCACTTGGTGAGGCGAAATCCGCCTTTGGCACAGGCACCACTTAGGTCTCGAATCAGCTCAATTGCCTCATCTTCTGTTCGTACCGATTTCAGGCAGTCGTCCACATAGAAGTTCTTTAGAATGGTACTGGTCACCTTCGTGTCATACTCGGATTCGTTGTCGGTGGCTGTCTTCCTCAGAGCGAAGTTCGCGCAACTTGGTGACGATACTGCACCAAACAAATGTACCGTCATCTGGTACTCTTCTAGCGGCTGTCGCAGATCTCCACCAGGCCACCACAGAAATCGAAGAACGTTGCAGTCGTCAGAGTTTACACGGACCTGGTGGAACATAGCTTCGATGTCTGCCATCAAAGCGACTGGCTCTTGTCGAAATCTCAGGAGGACTGCTACCAGAGAGTTCGTTAGGTCCGGCCCCTGCAGCAGCTGTTCATTCAGTGAGGTGCCTCTGTATCGTGCGGAGCAGTTGAACACAACTCGAATCTTGTTCGGCTTCCTTGGATGGTAGACGCCATGATGCGGTATGTACCATACCTTTCCGTCACTCCTATCCAGTTGTTCTTGTGGTACTTTCCGCGCATATCCTTTCTTGATCAAATTGTCCATGAACGCTTTATAATCGTCTTGCAGTTGAGAATTCTTAAGAAGCCTTCTTTTCAATTGTGCTGCGCAATGTTCCGCTTGTGGTCGATTGTTTGGCATGTTGACTTCTTGTTGTCTGAATGGCAGGGCTATCTGGTAGTGTCCTTCCTTCTGTTCCACGTTGGCTGAAACCATGCTCATAAACGTCCGGTCTTCTCTTGAATGTTCTGGCTTGTCGTCCAAAGTGCGTTCGTTGAAGTCTTGGCGAAAGCAGCTTTCCACTTGTCTCTCGAGACCCTTGTCGCCACAAACGCTGCACCGGTTCACAGACACATACTGCGTGTGGTGATCGTCTTCCTCACAGTTTCGAAGAAGGCCACGAATCGCCCATCCAAGCAGAGTCTTCACGGCGTATGGTCCATTTTCTTGGCTGTGCACCACTTGCCATGGCTCTGACGCTTTTGGTGCATTGGTTCCGATTAGAAGGTCAACCTCGCTGTCAATGTCTGGAATGTGTATTCCTCGTAGGTAGGACCACCTGTCGACATCTGCCTGCCGTGGAACGTCTTCCATACTGACTGGCATTTCTTCCCTTGTATACACCATCGGCAGCTTGACTGCGTTGGTTCCGCTTAAGTCGCATACTTCTAGTCCTCTGATCATGTATGTGTCAATGACACTGGTCTTTTCCATTGTCCGAAGTCGCACTTTTGTTCTTCTGTCTCTCGCATTTAGCTGGTCCATAAGTTTCGTTGTACAAAACGTCGCGTCGCTTCCTTCATCCAGGAATGCGTATGTTTCTATGTATTTGTCGCTGTTTATCAGCTTGACTCTCACCGGAATGATGGCCATCGTGCTGTCGTAGTCACCGGCCCCAGTACTCATACACGTCTTGCTAGTATCTGGAGCATCTGATTCCCCAAGCCTGTTATCTTGTGTGTCATCTTTCTTGTAATGCAACACTGTTGGGTGACTTGCACTGCAAATTGTGCATTTCAGTCTATTTGTACAGTCGTTGCTTCTGTGTCCTGTGACGAGACAAGCAAAACACGATCCGTTTGACATCAAGAATTTCAACTTTTCGCGATGTGGCTGATTTCGCATTTTTCTACACATCTCCATAGTATGGTCTCCTCGACAGTACATGCATGGCTTGTTGAGAGCAGGCGTTTTATCTTGTGTAGGTGCTTTCGTAGTAGTCGAGAACATGCTTCATGGTCTTGGTGGCCTGTACTGTCCTTTGTAGTGCCTCTTCGGGTCTTCTGGCTTGCGCCTTGGTTCTGTGTCGTTCCCATATACTGGGTCCGTCGCAATTTCGGCTTGTTCCTCAACAAATTTTACGAGATCGTCAAACTTCACGGTTTTTCCTTCCTTCTCTTGCTTGTTGAAGACCACTCGTCTCCATCGATCCATGAACTTTTCGGGAAGTTTCTCGACGAGTGTCTTGATGTTTTTGGATGATCCATCTCCTTCATGCTTTCAAGAGTCTTCATGGTATTACTGCAGCTTCGGAGGAATACGGCATAGCTGTTCATTGCACGTCCGTTGTTCGCTTCAATTTGTCGCCAGTTAGCCGCCTTGGTCATGTACGCTGGCGCTATCTTGTAATCTTTCCCGTACTTCCTTTTAGCAGTCTCTTTGCTTCCTCGTACCCTTCGTCTCGTCCATTAACATGCAACTCCGCACTAGCTCGTTTGGTTGTTCTTTCGTAAATTGTTCGAGATAGTACAACCTATCCTTGCTGGATTCCGTCTTGTCTTCAATGCAGTGCTGGAATGACCTCCAGAACGGTGCCGACTCTAAAGGACTTCCATCGAAAGGTGTTACTTCGCGCGGTGGGAGACTGAATCTCTTTTGCTGGTCGATTACGAGCTTGTTCCAATTCTGCATGATGTCTGCTGCAGAGTTTGCGATATCATGTTGATTAATGTCTGACTGTTCTGAGGCTTGCTCGTCCTTTGCTGCTGCTGTTGATTCGTGCATTTGTTCATGCTGGCTTGAAAGAATGTACTCCGCAGCCGTAGCGTCTAATGGTGTCGAAAGTGGTTCATCGTTGTACTGCAGTTGTGTGTCTGGCTGTGCCATATCTTCGAACAATGCATACACATTCGCTCTTGCAGCCACCACATTTAGTTCTTGTAACATCAGCTGTTCACGTCTTTGGCGAAGCTGAAGTTCTTCGCTATCGAGAGCTTGAACTTTCTTCAGCGCGATGGTTCGGGCTATTAACTCAGCCTTCTTGGCTTCCTCTTTCATTCTTGCTGCAGACGCTTCACTGAAAAGTGAAGAACTGCGTGATGCTTGTGATCTCCTTGATGTCCGAGACCCGGCTTGAGAGACACTATCTTCTGGTCTCACGTTCACTGAGTGATCTTCTGGAGTTCGTTCCGGTACATGACCTGGCGAATTTAACGTCGATGCACGTGTTTCGGCCATGTCTACAATATACTGATACGCGCAAGTATGAAACGAATTAATTCGTTTGGGGCGGAGTCGGTATTGTGCGGTACTATTTTGCACTCTCTGCAAACAGTTCGAAATACCACTATTTTCAGTTCGAAAGTTCATAAACTGTTCTCACACAGCAATGTTCCCACAATTCCTTTGTATCAGATAATTTCATACTAAAATATAGGCGCAACGATTACGTCTATTCGAACTTAGTTTTGGGGACGGTGGCAGCTTTTGTGATCCATATCCTACTGACTAGTACTGTCTCGGTATGTGCCAAGTTTTCCGATTCGTAGTTTCACTGAACAATAGATCCAACTAGACTTACGTCAATTCATACACTTCGATCAATCTTTATTTACTGTCTTCTTCATGTCTTCTGTAGGCACAATTTTAGCGACATAACTTAACAACTTAACAATTAAACGATAACGTAGGAAATTATGTCTCTTGGCGCCATCTCCCCCATCCTGCCTATCTCAACTCGTACCTTAATTATCTTAAAATAAAATAAAGGTAAACTGGCACTAACATCCCGGCCCCTAATTGTATGCAGCGATCAGCGATACAATTATTTAAAAACACAAATTACTCATCCAATAGAGCACATACAATAATCATAATTATTACGTATAACAAGATTTATATAATCAACTAATGTCAAGTAAACGGTGTACGCATGTCCACTGTCCAATCAAGTCATCACAACGAATGTTCTCGTAATTCAGTTAGTGTCAATTTCAGTTCAATTGACATACCTAGTTCTCTGATTCTAACACTAACACCAGCTTGTCAACTGGTCTGTTCAACATGCTCGTCATAGTCTTAATCTTCACGCGACGCACGAATCCCTTTTGGTCGCGGACCACTTCCTGCACTCTACCCAAAGGCCAGGAATTTCACGGCGCCTTGTCGTCCACGATCAACAAAACGTCTCCTACGTCGAAATTGCGTCTGGGTGTCAACCATTTTTGGCGCTCCTGCAGCAGAGGGAGATACTCTCGAAGCCAACGCTTCCAGAATAAATCAGCCATGTACTGGACCTGCCGCCAACGACGCCGAGTGTACGAGTTTTCTTTACAGAACACACCAGGTGGTAGATTCGGTTGCGTCTTGAGCAGCAGAAGGTGATTCGGAGTTAGAGCATCTAGGTCGCACGAGTCATCAGACGATTTTGTGATTGGTCGGTTGTTGATGATTGATTCGATTTCGCACAAGAACGTTTGCAAACAGTCGTCGTTAAGGATCTGTTCTTTCAAAAGAACTCTCGCAATGTTTCTCACCGTTCTTATTTGACGTTCCCACACGCCGCCGTGATGAGATCCGGCTGGTGGATTGAATATCCACTCTACGTTCTTCTGTAGCATCGCGTTGTGGATCGCTGACTGATTCCATTGGTCAACCGCTTCTCTTAAATGACGTTCGGCTCCGACGAAATTGGTGCTGTTGTCCGATCGTATTTCCTTGACTTGACCTCTTCTGGCAATGAATCGTCGCAGCGCGTTGATGCACGAATCAGTAGTCAGCGAATCAACTACTTCCATGTGGATTGCACGAACTTTCAAGTCAGTGAACAGTGCGACATATCTCTTCACTGTACATCGTCCACGCTTCACCTCGATCGGGCCGAAATAGTCTACACCGACTCGGGTGAATGGCGGTTCGTCTGGAATTAGACGGTCGGCCGGAAGATCAGCCATCTTTTGCTCGACTCTGCCTCTCTGTCGTCGATAAATGACACACTTGTTGATAACACTCCTCACTGCAGCATTGGCACGAATGATCCAATACCTTTGTCTCAAAAGTGAAAGTACATAGTTCATTCCAGAATGCCCTACTTCCTGGTGGGCATGGCTGATAATCAGCTGAGACACATGAGCATTCTTTGGCAAGATAGCTGGGTGTTTAGCTTCCATAGGCATTACTGCACGGTTACAACGGCCGCCAACTCTCAAGAGGCCGTCGTCCACAGTAGGATCCGATTTGAAGAGTGAACTTGATTTCTTCACTCGTCTGTGCTTCTCTAGGGCATCGATCTCTTCCCAGAACGACTGTCTTTGAACAAATCGCAGGATCCCATTCTCGGCTTGTTGGAGCTCCTGGATAGTGAGCGGCATATGGTCAGTCCTTGATCGAACTTTCACTCCTGCCATTTGCCTTTTCTCCATTTCCTGTTTCTCGACAGGATCGCAATCAACTTGATGGAGGGCTCATCTGATTTCCTTTCTGTCACTAGCCAGTTCTAGTAGAATGGTTCTCAATCGCATGAACCAAGCCACTGTTTTCTTTAGGGTAAGCCATATGTTATTAGCCGATTTGTCGCATCTTGGACTGGATTGGTTTGAACTGCATTCACGGTGACTTCTTTCTTCACTTCGGGATCGTCTTCGTCATCTCCTTTACGGATTTCCGGGGATTTAGGCCACTCGGTTTCCGGTTTCCATAGGATTTCCGGCCCATCGATCGATCGTTTGCTGTCGAGTAAACCATCAGCTGACAGTCCTCTGGATGCATCATCTCCTGGGTTACCCTTTGTGTCTACGTATCGCCACTGCGATGGCTCTGACCCTTCTCGGATCAGGTTAACCCGATTGGCGACGAATGTTTGAAACCGTGTCGTTTCATTCGCGATGTACTTGAGCACAGTCATGCTGTCTGTCCAACACACTGTGTCGTGGATGGGAATCTCCAACTCGGTCGTCATCATTTTGTTCATGCGCACTGACACTGTTGCAGCTGTGAGTTCCGCACGTGGAATCGTGATTGGCTTGACTGGGGCGACACGGGATTTCCCAGCCAGCAGTGTGCAATGTACGTTGTCAGTTCTGCTAACTAGTCTTAGGTAAGTCACTGTTCCATATCCATAGTTGCTGGCATCTGAGAAGTGGTGAAGTTGGGCTGATTCTATTTCTCCAAAGTCATCTGGCTTGACACAGCGACGGACGGCGAAGCTGGCCAGCTTGGGTAATTCAGCCATCCACTTTTGCCAACGCATCAGCTGGGGCTCTGGAACTGGATCGTCCCACCCAATCCTCAAACGGCAAAGATCTTGCAGGATGACCTTCGCTGGGAGAACGAACGGACTTATCAGTCCCAACAGGTCGTAGGTAGAACCGACTGCTGACAGGATGCCTCTTCTTGTTAACGGTCTCTCCTTCATTGTGATCTCGAATCTGAACGTGTCCGTTTCGACACACCACTGGATTCCAAGAGCTCTTCCCAATGGTAGATTAGAGTGGTCAAAGTCCAGATCCTTCACCTCTTTTGCCCGTTCGTCTTCTGGCACCGAGTTCAGTACGGTTCTCTTATTGCTTATCCACTTGGTGAGGCGAAATCCGCCTTTGGCACAGGCACCACTTAGGTCTCGAATCAGCTCAATTGCCTCATCTTCTGTTCGTACCGATTTCAGGCAGTCGTCCACGTAGAAGTTCTTTAGAATGGTACTGGTCACCTTCGTGTCATACTTGGATTCGTTGTCGGTGGCTGTCTTCCTCAGAGCGAAGTTCGCGCAACTTGGTGACGATACTGCACCAAACAAATGTACCGTCATCTGGTACTCTTCTAGCGGCTGTCGCAGATCTCCACCAGGCCACCACAGAAATCGAAGAACGTTGCAGTCGTCAGAGTTTACACGGACCTGGTGGAACATAGCTTCGATGTCTGCCATCAAAGCGACTGGCTCTTGTCGAAATCTCAGGAGGACTGCTACCAGAGAGTTCGTTAGGTCCGGCCCCTGCAGCAGCTGTTCATTCAGTGAGGTGCCTCTGTGTCGTGCGGAGCAGTTGAACACAACTCGAATCTTGTTCGGCTTCCTTGGATGGTAGACGCCATGATGCGGTATGTACCATACCTTTCCGTCACTCCTATCCAGTTGTTCTTGTGGTACTTTCCTCGCATATCCTTTCTTGATCAAATTGTCCATGAACGCTTTGTAATCGTCTTGCAGTTGAGAATTCTTAAGAAGCCTTCTTTTCAATTGTGCTGCGCAATGTTCCGCTTGTGGTCGATTGTTTGGCATGTTGACTTCCTGTTGTCTGAATGGCAGGGCTATCTGGTAGTGTCCTTCCTTCTGTTCCACATTGGCTGAAACCATGCTCATAAACGTCCGGTCTTCTCTTGAATGTTCTGGCTTGTCGTCCAAAGTGCGTTCGTTGAAGTCTTGGCGAAAGTAGCTTTCCACTTGTCTCTCGAGACCCTTGTCGCCACAAACGCTGCACCGGTTCACAGACACATACTGCGTGTGGTGATCGTCTTCCTCACAGTTTCGAAGAAGGCCACGAATCGCCCATCCAAGCAGAGTCTTCACGGCGTATGGTCCATTTTCTTGGCTGTGCACCACTTGCCATGGCTCTGACGCTTTTGGTGCATTGGTTCCGATTAGAAGGTCAACCTCGCTGTCAATGTCTGGTATGTGTATTCCTCGTAGGTAGGACCACCTGTCGACATCTGCCTGCCGTGGAACGTCTTCCATACTGACTGGCATTTCTTCCCTTGTATACACCATCGGCAGCTTGACTGCGTTGGTTCCGCTTAAGTCGCATACTTCTAGTCCTCTGATCATGTATGTGTCAATGACACTGGTCTTTTCCATTGTCCGAAGTCGCACTTTTGTTCTTCTGCCTCTCGCATTTAGCTGGTCCATAAGTTTCGTTGTACAAAACGTCGCGTCGCTTCCTTCATCCAGGAACGCGTATGTTTCTATGTATTTGTCGCTGTTTATCAGTTTGACTCTCACCGGAATGATGGCCATCGTGTTGTCGTAGTCACCGGCCCCAGTACTCATACACGTCTTGCTAGTATCTGGCGCATCTGATTCCCCAAGCCTGTTATCTTGTGTGTCATCTTTCTTGTAATGCAACACTGTTGGGTGACTTGCACTGCAAATTGTGCATTTCAGTCTATTTGTACAGTCGTTGCTTCTGTGTCCTGTGACGAGACAAGCAAAACACGATCCGTTTGACATCAAGAATTTCAACTTTTCGCGATGTGGCTGATTTCGCATTTTTCTACACATCTCCATAGTATGGTCTCCTCGACAGTACATGCATGGCTTGTTGAGAGCAGGCGTTTTATCTTGTGTAGGTGCTTTCGTAGTAGTCGAGAACATGCTTCATGGTCTTGGTGGCCTGTACTGTCCTTTGTAGTGCCTCTTCGGGTCTTCTGGCTTGCGCCTTGGTTCTGTGTCGTTCCCATATACTGGGTCCGTCGCAATTTCGGCTTGTTCCTCAACAAATTTTACGAGATCGTCAAACTTCACGGTTTTTCCTTCCTTCTCTTGCTTGTTGAAGACCACTCGTCTCCATCGATCCATGAACTTTTCGGGAAGTTTCTCGACGAGTGTCTTGATGTTTTTTGGATGATCCATCTCCTTCATGCTTTCAAGAGTCTTCATGGTATTACTGCAGCTTCGGAGGAATACGGCATAGCTGTTCATTGCACGTCCGTTGTTCGCTTCAATTTGTCGCCAGTTAGCCGCCTTGGTCATGTACGCTGACGCTATCTTGTAATCTTTCCCGTACTTCCTTTTTAGCAGTCTCTTTGCTTCCTCGTACCCTTCGTCTGCGTCCATTAACATGCAACTCCGCACTAGCTCGTTTGGTTGTTCTTTCGTAAATTGTTCGAGATAGTACAACCTATCCTTGCTGGATTCCGTCTTGTCTTCAATGCAGTGCTGGAATGACCTCCAGAACGGTGCCGACTCTAAAGGACTTCCATCGAAAGGTGTTACTTCGCGCGGTGGGAGACTGAATCTCTTTTGCTGGTCGATTACGAGCTTGTTCCAATTCTGCATGATGTCTGCTGCAGAGTTTGCGATATCATGTTGATTAATGTCTGACTGTTCTGAGGCTTGCTCGTCCTTTGCTGCTGCTGTTGATTCGTGCATTTGTTCATGCTGGCTTGAAAGAATGTACTCCGCAGCCGTAGCGTCTAATGGTGTCGAAAGTGGTTCATCGTTGTACTGCAGTTGTGTGTCTGGCTGTGCCATATCTTCGAACAATGCATACACATTCGCTCTTGCAGCCACCACATTTAGTTCTTGTAACATCAGCTGTTCACGTCTTTGGCGAAGCTGAAGTTCTTCGCTATCGAGAGCTTGAACTTTCTTCAGCGCGATGGTTCGGGCTATTAACTCAGCCTTCTTGGCTTCCTCTTTCATTCTTGCTGCAGACGCTTCACTGAAAAGTGAAGAACTGCGTGATGCTTGTGATCTCCTTGATGTCCGAGACCCGGCTTGAGAGACACTATCTTCTGGTCTCACGTTCACTGAGTGATCTTCTGGAGTTCGTTCCGGTACATGACCTGGCGAATTTAACGTCGATGCACGTGTTTCGGCCATGTCTACAATATACTGATACGCGCAAGTATGAAACGAATTAATTCGTTTGGGGCGGAGTCGATATTGTGCGGTACTATTTTGCACTCTCTGCAAACAGTTCGAAATACCACTATTTTCAGTTCGAAAGTTCATAAACTGTTCTCACACAGCAATGTTCCCACAATTCCTTCGTATCAGATAATTTCATACTAAAATATAGGCGCAACGATTACGTCTATTCGAACTTAGTTTTGGGGACGGTGGCAGCTTTTGTGATCCATATCCTACTGTCTCGGTCTGTGCCAAGTTTTCCGATTCGTAGTTTCACTGAACAATAGATCCAACTAGACTTACGTCGATTCATACACTTCTATCAATCTTTATTTACTGTCTTCTTCATGTCTTCTGTAGGCACAATTTTAGCGACATAACTTAACAACTTAACAATTAAACGATAACGTAGGAAATTATGTCTCTTGGCGCCATCTCCCCCATTCTGCCTATCTCAACTCGTACCTTATCTTAAAATAACATAAAGGTAAACTGGCACTAACACACCCTGTTGATTATTGAACTGAATAAAACAAGTACGTATATCATTATGGAATAAATCTACTACCGATATATGCCTACGAATCAAAAATAATAACCAGGATCCGAGTAGCCGAAAACGTGTATCATTTGACAAACGTAGTATGTAAGCTGATAAAACACAGAAAATTACAATAAGTAGAATTAATAATTGTTTCACTTCGTCTTGCAACCAATCTCGACCGAAGCATAAAATTAGTACGCACGACTTAACATCGATTCGTCGTTTCATATGCGGATGACGAATTCGTATTTTCGCGTACCGGTAGAGCTTTGGGTTAGGCTTAGGAATTTGGCATGTTGGTTTCGCGTCGCGAAAACGATTAAATTTACGATGTAATGGAACCATGTAATTTCACCGAAGTATTAGGTTGGTATTGCATACTAAATGCATTTAAATCTGTTTATCTTATTCTTACGCGAGGCGTATCTGTGAATCTCGATTGCGGCAGAAAATCGGGGTCCACGACCGATCGCGTTATATCCGAATCCGCGTAATAACGGGGCGCGTAATAACGAAGCGTGACTGTATATAGGTTCTTTAGTATAGCCACTGTATGATAACAACACTGAATTAATAATACACAATGAATTGTTTAAATACAATGAGGGAAAGTGTATTTTGGCAACAGTGTACCCTTTATGTGAAAATGCCCATTAATTATTTATTGAAACGGTCAATACGTGTGAGATTTACAGATAACTGCAAAAGAGTGAGTGGAAGTCAAATGCTTAAGTATCACGCAAACAATGTCCGAGACTTGGTACCTATGATTGTTCTCTTTTCCACGTTCCCGCATCTCCATCCTGCTTTAGTTCAGGCATCTCAGATCAACCGTCCTACCATCTCAGATCAACAGTCCTACCATCTCAGACAAACAGTCCTACCATCTCAGATCAACAGTCTTACCATCTCAGATCAACAGTCCTACCATCTCAGATCAACAGTCCTACCATCTCAGATCAACAGTCCTACCATCTCAGATCAACAGCCCTGCCGCCGACAACGAAATATCTGAACTGTTTGTGGGCGGGGCTTACGTATCCCGGAAGATTATTTTTTGCATTACTTTCTGATCATGTTCATGATTAGGTTCATGTGCAACTACAATCCTCACTCATGATCAGGTTCATGTGCAACTACAATCCCCACTTATGATTAGGTTAATTTGCAGCTACAATCCCCACTCATGATTAGGTTCATGTGCAGCTATAATCCCCATTCATGATTAGGTTCATGTGCAGATACAATCCCCACTCATGATTAGGTTCATTTGCAACTACAATCCCCACTTATGATTAGGTTCATTTGCAGCTACAATACCCACTCATGATTAGGTTCATGTGCAGACACAATCCCCACTCATGATTAGGTTCATGTGCAACTACAATCCCCACTTATGATTTGGTTCATTTCCAGCTACAATCCCCACTCATGATTAGGTTCATGTGCAGCTACAATCCCCACTCATGATTAGGTTCATGTGCAGCTACAATCCCCACTCATGATTAGGTTCATGGGCAGCTACAATCCCCACTCATGATTAGGTTCATGTGCAGCTACAATCCCCACTCATGATTAGGTTCATGTGCAGCTACAATCCCCACTTATGATTAGGTTCATGTGCAACTACAATCCCCACTCATGATTAGGTTCATGTGCAGCTACAATCCCCACTCATGATTAGGTTCATGGGCAGCTACAATCCCCACTCATGATTAGGTTCATGTGCTGCTACAATCCCCACCTCATGATTATGTTCATGTGCTGCTACAATCCCCATTCATGATTAGGTTCATGTGCAGCTACAATCCCCATTCATGATTAGGTTCATGTGCAGCTACAATCCCCACCTCATGATTAGGTTCATGTGCAGCTACAATCCCCACTCAGAATATCTTACTCCATACCTTTAACTGTAGCATCCTGGGCTGGTCGTTGGACTGAAACAAATGTATATTTATATTCCTATGATAATCATTATTTGGAACCCCAATACCCCCACAGAACAAAATCCCCCTAGGATAATATCCCCCTGGACAATAACCCCCTAGGACAAAATCGTCATAAGAAAAATCCCCAATCCAAATGAATATAACAGTTATCAATATGTTACTGCAGGTGGAGTACGACACAAAGGGTAAGAGGACATCGTATGAAGAAAGAATCCTTTGGGTATATATCGTCTATGTGCTATGAATGATCTATTTCATTATCTTAAGTATATTCCGTGTGTTGAAATTGTTCACATATCTAGTCTGAAAAAAGTTGTAGCCATTTTATCAGAAGTTCCTACAGTGGCATAAAAGACCCACCCATAGGGTAAGTTGCCCACCTCTGGGCGTTTGCATTTGCAATATTATAATTTCTTTATTTGACTATTGTTCTCATATAACGCCCGCAACGGATACATTTATACCACTACTATAATTATAATTTGCATAATAATGTAACTCAAAAATGTTATTATGTGGACTCTTGAGTATTTTGGAATGTATAGTAAATATGAATGGTTTTTTTACTGTTTTTTGTTGCTCACAAACAGGGGATATTGTCCAGGGATATTGTCGTAGGGGGATTTTGTCCCAGGGGATATTGTCCGGGGGATTTTGCCCACAGGGATTATGTCGTAGAATCCAATAAGTATTTGAACGAATTTACAAACGTGACAAATCTACGGTCCTGTCCCCGAAATCTATGATTCTGATTCCGAAAGGTAGATTCCCTTAAAAAATCTGTATCTTTCACCCCACAACTGGGAAGACAGAGCAATCAAACACGTTTTTTATAATTTGTAATTAAATATATCTAATTCAAATTGCATAGACTATTATAAAGACAAAAATCCACAATGCACAATTATGTTTATTTTGATTATAGCTGGTATACACATGCATCTGTGATTTTGGCTTGGTTGCATGGTTTGGGTAGGTAAAGTATTAAATACTATAATACTTCACTTCTTTATTCACATGTACTTCTCAGTCTCATGATGAGAGGCAATAAATAAAGAAATTACCACATGTCATTTGACAAATACATAGGTCTTTGGAGGGTAGACGGGTGTGGCAGGGGTTTCAACCTCCCACCTTACACATCACCTTTGGCCCATAAGGCTTCAGTGCTCCTTCTCCAGCTTGGTCTGTTTTGGCCACTTCATTCCATGTTTTCAACCCTAAATCTTGTCTTTGTTTTTCTACAGGTTTTCTCCAGGTTGTTTTTGTTTCAACCTCCAATCTCCCACCTATTTGTGTGGCCAATCTCCTCCCATCTCCCACCTATTTATGCGGCCAATCTCCTCCCATCTCCCACCTATTTGTGTGGCCAATCTCCTCCCATCTTCCACCTATTTGTGTGGCCAATCTCCTCCCATCTCCCACCTATTTGCACAGCCAATCTCCTCCCATTTCCCACCTATTTGCATAGCCAATCTCCTCCCATCTTCCACCTATTTGTGTGGCCAATCTCCTCCCATCTCCCACCTATTTGCACAGCCAATCTCCTCCCATCTCCCACCTATTTGCATAGCCAATCTCCTCCCATCTCCCACCTATTTGTGTGGCCAATCTCCTCCCATCTCCCACCTATTTATGTGGCCAATCTCCGCCCATCTCCCACCTATTTGTGTGGCCAATCTCCTCCCATCTCCCACCTATTTGTGTGGCCAATCTCCTCCCATCTCCCACCTATTTGTGTGGCCAATCTCCTCCCATCTCCCACCTATTTGTGTGGCCAATCCTCCCATCTCCCACCTATTTGCACAGCTAATCTCCTCCCATCTCCCACCTATTTGCACAGCTCATCTCCTCCCATCTCCCACCTATTTGTGTGGCCAATCTCCTCCCATCTCCCACCTATTTGCACAGCTAATCTCCTCCCATCTCCCACCTATTTGCATAGCCAATCTCCTCCCATCTCCCACCTATTTGTGTAGCCAATCTCCTCCCATCTTCCACCTATTTGCGTAGCCAATCTCCTCCCATCTCCCACCTATTTGCATAGCCAATCTCCTCCCATCTCCCTCCTATTTGTGTGGCTAACCTCCCACCTCCCACCATTGTTGAGAGTTTACCTCTCACCTATTTCTGAGGCCAATCTCCCACCTCCCACCAATTTTTAGGACCAACCTCTCATTTCCTGCCACACCCCTCAGTAGAATGCTCTGGTGACATCCAACTATACAAAGGTTTCTTCTATTGCAGGAGCATGCTTCCTCTATGAGCATTTCACATCTTTCATACCTGCAATCATATCCTGGGCTGTCCTGACTTCTTGCAACTGTTGTTCATGGACTTGCAGCTGAATGGCCTGTTGTCGTAGTTGATCTGTGTTCGCTTGGTCTTGGCCTAAAACAAATGCAAATCAAAGATTATCTAGTGCGGCTAAGCAAATTATTCATGATGTAATGTGTAACTTTCATTTCATATAGACATGATATATTGTAAATTTGGTCAATGCATAAGATAAGATTTTTTTCATTGCCAGCCTATTCATTCATTTAGTAAAAGGTCACATTTATTATTGTCAGAAGAAATTAGGATAAGATGAACAAGTAAAAGTAAACAACACAGTGAAACTGTCATCTTTTGCTGTTAGCATCAACATCCATAGAACAAAACAGGTCTGTATACCTCTCAAAAAGAATACAAATCATAGTGAGTCACTAAGAGAGCCGATATAATCATTTCAGTACAGATCATATCCAAATAAAGAGGGGATGATAATGGTAAAAAAAAAATTTAATACTGAGCACATCCCAACTTTAGGAATCTTTTTACTTTAAGAAATAGCTAATGAGAAAACCTAGATTACACTGTACCTATGACTTGCTGATGATGCCCTTGCAGCAGATATATTGCTTGACCTTGCTGTTGCTGTTTCCCTTCCAAATGATACATAGCTTGACCTTGCTGTTGCTGTTGCCCTTCCAAATGATACATCGCTTGACCTTGCTGTTGCTGTTGCCCTTCCAAATGATACATCACTTGACCTTGCTGTTGCTGTTGCCCTTCCAAATGATACATCGCTTGACCTTGCTGTTGCTGTTGCCCTTCCAAATGATACATCGCTTGACCTTGCTGTTGCTGTTGCCCTTCCAAATGATACATCGCTTGACCTTGCTGTTGCTGTTGCCCTTCCAAATGATACATCGCTTGACCTTGCTGTTGCTGTTTCTCTTCCAAATGATACATCGCTTGACCTTGCTGTTGCTGTTGCCCTTCCAAATGATACATCGCTTGACCTTGCTGTTGCTGTTTCCCTTCCAAATGATACATCGCTTGACCTTGCTGTTGCTGTTTCCCTTCCAAATGATACATCGCTTGACCTTGCTGTTGCTGTTGCCCTTCCAAATGATACATTGCTTGACCTTGGTGTTGCTGTTTCCCTTCCAAATGATACATCGCTTGACCTTGCTGTTGCTGTTGCCCTTCCAAATGATACATCGCTTGACCTTGCTGCTGCTGTTGCCCTTGCAGCTGATGCATCACTTGACCTTGATGTTGCTGTTGCCCTTGGAGTTGATACATCTCTTGACCTTGCTGCTGCTGTTGCCCTTGCAGCTGAGTGATGTCATGGCCTTGTTGCTGCTGAACTGCTGTTCACGGGCAAATGAGACATTTAAATAATACAACTTAACAAAACATGATGATGATAGATAGATAGATAGATAGATAGATAGATAGATAGATAGATAGATAGATAGATAGATAGATAGATAGATAGATAGATAGATAGATAGATAGATAGATAGATAGATAGATAGATAGATAGATAGATAGATAGATAGATAGATAGATAGATAGATAGATAGATAGATAGATAGATAGATAGATAGATAGATAGATAGATAGATAGATAGATAGATAGATAGATAGATAGATAGATAGATAGATAGATAGATAGATAGATAGATAGATAGATAGATAGATAGATAGATAGATAGATAGAAATATAGATAGATAGATAGATAGATAGATAGATAGATAGATAGATAGATAGATAGATAGATAGATAGATAGATAGATAGATAGATAGATAGATAGATAGATAGATAGATAGATAGATAGATAGATAGATAGATAGATAGATAGATAGATAGATAGATAGATAGATAGATAGATAGATAGATAGATAGATAGATAGATAGATAGATAGATAGATAGATAGATAGATAGATAGATAGATAGATAGATAGATGGTAATATGTTAACATCTACAAAAACGATAATAGATAAATGCATGTTTGATACTACAGAACTAAGACAATGCTTAAGTAACTATCACAATACTGGTTGCAAATTATCTTTGTATCCTTGATTATATAATCTATCATACTGTTTGCTGTCATAAAACATATTTGTTTCATCACATCATAACAAACTTCAGTTACACCAGATAATTCCAGTAAACAAGCACAGTGTTGTATGTAATGGTGAGTTATTCATGCCACCAGCTGCTGACATGTAACACAGACGTGTTCAGATGTTGTGTGTGTGCGTGGGTGCGTGCGTGTACATGCATGCGCAAGGGTACGTGCAATTGTGCGTGCACTCGCCATGTATGTAGTAGTGTAACCTCTTAGTTATAGCCATGTATCATTTAAATTCAATATTTTTATGTGAATTTCTACATTGCCAGCTATGGTTAACCAGGACGGTTGGATAGCATGAATATTGCCAATATGAACTATACACAGTGGTTGTGTCTACATAGGGACATTGGATGGCATGACACTCTACTATTTCACATATAAAAAAATCCAAAAGACAACAAATATTTTGGATGTGTCTAATAAAAAGCAAACTGGAAATGATAGGATCATCCCACTGACTTTGATACACCAACATTGCACTGCAGTTAATCAATGAAGTTGTGTGAAATTTACAGAAAAACAGCTGACAAAATGATTGTTGATATTTGTGCTGCCAATACCTGCTTGGCTCTGCTGGTGTTGATGAAGCACCTGCACCGTCCCATCAAGTGCCAGCACCGTCCTGTCAAGTGCCTGCACATTCCCGTCAAGCGCCTGCACCGTCAAGTCAAGCGTACTGTATCTCTGCCTCTCGGCATCAAGCAGTTGTTTGAGGCGGGTGCACTCTGCAGTGACCACGGGGTCTCGTGCCCATTGTCTCATCACAGTGGGGTTCCATTGCAGTTGTGCATAGATGGTATTTAATAATGCCAATTTCTGGATGAAGCTTGCACTCGGTAAAGATGCTGAAGTGGGGTGGGCTAACTCATTTCGCATCTCCCGCAGTTCATCGACACGTTCACTATCTTGAACAGGTGGTGTCCTCGTGCCACGTCTAGGCTTTGGATGCAGAATCCCAGTTTTAGAGTACAGCAGACACGTAAACAAAGCTGTGCAATCATAGAGCTCAGTGTCACCCTGTCTAATAGTGTCAATGATGTGTTGAAGTATATGCCTTGTGTCGCAATTTGCAATGAAAAATTCTCCTGACTGCTGATTGTCGCCCCATGCAATGTTGAATCGTTGATGATATTTGCTCTTAAAGAAAGCACGAAGCCTACAAGGTACATCATCCCACAGAATGCGTATGAGACGCAAAAAGTTTTCTTCATCGGGTGTTAGTGGGGCACCACTCATGTTTGAATTCTGAAAGGAAATATATACAAGACGTTTGAATGCATACCCATTAACATCAGCTACACCTGCATTCATAACCACAATATGGGCGAATATGCAGCTGAAGACAAGATAACAATTGGGCTAGTTTCGTGTAAACCAAACATAAACAAAGAGGAGTATGAAAAAGTACAAAACGCTATAAAGCATGCAAGTGAGAAAGGGAAATGTTTTATATGGCTTATTGTTTTTTAGTGCAGATGTTATAGCAACATGCATGGGAACATGGTATTGTGTTCATGGAATGACACCAAAACGGAATGTGTGATCGCGCTAATGAAAATATATTGTGGCAGGAATTGGGAGGGTGGTCTTAAAAACTGGTGGGAGGCTAGGACTCAAAAATAGATGGGAGGTGATGATGGCCGCCAAAACAGGTGGGTGGTTGAGACCCCTGCCACACATCCCTCACTAGATGGTTGAGACCCCTGCCACACCTCCCTCACTAAATGGTTGAGACCCCTGCCACACCTCCCTCACTAGATGGTTGAGACCCCTGCCACATCTCCCTCACTAGGTGGTTGAGACCCCTGCCACACCTCCCTCACTAGATGGTTGAGACCCCTGCCACACCTCCCTCACTAGATGGTTGAGACCCCTGCCACACCTCCCTCACTAGATGGTTGAGACCCCTGCCACACCTCCCTCACTAGATGGTTGAGACCCCTGCCACACCTCCCTCACTAGATGGTTGAGACCCCTGCCACACCTCCCTCACTAGATGGTTGAGACCCCTGCCACATTCCCTCACTAGATGGTTGAGACCCCTGCCACACCTCCCTCACTAGATGGTTGAGACCCCTGCCACACCTCCCTCACTAGATGGTTGAGACCCCTGCCACATCTCCCTCACTAGATGGTTGAGACCCCTGCCACACCTCCGTAACTAGATGGTATCTACTTACATTTTTGCTTTCGATAAAGTGTCACTTCAAATGTTGCTACTTAAATTAAAAACTAAATTAGAATAAATGTATATTTTAACAATTTGTACCACATTACCTTTCTAATTCTCCTGCTGTTGTTTTGTCATTGTTTTGGTCTGTGGCTGTCTCTTGAACCACAGTGCTGCCCGACTACCTGCCGTGGCACATGTGGAGCTCTCTCTTTCTACGAGTGTCTATCCCATTTTGTCTAAAATAGTATATAGATGTTTAAACATAACAAGTAAAAACTCACCATTTTCTATATTATCCCTACAACATTCATAGATAAATATGTTCTGAGTGTGCAACACCACACTTGATAATGTGTGCCCAACATATATTGAGATTATTATCATCCTTTCGTAAATTACATCGGAAAATCAATATTGTTCACCACAGAGAATCGGGATTACCCAGTACTAAAACATTGACATATTCTGGCTATCCACTATTAATTCATGTATTAGTCAGGCATGATGTACAACATCAATTTATGTATTAGTCAGGCATGATGTACAACATCAATGTATGTATTAGTCAGGCATGATGTACAGCATCAATGTATGCAGTTAACATGAACACTAGTGCCATCATACTGCTCTTAATACATAAACTTCCTAAGTCAATAGGTAGAATAATATATATAGTTATATGCATGTATAAATCTCCCATGACCATCTCTCGGGGGGTGATTCCATGTGAGATCAACCAATGGTTAAAAAGTTTATTTCTCAGAATTTACCTAAATTTTAACCAATGACTAAGTGGCTACACTTGAGCACTTTTGCAAAAGAACTAAGCATTTACTTACAAATTGTGCCTGTAATGCCCTATGATGTGAACAAGGGGTCAGTGATGTTATTTTGACTTGTTTTCAGGTGCCTCTACCTTGAGAAGTTTATAAGCTACATATTTAAAATTTGTTAAATATGTAGATATATTGGTACAGAAAAAAATTCAAGAATTATAGGGAGAATGACAAAGGACGAAAATGGAAAATCATTTTTAATTTCCGAAAGTTGTTTCTGCAGCCCATATTTCACTGTTGTGTTACAGTACAGTGTCAAACTTGCTGCTCTCTGTGTCAGATATACTGGCAGCAATCTCTAAGTTTAGTAGGTATCTACTTACCATATTTTCAGAATAATTCATCCTTAAACTTTAACTTTTTATATATTTCACGAGTTTCAGCACCCAAGATGAGAATATGGGACAAATACAGTCCTTTGTTAGGTAAACAACATATTAAAATGTCAGGATGGTATTCTGCCACTTTGGATATTTTTGGTTGATTTGTAGTTCGTCCCACTTGCTGTCTTGGTCAGCCCAGATATAGGCAATCAACTTCCCAGCTTCAGACAAATCGTAGCCGATTCAACAATAAAATAATAAATGTACTTATATAGCGCCCGATCAATCGAGATTGCTCTTAGGTGCTTTACATACATAGTAATATTTTACAGGCCATAAGTTGCTAAGAGAATAATTATACTAAGAATAATCTACACAAATGCTAAAAAAAAAAAAAATGCTAACAAAATAAAATATTCTGTAACACTACTTTAAATATAATTAGTAATACAAGTAAAAATAAGAAAATTATCATGAAACTACTAACAAAATTAAACACACACACATATATATATATACATACATACTAAAAAAAAAAAAACTACTTTAAATATATTCATTTATACAAGTCAGACTAAGAATATAACCATAAAAACTGTTAATACAATTACATGAAAAAAAATGTGTGTACACAAAGGTTAAAATTGTATGTACTACATGCAATAAAAAATGTGGAAAAAAATTATTTATAAGTAAAATTAGATGTTTTATGTGTCTAACTCACAAAGCGCGTGTACAAATTTTAAGTTAATGAGATGAGTGATCACGTGGTTTTGTGACGTCAATGATGATATGGGTTTACATTCAGTCAGTGATTTCTATGCAATACTTCAGTATAGTTTTACTCGTGTTACTATAGTGAGCGATGGTGATGTAAATTTTCTAGAATAAAGTGTATAATGTAAAGATTTTGAACTAGCGGCTATCATCTTCATTTGGCTCTTTCGGGGCACTTTAGCGATGCCAGTAGCCTGACTTCGAACTTAATTTACTTTTTGACCAAACTATGAAAACGACCACATAGCTGTAAAACTTCTCATATATCTACTATATGCACACGTGATGTGGTCAAACATTATTCTTACTTCAAAATAGGCAAAAACTGATCATCTCATGTAAAAAATATGAATATATATATATATAAAATTTTACTGGGTGGCGCATCAAACCAACTTGATTTGTACCTCTTGCTGCCCGCATAGTTATTAGATCCATTCTCCCGTGAAACTCTGTAAAAACTGATTTTCCTGCTGGGTGTTAATTATATGTCTAATGGCTACACAGTTTAATGTTATTTCTACTGCTTTTTTAAAAGGTACTAATAGTACACTGTTACTGTTGTAAACTGCTTAATAATAGTAATACTGATTAATGTGCTAATTTGTTTGGAAAACTTATTTATTTTACTAACGGTCTTTGTTCACTCATGGGTACACGGACACTGTGTAATCTGGCTTGTGAAGCCCCCCACTTTGTACTCCTATCATCTCAAACAAACTTTTAAACAATGGGGGCTTCAGCAGCCAGCAATGGCAATTCCGGAATTGGATTTGGCAATGTCATGACAATGGTATATATAAAAAATTCAAATCTAAATGGTTCCACAGGATAGAGTGTCCTATGAAGTTTATAACACTTTTGGAATTTTGTTGTTATCTACATTATTTCCGAAGTTATTCCACTTTTTGATCTCTGAAAATTAGCACTGATGTCTATACAATTTGGTTCCATTTCTTGTGACCCGGAATGCTGAGGACTGTATTTCATATTTATGAAAATAGCAATAGTTTTTAATGTATTGAACATATTGATGTGAAATAAAAGGTATATGACCCAGAAACTAATGTTAATAATATATGACCTTGACATGACCTAATTAGTTGACCTACATTTAACCTTTGACCTATTTATATGGCGTAATGGCATTATTTGGTTGTAATTAATTAGTAAATGGGTTTATTAAACCTTTATGGTATGGAAATTGTCAATGTATCTGCTTCAATGTCATGTGACTTGGTAAATCCATATTTTTTATAACCTAATTAAGTGACCTACATTTCACGTTTGACCTATTTACGTGGATTAATGGGCTAATTTAGCCGTTATTTAATAGGTAATGGGCCTATTTAACTTTTAATGGATGGAAAATATAAATTTATCAACTTGAATACTATGTGACCATGTAATTTTACATTACCTAATTAGTTTACATGCATTTCACACTTGACATATTTACATGAAGTAATAGCATGGTAATAAGTTGGTCCACCCATACAGGGCTAGGTGCATCAAAATAATTTATGTGTTTAGATTATATTACAGTTAATTGTACATATTTCACCATGTATTAATTATGAAAAGGTTACAGCATGTTATTCAAAAGCAACTGTTTATTTCTATATGTACATACGTTTCTTCAGACAATGTCAATGCTTAACTACGTTCATCATATTTTTTTATTTCTTGCAGGCAAATGCAATTGTGTGTCAATGTTCCACAAGCACACTGTCTCAGCATCAAGCTCATGATTTTGTTTATCATGTTAGATGAGTGTATGGCAGTAATGTCCATGTGTAAGAGTATATGGTATCGTAGATGCCAGCATATTTGTGAAAACCAGAATTGATCACTTTGATATCGCTCATCGATGGACGATGAATCTATCTCAAATTGTCACTGAAGAAAGGAACAGTTGTCCTGAGATGAAGTCTTATATGATGTTGCAATAGTGCATGCAGGTGTTCATCATTCGATTCATTTGTATCGTAACAGCCGATTGTAATCCATATGAATCGCAAACTAGCTGAAGTCTGTACACACAAGTTGCTGTTGAATACCTTTACCTGTAACACAAAATACTTTTGAATAATTAAATTAGTAATTATAATATTATATATCAGATATTATCAGATGATAAAATTTACAAATATCAAAAGTACATTTTATAACAGTAAATCTTGCACAAACAAAACTGGATATTCTAAAATCTAAGATGTCAAATAATGTGTAAAATAAAATAACGATAATTAAGAAAATATTCAAGTTGGCATAAATGATCACTGCAAATTAAAATTTACAAAATACAAATGGTGGCAGATATTAAGTATAAAATATGCATAATCAAATATTAAAGTGAAAAGTATCTGCAGCTTAAAAAAATTATTACTTGGTTTTTAACAGTGAGCACTGGAAGGCGACCGAACATATAGGTATACAAATACCAAAAAAATGAATTCATCATAAAGTATTCATTATCAACGCATACCTTAGAAACACTACACAACTCACATCAGTTATTACAATTTACAAATTATATAATCAGTAAAAAAGGTATGCAGTAAAACGCAACCAAAAAAAAAACATAATTTCTGACAAGACAAATAGTAAATACTGCTACACAAACTACAAAAATACATATGTAACAAATGTTATAAACAGAAACAGTTAATTGTTGAAATGTGGATTGCTCGGATTCTTCGGAAAGATTTCATATTCGCGTATTAAAGATGACGCCATCAAATCATCTTGCATTAATTTACCTTTCGTGATGTTTAACAATAAAAATATTGACGGATAGACAAAAATAATACATTTATAATAACTGTTATCAACAAAACATGCAATTAGTTAACAGCAGGAATACGGATGTCAACGGATTACGATGCGACGAAGGGTCTTTAAAATATTCGTTCACTCGAAGCCACCGACCGTAGCTTCCGAACGACAAAACATAACAAATTAGCGCACACCGGGTCATGTTGCCCACGTTTTTCTGAAAAACGGCAGTTGTGCACTGCAATAATATGCACATCATTTTAAAGCTAAGTAATTATTGTACTGTTCTTTTTATTCCTATAAAATTCTTCTTTATATTATATGTACTTTTTAACAAGTTTAAGCAAAACAAAATTTACTCACCTTCGTACAGTCACAAAAGCGTCGGAATGAAAAATTTTCCGCGCCCATATGTAAAGACATTCATTGGTCGATATGAAGGTAAACAAACTCGATCACGTCATTTGCATACCGAGTATTTTGGCTTTTCCCGCGACCATGTGACGCGAGCGTCACGCCTTCGTACCAAATGTGGGACACAAAACGACGCTATTTTTGTCGACAACAAAAAAGTGACGCCATCTAGCGGAACTTGACCCAGGCCCAGCCATTATGTCTTTTTTATTTATGAGCCAAGTCTGCCGCCGGTCAAGTCATAATATAAGTAATTGCCGACATTGGTGCGCCTAATATGACTGATATAAACCCACGACCATAAAAACACACCCGCTTCTGCCCAGAACGAAGGGCCTTTGGTGTACAGCATTTACCCACGTAACATGACGTAACCACACGACCGGTATCTTCCAGTTCCACGTAAGCTGTCATCGTTTAATAATTTGTTCGGTATAAATATTATAATCCTGGCATATGAACATTTAATATACACTGACCTTAGGGTCTTAGTACACAGTTAACTGAAATTAAATTGTTATTTAGAAGTTAAACCACATAACCAACTTACGTGTTTCCGGTTTCGATATACTTTGAGAGATGCTATTCGAGGATGGCTATTCGCAGAGCAGCTACGGCAAAATGTGTTCTTATTCGCAGAGCCGCTCTGCGAATAACGGCAACATTGATTCTTATTCGCAGAACAGCTCTACGAATTACGGCAAAAGTTATTCTGCGAATTATGGGAGGACTGATTACGGAAAGAGTTATTCTGCTCTGCGAATTATGTTAAAAATGTCTTATTCGCAGAGCAGCTCTGCGAATAACGTAAACATTAATATAAATTTATTCGCAGAGCAGCCATGCGAATTACGGCAAAAGTTAGTGTGCGAATTATGAGAGGACTGATTACGGAAATAGTTATTCTTATCCCCAGAGCAGCTTTGCGAAATACATTTATTATTTGTGTGTGTGTGTGTGTGTGTGTGTGTGTGTGTGTGTGTGTGTGTGTGTGTGTGTGTGTGTGTGTGTGTGTGTGTGTGTGTGTGTGTGTGTGTGTGTGTGTGTGTGTGTGTGTGTGTGTGTGTGTGTGTGTGTGTGTGTGTGTGTGTGTGTGTGTGTGTGTGTGTGTGTGTGTGTGTGTGTGTGTGTGTGTGTGTGTGTGTGTGTGTGTGTGTGTGTGTGTGTGTGTGTGTGTGTGTGTGTGTGTGTGTGTGTGTGTGTGTGTGTGTGTGTGTGTGTGTGTGTGTGTGTGTGTGTGTGTGTGTGTGTGTGTGTGTGTGTGTGTGTGTGTGTGTGTGTGTGTGTGTGTGTGTGTGTGTGTGTGTGTGTGTGTGTGTGTGTGTGTGTGTGTGTGTGTGTGTGTGTGTGTGTGTGTGTGTGTGTGTGTGTGTGTGTGTGTGTGTGTGTGTGTGTGTGTGTGTGTGTGTGTGTGTGTGTGTGTGTGTGTGTGTGTGTGTGTGTGTGTGTGTGTGTGTGTGTGTGTGTGTGTGTGTGTGTGTGTGTGTGTGTGTGTGTGTGTGTGTGTGTGTGTGTGTGTGTGTGTGTGTGTGTGTGTGTGTGTGTGTGTGTGTGTGTGTGTGTGTGTGTGTGTGTGTGTGTGTGTGTGTGTGTGTGTGTGTGTGTGTGTGTGTTAGTGCCCTGCACGGGCCGGGCTTTGGGTCCAAGCTCGGCCCGTGCCGGGCCTGGGCTGAAAAAAATTAAACACATCGGGCTTGGGCCGGGCCTGGGCCTAGTGTGAGCGGGCCGGGCCGGGCTTGGGCTGGGCCTGGACATAATAAAAATATTCATACAAAACCCAGATTAGTAATTTTATTATTAATAAAAACTGATTATAAATTGTAATTCCGGTTAATGAATGCTTAAAATTATTTCTTTAGTATTATATAGTAGCAAATTGAGACCTTGCATGAAATTATAAATGACACTAGTGCTTTATACATTGGAATGCAGTTTAACCTCTTTTCAACCATGGGACTTCCTATGGTATCATTTTAATAATGTGCATTCTTTTAATAGAGACATTTAAATTCATATAAAATATATGCATAGTCGCATGCCCATATCTTTGTATTGTAATTCTTTAAACATGTACTGGCTTTCCAAGACACTGTGACTGGAGTAGTGGCACTTGTTTCACTGGCTTCATCACAGTTAATGCATATTTCCCGTCATTCTTCTTCAGCACAAACTTAACTTCCTATCCCTTAATCCGTGATGTCTAGACTCTGTAAACCGCATATTTTTTGCATGAATGTACCCTTTTGCATAGATCTAATGACGACATACCAGGCCACTTAAGTTCACCTGGCTGGAAGCAGCCAGCCCTAAATATTTACTTTAGACATATTTGCAGAGGCTATCAAGCCATGATTAACCATCAACTTAATCACCCTTTGACCAAACCAGTGGACATTCTATTGTCTAGGTCTTCGATCCCTCCAAACATTGCCCGCGTGAATGCCCAGCCAACTGGCCACTGCCCACTGCCCAGTATCCTCCCCCAACCTTCTCATGTCCCTCCTCACGCAGTCCCCCCATCTCAGCTGTGGCCTTCCCCTTTTCCTACGTCCTTGATGTTTTCCCACCTCTGCTGTTTTGCTATAGTTTGCTTGCATCCATTCTTACCAAGTGGCCTGCTCATCTCATCCTGCTTCTCACCAATCTTCCTGTTAGGCTGCATTGCATCCCAACCTCTTTCCTCAGGTCGTTCATCCTTCTTCGGTCCACCATTTTTGTTCTTGTTATTCGACGAACCCAGTTGTTCTCACAAACTTGCAGCTTCTGTTTTTGTTGTCCTAGCTGTCAATGCCACTGTTTCCAAACCATACAGGCATGCTGGTGTAACACACGTTCTCAGGACTTTCCCTTTCAGCTTTTTCGATTTTTGTTGTTGTCCAACTTAACTAGCTCCTCAATCTTTCTCCAAGCATTCGCTCCAGCTTGATGTCCGATGTCGCACTTCTGCCTCTGAATGCCATAATCATTCCTCCAAAGTACACAAAGCCATCCACTTGCTTGATCTCCTTACCATCCAACCTGATGTTCAACTCCTCTCTCTCTGGTGTCCAACCCACACCATTTCTGTCTTCTCCAGGCTAATTTTCAGTCCGTGCTTCTCGAACACCCCTTCCATTCCTCCAACACTTCTTGTAGTTCTTGTTTGCTTTTTGCTAATATGGCCAGATCGTCTGCATACATCATTTTCCTGAGAACATCCTTCATGCTGATATTCCTGCTGATTAGTTCCATCACCATGATAAACAGTATAGGGCTAAGAGCACTTCCTTGCCTCAAACCAATGTTAACCTTTACAGACCAGTCGAGCGATATATCGCTCCACTGCATAGGGGTGGTCATATGTCGTCAGGTGCGGTTTTTCTATTGCTCCGTAGAGGGGGATACGGGTATTGAGCAATAGAGGAAAATACTAGGTATTGTCTGTTGTAAATGGCGTCGCGAAATATAGCCTCGGTTATCCAGGCTCCGCGCTGTGGCGCCACCGTTTGTCGCACACATTGCATTGGGGTTCCCATTGTGACGGAAATTATGTACGCGCCCAGATTCTGGGCGCATACATAAGTAGCTCATTAAACTGGATAATGACGCTGATTGGCTGCTGGCACTTCATCCGGTAACGCCTACAGAAATGCAAATGGAGTCGCTACGAGTCGCACGTGCTATCGACAGAGCAAGTCGTTCAATTTGGAATTTGCACTGAAAGTGTTATATATTGAATAACTAGTTGTTATGTAGTAGTATTACTAGATAGCATTTGTCATTTGGTGAAGTCAACACTTTATTTTATGTAAATCGAGACGAACAGACAGACAACAACACGAAAGTCCATCCCACAGAAATCGGTTAGAGTCTTTGTCAAACAACTGTCACATACACAACATCCCTTCACACCAGTTAAAACTAACTAAACAACCTACTGTTGTACCAGGGATTATTATGCCCAGATGTACAGACAGCTTTACAGTGATAATCGCTCCGGAGCTTTGCGCTCTCGCTCGGATCTGCGAACTGCTGGCTGCGGAGCCGGCGAGTTGACGCTGCTACCACCAGGTATGGGAGCTGCGTCGTCGGACTCGTCGATCGTGTCGTTTCCACTTTCGCCATATTCGGGCGCTTGTTGAATCGGAGCTGGAGCTGGAGCCGCGATGTCGGCTTCTACCGGGTAGTCAGTCGCGCCTGCATGTCGAAGACGCACGTGATTGCGATGGCGCCTCAACTGACGACCGTCGAGCGCCTGCGATGTTAACACGTCATTATGCAGCTCCTGCAGGACTGCGTGAATCCACTTTGGCGAGCTTTGCGTATGATTTTTTACGTAAACCGCGTCGCCTGGGCTGAAATGACGCTTCTTCGACTTCTGATTGTAGTACTCGGTCATCTTTTCCTGCGATTTATGCACTTTTGCGCCGATGTTCGGGTGAACCACGTCCAGGAGCGTTCGTAGCTGTCGTCCCTTCAGTAACATACTCGGGGAACTTCCTGTCGTACCGTGAGGGGTTACTCGGTAGGTCAGCAAGTAACGAGCCAACCTTGTCTGCATCGACCCGTCTGTCATCTTTGTTAACCCTCGTTTCACGAGCTGCACTGCGCGTTCAGCGAGCCCGTTCGAGGAGGGGTGATAGGCAGGTGACGTGATGTGCTGAATGCCGTTTTGCCTCATGAACTGCGTGAACTCTGCGCTGGTGAAACATGTGCCGTTATCAGTGACGATAGTCTCCGGCAGACCATGCTCTGCGAATAACATCCGCAATTGTTCAATCGTCACTTCTGATGTCGATGAGCGCACGACCATCGCAGAGATCCATTTTGAGTACGCATCCACCGCCACGAGAATCATTCTGTTCTCTATGGGGCCTGCGTAGTCGAGATGCACCCGTTTCCACGGCTCTTGCGGAAACAGCCACGGTCGCAATGGAGCTCTGGTCGGTTGTCGCGTGTTTTCCTCACATTGAGCACACTGTTGCGAAAGCTGTTCCATCTGGAGGTCAATGCCTGGCCACCAAATGTACGAGCGCGCCAGCGCCTTCATTTTCACCACACCGCTGTGGCTACTGTGTAGTAGTTTCAGCATCGTCGCGCGTCCAGGCTCGGGCACTATGATACGTGCGCCCCGCATCACGCAGCCATCGTGGATGCTCAGTTCGTCACGCACCTTGTGGTATTGCGTTGTTGTGATGTCACTCTCTGGCCACCCTGTGAGCAGATAGCGGTGCACCCGAGATAGCACTGGATCGCGTTGAGTCCAAGTGCGTATGTGAGTGGACGTGACCGGCGAGTCGTTCAAATTCTCGATGGGCTGAACATACTCTGCTGGCGCAGGCGTCTTAGCGGAGTGTGGCGTATGCAGAGGTAGTCTCGAAAGCGCATCACAGTTGCCGTGCGCGTCACCACTGCGATGACGAATGATGTAGGCATAGCCGGCCAACGTCAGGGCCCAACGCTGAAGTCGACCCGACGCTTGAGGAGGTATCGGTCGTTGCTCGTTGAACAACCCTATCAGCGGTCGGTGATCGGTGATGAGCACAAACTTCATACCATAGAGGTATTGGTGGAACTTTGTCACTCCGAAAACCAAACTCAGTCCTTCCTTGTCTAGTTGCGAGTAGTTGATTTCTGCGGGTGATAAGCTCCTCGATGCGAACGCGATCGGCCGCTCCGAACCGTCCTCCATCTGATGCGACAAGACCGCGCCCACCCCGTACGGTGACGCGTCGCAAGCGAGAAGGAGCGGCTTGTCGGGGTCGAAGTGTACAAGTAGCGAATCTGACTGCAGCAGCTGCTTTGCTGCCTCAAACGCACTAGCTTGTTCGTTCCCCCAGCACCACTTTGTCTCTTTTCTGAGTAGGACGTGCAGTGGGGCTAGCGTTGTTGACAGGTTGCGCAGGAACCGCCCGTAGTAGTTGAGCAGACCGAGCCACGAACGCAATTCCTTCACGTTAGTTGGGCTAGGTGCATCACGAATGGCCCTGACCTTGTCGTCTGTTGGATGTAGGCCATCGCGATCGATCTTGTGCCCCAGGTACACGACTGACTGATTGAAGAACTCGCACTTATCATTGTTCAATTTCAGTCCTGCCTCGTCCAACCGTCTCAGGACCCAGCGAAGGTTCGCCACGTGTTCCTCTCGAGTTTTCCCGGTAACGAGAATGTCGTCCAAGAATATGCACACTCGTGGTATGTCAGCAAGCACACACTCAAGAGCTCTCTGGAATATGGATGGTGCCACCGAAATACCGTACGGCAAGCGGGTGTATCGAAAGAGTCCTTTGTGGGTGTTGATGGTGACGTACTCGCGGGACCCTTCATCCAATGGCAGTTGAAGGTAGGCATGCCTCAAGTCGAGTTTACTGAATGTCTCGCCTCCGGCCAGGCTGGCGTAAAGATCGTTCACCCTGGGTAGCGGATATTTGTCCTCCACTACACTTCTGTTGATCGTCACCTTGTAGTCTCCGCAGATCCTTATCTGCCCGTTCGCTTTGCAGACTGGAACGATCGGTGCCGCCCATTCCGAAAACTGGACCGGCTCGATTATCCCTTCATGCTGAAGTCGGTCGAGTTCGTTTTCAACTTTCTCCTTCAGTGCGTAAGGAATGGGTCTGGCCTTGAAGAATCGTGGTATAGCGCCGTTTTTAACATGGATCTTCACCTGCACGTCCTTCAGTTTCCCCAGCCCCTCAGAGAACACGCCTGGCACTTCCGCCAAATGTCCGGACTGCACCGGGTCACGTTTGCAGACGTGCATGATTTCACCCCAGTCGAGCTTCAACTGCGACAGTAAGTTTCTCCCCAGAAGGTTTTTTCGAGTACCCGACACGACAATGATCGGAACGTGTGCCGACTGTTGCTTGTACTGTGTGACGACATCGATCTGTCCCAGCACCGGAACCGACTGACCGGTATAACTGGTCAAGTTCACATCAGTCGATAGTAGCTTAGGCGGGTGCGACCATAACTCGCGATATGTCGTCTCATTGATGATGGAGACCCCCGCTCCCGTGTCCACCAGCATTTTCACCGATTTACCGTCCATCTGTACGCCTACTTCGATAGGTTGATGTGACGTCGGCCCACTGGTGACGTGGTACAGGCTGTAGTCGCTGTACTCGTCTCTCTCGTCAGTCTCGTGTGTAGTGCTCACGAGATGAGTTTCGCCGTTTTTCTTGCGGCACGCCTCCGCGATATGTCCTCTCTTCTGACAAAAGTGACACGTTGCGTCCTTGAACCTGCACTGTTGCTGTGTGTGGTTTCCGTTGCAACGGTAACACCGTTTGCGAGTCGCATTTACGGCATTGTCGTTACGCTGGTGCTCCGGGAACTTCTTTTCCAACCTACTTTGATACTTGTGCACCACGTCCACCGGCACTGTATTGCTAGTGGAGTCGTGTTTAGGGGCTATCTGCTTAGCCTCGCTGTCCGCCACTTCGTCCGCCAGTGCCATCTGCATTGCTTGTTCGAACGACCTCTCTTCGCTCAGTAGTTTGCGTTGAGTGCTGCTACTTCTTATTCCGCACACTAGTTGATCTCGCAATGCCTCACTCAGAAATTCTTCGAAATTGCAAGTGGATGCTAGTCTCCGGAGTTCTGCAGCAAATGTAGCAATGGCCTCACCGTCTTTCTGGGTTCGTTGATGAAATTTGAACCTCTCAGCCACTATAAGACGACGTGGCGTCAGGTGACTTTTAAGTCTCGCAGTTATCTCATCGAACGACAGATCTACCGGTCTTTGCGGACTGACTAGGCTTTTCAGAAGTAGGTACGTTTCGGGGCCTACCAGAGTCAGTAGAGTGGCTACCTTCTTTTTCTCTGCGGCCAACTGCACAACTTCGTCGGCGCCGGCGATTCCCACCGCCGCAACATCGTTCGCGACCAAGTACATTTCGAGCCGCTCCAAATATGCTTCCAGGTCACTACTACCGTCGTACGGCTCAATTCGGCCAATGTTCGCCATTCTCGTCGCCAGTTGTTATATATTGAATAACTAGTTGTTATGTAGTAGTATTACTAGATAGCATTTGTCATTTGGTGAAGTCAACACTTTATTTTATGTAAATCGAGACGAACAGACAGACAACAACACGAAAGTCCATCCCACAGAAATCGGTTAGAGTCTTTGTCAAACAACTGTCACATACACAACAGAAAGAAAAACAGTTTGCCTGCATCCAGAAGATAAGATAAGAGATAAGATAAGATACGTTTTATTACCAAGTAGCAAGTACAAGGAATTCGTAGTGTTGTGGCGTTAGCACAAACATACACTCGTGCACCCAATAACACACGGAACTAAACATTACATATCCCAATCGTAATACTAAAAACAGTTGAAAACAAACGAGAGTAATATAATAGATTGCAAGATTGAAAAATTGAAAAGATAAAAAAAAATTTTTTATTAAAAACGCGACACTGCAACTACCTGCCAGAGGCAAGACATTTATGATGGCTCTCCGTTTAAAAATCTCAGCGCTTGAGGATAGAAACTATTGTTGGATCGTGTCGTTTTAGTTTTTATGCTACGGTAGCGCTTACCGGAGGGAAGGAGTTCAAAGAGATGGTTGGCTGGATGATATTCGTCTTGTACAATGCGCTTGGATTTGCGCAAACTGCGAGATAGATAAAGAGATCTGATGGACGGCATATTTAACCCGATTAGTTTAGAAGCGTTCTTGACGACTGATTCAATTTGATTAATTTCATCTTGGCTGGCGCGACCAAACCAGACAGTAATAGACAATGACAAGACACTTTCAATAACTGCGCGGTAGAAACGTGTTAATATTGCTTGAGATAAGCCGAATCGTTTGAGGTGTCTCAAGTCTCAAGTGGTTTACTCCAAACAGCCCAAACTTGGGCTAACGCAGGAGTTTGTGGTGGACTGTGCGCATGCGCTGTGGGTGGTACATTCGATTAAAAGACTAGTATCATTAATGTTGCTGAAATGGTTTTTATCTGATAGTTTTATTTATTTTATGTATAGGATGTTTAACGAAATTTTTTAATAGGTTGGTTGTGTGTATGGATTAGTGCCCTGCGCGGGCCTAGAATTTGATCCCAAGCCCGGCCCGCAATTAGCAGTTAGAGTCCAGGCCCGGCCCAGGCCCGCAATAATTGTTCAAGCCCGGCCCGGCCCAGGCCCGCAAACTAGAATTTAGGCCCAGGCCCGACCCAGACCGTGAATGTTTGGCCCAGGCCCGGCCCGGCCCGCAAGTTTCAGGCCCAGGCCCGGCCCATACCCGCGGGCCAAAGATGGGTAAGCCCGCGGCCCGCTAAATTTTGAGAAGATAAACCTATAATCTTATAACAAAGACGAAAAACAAATAAACTGTAAAACAGACCTATTGTTTTATTAAATAAAAAAGGTCCATAGTGTGCTGGATGAGTTCTAAAAATTCAGCACCACCAACTTCTTCAAACTTACGAATATCCTACAGAAAAATAAAGAAAAACTTCTTAGTGTCATTACTATTAAATATGGTAACATTTGTTATATTTGGCTTTAATGTATTGGTTTATTGTTAGGGTAGGATATTTGTTTATCTAACCCTGACTTAACCCATATGCAAGCCATAATCCCAATTTATATTGTTAATTGAATTAGCTCAACTAAGTTAACATAATTTAATATGATATTTCAATTAAATGTCACCCACTGGCACTGACACCCAGTGGCATTTCCAACAGGCCTGCAGTCACTGGCCTGAAACAGACATGTTCAGACATGTGTGAATTAGTACAAGTGTGAATGAATTAGGACTGGGGAGAAATACCAATTACCAACTGGGTTGAGTACTGGGTAGTGGGCTAGTGGCTTAGTGTGCACTTGGCAGTGGGCAGGTCTTTCAGGTGGGCAATGTTTGGAGGGAAGACCTAGACAATAGAATGTCCACTGGTAGGGTCAAAGGGTGATAAGTTGATGGTTAATCATGGCTTGATTGCCTCTGCAAATATTTCTAAAGTAAACATTTGGGGCTGGCTACTTCCAGCCAAGTGAACTTATGGGATCATTAGATTCCATGCAAGGTCTCAATTTGCAACTATATAATACTAAAGAAATAATGTTAAGCATTCATTAAACGGAATTACAATTTATAATCAGTTTTTATTAAAAAAATAAAGTAATAATCGGTGTTTTGTATGACTATTTTTATTATGTCCAGGCCCGGCCCGGCCCGCTCACACTAGGCCCAGGCCCGGCCCAAGCCCGATGTGTTTAAATTATTTTCAGCCCAAGCCCGGCCCGGGCCCGCAGTATGTAGGCCCAGGCCCGGCCCGGCCCGCGAAATTATGTAGAGGCCCGGCCCGGCCCGGCCCGCGGGCTGCTGGCCGGGCTTGGACCAAAAGCCCGGCCCGCGCAGGGCACTAGTATGGATACTGTCGCTGCCTTGCTACATGCACACATAGACAGTCTCCATACCCACACCATGGATAAGTTTACGCTGAGCACCGTGTTTTAAAGGCAGTTTAGGTGAGGAGGTGTGGTGAAAGGGAGTTCCATAATAGCTTCTTGAAATGATTTTGGGTTTTTTATGTTGGTAATTTTTGGTGGAATCATATTCCATATGCGAATGGCTCTGGGATAAAATGAAAAGACCATTGCATTTATACGACACTTGGGGGCTATGTATTGTCCACGGGTTCGAGAGCGAGTTAGTAGGCCTGGAGGGGGGTGATCTCAATAATGTTGTTTAGAATTTTGTAGAAGGTAGTGGCTTGTTTGATAATGCGCCTTCGTTCGAGGGTTGGCCATCCAAGGGCATTAATTAGATCTGCTGGATTTGTGTTCCGTCTGTAATAATTTTTAACAAATCTGGCAGCAGAGTGTTGCACTCTTTCAAGGCTTTTAACTTGTGAAAAGGTGTGGGGATTCCATATGGGTGAAGAGTACTCAAGTTTTGGCCGGATTAGCATGTTGTAGGCTGTTTGTTTAACTTCGGGTTTACATGGGCCAAGAGTTCGTTTAATCATGCCTAAACATTTCGAAGATTTTGAAGTTATGTCAGTGTCTAAGGAAGTACATGCGTTTTTGTGCTTTTTTAATGATGTCAATCGAGTTATTACACCAGGAAAGATCTTTTGAAATAGTCGAACCCAAAAATTTTACAGAGTCGGCTTGTAAAACTTCAGTACCGTCAATGAAAAGGGGGTGGATGGATGTTTTCTTTTTGCGAAAATCAATTATCATTTCCTTCGTTTTGGATATGTTTAGTACCAGGTTGTTGTTCTTACACCAGCCAACCAGTCTTTGAACTTCCTCTCAATACACAGACTCGTTAGCATTGTTGACACAGCCAATTACAGTGGTGTCATCCGAGAACTTAACCACGCGAACAGATTGGTTACCAGATACACTGTCGTTTGTAAAGAGAGTGAAAAGGAAAGGAGAAAGCACGCAGCTTTGTGGGGCACCAGTGTTAAGAATAACAGGTTTGGAGAGAGAGTTGTTGACCTTGACAGATTGAGGCCTGTGAAGAAGAAAGTTGAGAGTCCAGTGACAGATGGCAGGATGCACATTCAGAGATACAAGTTTATCAAACAACTTCACAGGAATTGTGGTGTTAAAGGCCGAGATAAAGTCCACGAAAAGAATCCTCGCATAAGTACTCGGTTGTTCCAGGTGATTCATAACATAATGTAAACCTAAGGCAACTGCATCGTCCACAGATCTGTTAGTTTGATAAGCAAACTGGTGAGGATCCAATAGACCGGCCATGGAAGATTTCAGATAACGGAGCATAATATGTTCGAAAACTTTCATCGCAACTGAGGTAAGTGCCACTGGACGGTAATCGTTCATGGTAGAGACTTTAGCCTTCTTGGGAATAGGTATAATCACAGAAGTTTTAAAACACGTTGGAACTATGCACTGTTGTAAAGATGAATTGTAGATGTCCGCGAATACTGGAGCAAGCTGATCGGTGCAATTCTTGAATGTATATGATGAGATGTTGTCAGGACCCGAAGCCTTGCGCGTACTCAGTCGCTTGAACAATGTCCGCACGTCAGTAACGTTAACGGTGAAAGGCGGCGATAGAGGAGTGTCTGTGGGTAGGGGGCGCTGTTCCGGCGATGTGTTTAACTTGTCAAATCTGCTGTAGAAGTCGTTTAGTTGGTCGGGGAAGGACGGATCGGCGTTGTAAATGGCTGAAGCGCTTGGTTTATACTGTGTAATTTGACGTAACCCTTGCCATACAGATCTGGTGTTGTTGGAAGCAAATTGGTTTTCAAGTTTGCGTTTGTATTTGTACTTGGTCGAACTAATCGCCTTGCGCACTGCGTACTTGGCTCTCCGAAACTCTTCCCTGTTGCCGCTAAAGAACGCTGAGTTTTTCATGGCTAGCTTCTGTTTAATGTCCCTGGTAAACCATGGTTTGTCGATGCCATATACTGTAACTAACTTACTCTCGTAGCAGGTTTCTTCACACCAGCTGATGTAGGCATTAACTGTGTCAGTGTACGCGTCGAGGTCGGGGCAGGAATCTTTAAACATTTGCCAGTCCGCGCTGTCAAGGCAAGCTTTCAAAGCAATCGTCGAGTCAGCAGTCCGCTTTCTCACTGTCTTGGTGGTCGGTTTTATTTTTTTAACTTCTGACGGTATGTAGGAATCATTACGACTGTAACGTGATCTGACTCACCCAACGGAGCCCTGGTGGTGGCCCGGTAAGCGTCCTTGAAGATGGTGTAGCAGTGGTCCAGAGTTTTATTGTTACGAGTGGAGCAATTAACATGCTGTTTGTATCGGGGTAGAACTTTCTTCAGATTAGTGTGATTGAAGTCACCCAGGATGATGATGACACTATCAGGGTACGTTGTTTCTGCTGCCAACACGCGGGTAGTCAACTGGTTAATTGCACTGGTTGCATTCGCGTCGGGCGGAATGTAAACACCCATTAAAACAAAACTGGAGAATTCCCTCGGCGAGTAGAACGGTTTGCAGTTAACTGTGAGTGATTCAAGTTCATGAGAACAGGAAGAGGACACAATAGTTGAGTCATTGCACCACCGATGATTGACAAGGAACATATATTTCACCACCCCTTTCCTTGCCCGACAGTTCGCTTGATCTGTCGGCTCTAAGCAGAGTGTGGCCCGGTGGGGTAACGGCAGCGTCAGGTATCAGTGGGTCAAGCCATGTCTCAGTAAAGCACAAAATGGAAGAGTCCTTGAATTCACGTTTGAAAGACAATAGGTGGAACAGTTCGTCTGTTTTGTTCTTGAGCGAGCGCACGTTAGCGAGAACAATAGCATGAAGTGGTGGTCTAGAGCCGCGCCGACGAAATCTGCACAGTGCCCCGCCTCGTCTGCCCCGTTTTCGAGCGAGATGAAGCGTGGCGTGGTGGATTTCATAAGTAGGTCGAGTAGAATTGATGACGGGAAAAACGTTCTCAGAGGCAAAGTTAGGTCGATAATCCTTATGCATTGAATCCAGAATATTCAGCAAATGTTCACACTCATACCTGTGCAAGGCAGCTGTACTAGCCGCCAAAACAGCAAGTGAAATCCCACAAACAATCACGCATCGCCACAACGTGTCGCCATACACCGGCGCCATGTTGATCCATATCAGAACATTGCTGATGGACGTTATGTGATGGGAATACTTCCAACAAGGTACGGTGAAATCCTCATATACATGTACTTGATATGTTACCCAGCAAGCATATCGGATGGCACATGTTGACATGTCACATGCCATGGTGTTGGTCATCGGAAGAAAGACTACACATGATGGGCCTTGCCCTTAATTGGGCTTGGTGCTGTTCACCCGAGACTGAGCGATACTAGTAAGCCATTGTATTGATTTCAGTTTCATACCTATATCATATGTAGCTGACTATTACAGTAACGCAGATTTCTCATGTCACTCGTGGTTCATGTTTGTATTGCAATCAAGTTATAGTCAGTTCTAAAAAAACAACCACGTCGATCTCGGCCCACGTCGATCTCGGCCCACCTCGATTTCGGCCCACGTTGATCTCGGCTCACCTGTTTATTTGTTAATAGGGAATTATGTAGTTGTGTTGGGTATATATGTGTAAAGAAATATGTATATATGTAAAGAAATAAAATGTTACACGGATGTTTTGTTTACCCGTTTTACTACCACGTCGATATCGGCCCACCTATTTTGAATGAGGTTAATTATTCGCACAGGTGTTCTGTTAAATTCCGTTCTGCTTCTAGTCAATTAACTCGAACTTATTTATAGGCATTTAAAATTGCATTAGAATCCAAACCAGTTTCAACTATGAAAAAATATATATATAGTTACTGCATATAGATTACTATTTGTGTGTGGTAAGAATGGAGTGGATTAGGTAGAGACATTATGCCCTAGTAATCGGCTAAATGTATTGTTGTCAGCAGCCGTTTTATTAATGATAAATATTTTTTTTAATTTGTCGTGATTATGATTAATAATAATAAATTATTAACTTGTTACTAATTTTACGAATAACTTTTCACAGCAACAGTTGATGACAGACGAGATCATTATGTGTGGGAGGCTTAGTACATCCCATGTACTCACCTCCTAGGAGGCTCAGTACACCCCGTGTACTCACCTCCTAGGATGCTCTGCACACCCCGTGTACTCACCTCCTAGGAGGCTCTGCACACCCCGTGTACTCACCTCCTAGGATGCTCTGCACACCCCGTGTACTCACCTCCTAGGAGGCTCTGCACACCCCGTGTACTCACCTCCTAGGATGCTCTGCACACCCCGTGTACTCACCTCCTAAGAGGCTCTGCACACCCCGTGTACTCACCTCCTAGGATGCTCTGCACACCCCGTGTACTCACCTCCTAGGATGCTCTGTACACCCCGTGTACTCACCTCCTAGGATGCTCTGTACACCCCGTGTGCTCACCTCCTAGGAGGCTCTGCACACCCCGTGTACTCACCCCCTAGGAGGCTCAGTACACCCCGTGTACTCACCTCCGTTGAGACGGTGCCTTTTTGTCGCAATTAGTGTGACGAAAAGGACCTTGGCATAAAGGACAGCTTTTGCACTCATGACGTAATATTGTGACCACTGCAGCCGCGCGTTAATGCCAAGCTTGTTGCAGTGGTAGCTTTTTCCTTTGAATTGTGCTACAAGAAGACATTGATCAACAGATCATTTTCGTGCTTAATATGTAGCTTTCGTAGAAGACAGACTATACACACACTTTTGTTGGTTGACGAAACAAGTTCGATATCGTGCGGAACAAGTGCAACGCGTCTTGCATAATGTTCAATATATGTCACACACAAAAACAGCGCACAGGGCCCTGTATGGTCCAAGCGACTCAGTTATGTTTGTGTTTGACGTTAGATGGAGCAACTGAATTAACCGTGATGTAAAGAAAAGTAGGGGCAATGATTTTAGATGTTGAAAATTAATTAACATATCACAGGAGAGTTACATATTAGGGCATGTGTCAGCTGACCAAGCACCAGTATTTGATACGTATCTAATGATATTTAAAATATATGTTAGGACATGCAGTAAAGTTATGAGGCCTCAATTTTTTTACAGGTCGACAAGACAGCCTATTTAATGGTAGCCGTCTAATGAATGTGAGGGAAAGTTAGTACAACTGAGTTACTTTGCATATAAAATACATTTGAGAGATGTAAAAGACGATTATCCTTTAAAATATTCAGAAAAGAATACTGGGCAGATATATTGCCATGTAAACACGCTGTTCAAAACTTGCTTTCTTGGATATTTCATGTGTATCTTGCTGATGTGTCCAATGTAATCAAATGTGCTTTGTTTAAACTTAAACGTGAGTTTGTGCGTGCGTGCGTGCGTGCGTGCGTGCGTGCGTGCGTGCGTGCGTGCGTGCGTGCGTGCGTAGATACATAGTGTGAAATAACAGTGCTTCAGAATGTCACTGTAGTACACTAGAGACATAAGTATTACACCGGCTTCTCGTTCAGTGTAGACAGTAATGTAAATTAATGTTCCTCGTAAAAGCAAGTAATGTGTATAGTATACATAATACATTATTTTATAGAAATTATGTCAGATATGGTGGCAGCTGATGACGTCAAACAAATGGGAAGATTGTTGTCCAGAAATGAACAGTCCAACAGACTATACATTCTTCATTGGCAAACAAAATTTACGCAGTGCATTAATACCAGTTTCTTCAAGTCGAAGTATATGTCTAGGAACTACGTAACCTCATTGTGTGAGTGTGTGTGTGTGTGTGTGTGTGTGTGTGTGTGTGTGTGTGGGTGTGTGTGTGTGTGTGTGTGTGTGTGTGTGTGTGTGTGTGTGTGTGTGTGTGTGTGTGTGTGTGTGTGTGTGTGTGTGTGTGTGTGTGTGTGTGTGTGTGTGTGTGTGTGTGTGTGTGTGTGTGTGTGTGTGTGTGTGTGTGTGTGTGTGTGTGTGTGTGTGTGTGTGTGTGTGTGTGTGTGTGTGTGTGTGTGTGTGTGTGTGTGTGTGTGTGTGTGTGTGTGTGTGTGTGTGTGTGTGTGTGTGTGTGTGTGTGTGTGTGTTAACAGGTTTTGTACACGGTGGAGGCCCTAACTAGAGTAAGATGACGCACCGTGCCCAGGTGCATGACATTGCTACCACATGGGGGCCACCCATCTAGTCATAATACTTGAAAATAAATTTGGATATAGCCAGATGGAGCCGCATATCATCATGAACATCTGGTTACAATAGGGTTGCAGAAGAAACAAAAGACGCCGTAAGTTGTTCACATTAACATTTGACCTTCGTAAGTATTCAAACTGTTGTTACTGAAGTAAGACTGTGCACAGTAACCACGGGAAACTGAGGCAAAATAAGTGAATTCATACAATAGACAAAAGAAGATTATTGTAGTGTCATTGGCCATGTCTGCCGCATGGAGGATGGACGTATTCCAAAGCCCGTCCACTATGGTGAGCTTGTCTCTGCTGCAAGGCGTGTCGGCCTAACAACTCTGCTGTTCAGTGATACTTGCACGCGTGATATAAAATGTGCTCCGACCAGCATCGAGTCCTGGGAGTCTGTTGCAGTAGACGGCAACATCTGGCGACAGGCTGTGTGGAGTGGTATCGGGAGGGCAGAAGAAAGAACAAACGAACTGTGGACAGAGAAGAGGGAAGTCGGAGAGATGCCGTCGGCCTGCCACGACTCTACAACAAATTGTGCATATAAAAGTTAAAAACACAATGCTTGAATTGTGTCTCGTGTTGCTGAGCTTTCGGGTTGATCTGATATATGTTTGCATCAGATTTGGGGATGTTCAGATTTTTTTATTTTGTCCGTCAGCGGTGCCGTCTTACCCCGGGGTACAGTGTTGCCCTAGATTACCCTACGTACATATGTTGACATGCTGCGAAATAAACCATGGTTAAATATCCATTTAAGCACAGCAAAACAAACACAAACTTTTGTAATAATTAATGTACACGTCAGACAAGGCTAAACAAGATTTAACGTTTGTTAATTTGCCTGTAAATTACAAATACTATTAAAGGAATACTATATATCAAATAATCCAAACAATGTATGGTTTCAGTTGTCAAGTTTCTTTTTGCGCAGTATATCAGAAACGGGAGGGGGTTGGGGAGAGAGGTGGGAGAGAGAAAACTTCTATAAAAAGGCAAATATAGATTAATGTGGTCACATCCCACCACGTGTGGGAGGAAAGCGTCGTCCTGTTCACTGGCCAGTGTGAGCGTGTGTGCATGTAGGGGAAGGCAGTGTTAGTTGAGCCATTTTTAATTCTTTTTGATAGCTAGGGCACAATCATAATTTTTTATTCATAAGTCAAATTTGCTTTACTCGCATAAACTATGTAGATAAGATAATTACTAGTAGGTAAGATAATTTTATACCAAGATAATACATCTAGTATGCATAGATAATTATATGTAGCTCATTCAAATAGGGTGGTTAAGCTGGCTCAACTAACGCTTTGTGTGGAGTGAGTTGAGCGACAATGTAGCGTGAGTTGGGTAAATGCTTTATTTGTATAATTTACATAGGCCTTGTACTAATATTTCACAACAACTCGGCCGACATATCTACCCAACGAGTACAACACGTCTCTGACAAGTCTACGCGCTTAATTTATAAGTTGACACATTTAATTAATAAAGATTTATAGGCCAATCGCAATCAGTGTAACTAACTGCTAATATGTTGCCCTGTATTTGGGGGTAAAGAACAGTCGTCTTCATTTTTAACCGCTGCTCAATTCATTTGGCCTTGGGCAGTTCAACTAACCCCGTTTCAACAATTAAGCGCAGTTTCTATGTCGCAATTATTCTGGTATCCTAATGTATCGACACGTGCACGTTATTCTATTGAGGACACGTAAGCATTCTGTTTACAGCCATTTTCTCAACACGTTTACACAAAAAAATAATAGTACGCATCAGTTCGTGTGCGTTCTGTCTTCTGCTGTGTGTACTTGAGACTTCAATGTGGGCAGAAAAGAACAGCCCCTTACATTGGACTCCCACGCACGCACGCACGCACGTACGCACACACGCATGAGGGAGGGAGGCGGGAAAGCAGGCAGACAGGGAGGGAGGCGGGAAGGCAGGCAGACAGGGAGGGAGGCAGGCAGAAAAGGTATGTTCGTGGCATTCAGTCCTTGGGATTGTTCAAAGTTTATACTTCACCCCCTGGCAGAACTGTTCATTCCAAATCCATCTCGACTTCGTTGTTGTTATATCGAGGATACGTAATCATTCTGTTTAAAGCAATTTTCTCAACACAATTACACACCAAAAAAATAGTACACATCAATTGGTATGCGTTCAGTGTTCTGCAGTAAATGCACGTGTGACTTCAATGTGGGCAGTAAATGACAGCTCCTTACATACGACTCGCTCGCACGCTCGCACGCACGCACGCACGCACGCACGCACGCACGCACGAGAGGTGGAGGCGGGGATGGAAGCAGACAGGGAGGGTGGCAGGCAGGCAGACAGGAAAGGTATGTTCTTGGTAGCCAGTCCTTTGTACTGTTCAAAGTGCTTTACACTTCACCCCCAGCACACCTGTTCATTCCAACTCCATCTCGACCTCTCGGGGAAGCATTCAGCCATGCTGCAGTTACTGCACGAAGACCATTCGTACATATATTCACCACTGCATATAGGTAGGTACTCTTCAAACATGTCACAGTTTTAAGTTTGGCTGGATAATATGCGGCGAGCCAATGGACATGTACTCGTTAGGTTCAGTGTGGGTATTCGTGCGATTACAATAATTAGACAGCAAAGGTAAAGGGTAAAAGATTTCCCGTTTAATAACACACAGTGGAAAAAGTAGTATTGTTACAATCCCACATCAAAAATAATTGACAGTCCTACATCAAAAATAATATTTACAGTCATATATCAAAAATAATTTAATACAGTCCTATATCAAGACAGATTGATGTGTTCGGCGAGTGCCGTCTTGCGTACGGCGTGCTCGGCGATTGACGTCTTGCGTACCAAAAATTCAATCGCTGGTGACTAAAGTAAACAAGCTAATTATACACAACCTCACACGATCTCCGATCTGTGACTATACAGCTGAATGAGCTGTGGCAACGTTTGGGTGAAACCAATTGCCAAAGCTTCGAAACGGCAGCAAGAGGGCTCGAACTCTCGGGTTTTCACGACTGAGAGCCCGACGTTCTATCTGCAACGGTACCACGTCCTATTCGAGGGGAGAGAAGGACACGCGGGAAGTGTGTGTGTGTGTGTGTGTGTGTGTGTGTGTGTGTGTGTGTGCGTGCGTGCGTGCGTGCGTGCGTGCGTGCGTGCGTGCGCGCGCGCGCGTGTGTGTGGGGGGTGATAAAGAGGAAGCGAGGGAGGGAGAGGAGGCAGCGCGGGAATGAGACATAACGCTTGTTTTTTAGTGCAGAAAAGTACAAGTGTTTAGCAATATTTAATATGGCCATAGTTCGCACCACGCTGTAGCTTCCTCATGCGCACATCTTACTGCTAACACTAGTACGAAGAGCAAAATAATGTAACCGCGCAAAATAATGTAACCGCGCTAAAGCAAATGTTGCAACATAGGCCTGTATAGCTCAATGAACGTACCAGCTCAGATCACGTCATGTGGCTTTTATTAAACGTCGGCAGGGGAGCGTGTCTGCACATCAGTGTTTGTTACACACGTGTTTCCTGGTACGAAGTCAACACTTGTGTCGCAAGCGGTGTCCGTGATGGGGAGCGTTGAATGCTATATCAAAAAGGGCAGGCACAGATGTATTTATACAATATCCAGCGCCATCAACATGCCACTAGGGCAGGCACAGATGTATTTATACAATACCCAGCGCCATCAACATGCCACTAGGGCAGGCACAAATGAATTTATGCAAAATAACAACACAAGTCCAGTGTAGATTGAAATAGGCCAAGGAATGACATTTAGATTTATTAATTAAGTAGCATGAAATCAGGCAAGCATACATCATCAAAATAAGATACATCAAATAATCTCAGCAAGCATGCCGGCCCCCAGAAGTGTTTATACATAATTAGTATCTCATGCCTATCAGCTACCGACTACCAGTACTATCTGCACCACTACTGTCTTCAATACAATTCACATGATATCGGTGGGGGTCACTCCGCCACTAGGTCATCCCCTGTGACCGACCCCCACCCTAATTATAATCAATATTAGGTATCCCTCTTTCCCTCGCGCGAGCAAGGCGGGTAGAGATTCAGCTGTTGACCCCGCCGCTGTCATGGCCTCGACTGCACCCCCACCCGCCCTGCCCACAGCTCAAATCTAGCCAACACTCCGCCGCTGTCAGAGTATCAACCACATTCGAACAGTGGATCTGCAACATATAAACAATAAACACGATGATAGTTGCCGACTCCGCCGCTGTCGGAGTCTTGACAACATCGCCGCACAACGAACCTGCAACATACAACCATATTTAACATCGATCGACACAGATAAACGAAGTAACTGCTGTTGATACCACTGTCCGAATCTAGGCACTATCTCTATAGTCCCCCTTGGTATGAATGATAACAGGTACAACTTGACCTGGATGCAGCATGTTACGATTTCCGAATGTATCTGCGGAAAGCATCTGAAGCCCATCTACCCGCTGCTCTAATATGCGCGTCTGACTCACCCCTAAGAGCTGCTGATGTGGCAGCTCCAATTCTGAAACTATGTCCTTTAAAAACTTTAGTACTCAACCCACAGAATTCCAGCAGGCGTTTTAATATAGCATCAAACTCCCTCCGCAGCATTGGAGTGCCATCTGCATATGCAAATAATATAGCCTGTCTAGGACCCATAACATGTAAGAATTCTCTAAGAAATGTGGCAGAATAAATGGATGTCCCCCCAATACACTGGCCATTTACTTGTAAGGATTGCGGACCCTGCGAGCAACTGTGTTTAAATTGTCTAAAAGAAACCGTGATTACGTCACCATTCACCACCACATCCCTCAGAAAGAGGCATCCCTGTTCTGCCCTGCTGGCTCGAGGGACCATTTCACCAACGCGTAAGTAAGCCTTGAAGGCTAACACCATCATGGCGCGAAGCATAACACATTTATAATGAGAAGACAAAACTTGAGGCAGGGCCCTAATGAGATGTGCGAGAATAGGCAGTGTGATTGGTAACCGGACATCTGACCTAGATCTCAGTTTCTGAGCACCTAGCAGTACTCTTGCAACAACAAAATTCCTAGCTGGGTCATGCAAGCCATTGACTTTATGGAAATAAGAAATGGCCGAGATAGTTGAGATAATTGAAGATGGAGCATAACCAGCGTTATGTAAATGAGCAACAAAAAGCAACATCATTGCGACTGACACTGGCAACTTAGGAACACAGCCCAAAGACTGGAAAAATCCTACCAGCTTCGACCATGACCTCTCGTACTGCGCTTTGGATGATGAAGCTAGGGACGCCTGCATGAGTAGCTCTACAGTGTCCCTAAGGCGGCTGGGGATATGTGGAACGGCACTGTCGCTGGATCGTGATTGACCCATGGCGCCATCATTCGGAATTCCTCGATCTGACAACGGGATAATCTGTCGGCTAGAACGTTGTAACGTCCTGGTACATGTCGAGCAGTGAAGTTAATGTTACGATGCAAGCATGACAAAATTAACTTACGTAACAAAACCATCACACAAGTCTCTCTAGATGTCTGCTTGTTAATTATGGCGACCAGGGCCTCGTTGTCTGTGAAAAAACAGACGCTACTGTTAGCCCATGACGCCCCCCACAACTCCACAGCCGCCACAATCGGGTACAATTCTAATACTGTGATGTTAAGGTTAAGCCAAGAACTGGGCCATGTACTAAAGAACCACTCTGGTCCACACACTGCACCATATCCTATGCCCCCAGAAGCATCGGTGTATAACTGTAGGTATTCACCGGTCATAAAGTTAATGTCAAGAAAAAAGGCTTTACCATTAAACCCTTTCAGGAATTCCTGCCATAAAACCAGGTCGAGCTTAACCTGCCTGGTTAGTCTTATATGGCAGCTTGGTCTACTAACCCTCAGGGTCAGGTCAATTAGCCGTCTAAGAAACGCCCTCCCTGGAATAATAACCGTGCACGCAAAATTCAAGACGCCTATTAGGGACTGTAATTCTCTGAGTGTAACTCTCTGCCTATTCAGAAATGACTGCAGTAACATTTGGCATCGGGCTAACTTATCCTCGGGTAGACGGGCTTCCATACTGACCAAATCCAGAGTGACACCCAAAAATTGGAGAGCCGTTGTCGGGCCAACAGTCTTACCTGGTGCCAGCGGGACTCCAATCTTGGCACATAGGTCCATAAATGACCTCATATCCTGTTCGCACTTCTCAATAGACTCGGCCATAAACAAGAAGTCATCAATGACATGGACTACCTTCGATGCCCCGAGTTTAGATACTGCCACCCATTCTAACGCTGAGCTGAAAGCCTCAAATATCGCACATGCACTCGCACATCCCATCGGCAATACGATATCCATGTAGTATTTATCCCGCCATTTAAATCCCAGCAATGGTGTGTCCTTAGGGGCGATAGGAATGATCCGGAACGCCGACTCAATGTCTACTTTAGCCATAAAAACTATTGTTTCAGCGTCCTTAATAAACGAAATTGCGTTTTGTATGGATGCATACTGCACTGTGGCTAACTCCTGGGGAATGTAATCATTGACTGAAGACCCTTCTGGGTGAGACAGATTATGGATCATTCTATATTCGCCGGGGACTTTCTTGGGTACTACTCCCAAAGGCGAAATTCTGTAAGCAGGAGTAGTAGGCTGATTATCGAAGGGGCCTAACACACGACCTAGAGCTACTTCTTTAGCCAGTTTGGTGTCTATTACCTGCGGATACTCGAATGCGGATCTCATGTTCTTGACCCTTTTGTCATTCTGAATAGGCAAACTCAAACATCCAATTTCAAATCCTGCACTAAAACCTTTAACTAAAAACTTCCGCTTACCTACATCGTATCCTTGTAACATCTGATCTAGAACCGAGGGTAACACTGGCGAAGGCATGGCCCGATCAAGGTTTTCTAATGATACGCTGGGGAATGGTGGACTTACGTGCCTGCGATTTGGGACACTTGGTCGCGGGGTGGCTCCCCCCGCACAACTTGCATAGATGACGGAAACGACAGGGGTTGTAGGCACAGCGGCCCCTGTTATACGCCCGGCAGGTGCGAGCTCCTTGGTTGCCGACACCCCTGTCAAGAAAGGGAGATTCCCCTTGTGACACAAGCCGAGGCTGGTGTGCCGCGTTCAGCCACAATTCGTAATTCACTGAATCCCAAGACCGCACAAATGTATTTATCCCTAGAGTCAATCACGAATTCTCCAAAAGAAACATCATGTTCAGCACAGCAAAGATATTTAATAATTCTCCCGATATCATTATTAATAAAAATATTCACCCACAGTATCCATGGATTCTCCACCTATATTAAAATATACATTATTGAAAGGTATCAAAATGTTTGTACTATTATTAACTATTATATATGTGGAAGATAATTAACTTAAATCTCTATGTATAAGTCGCCTTGTAGTTACTAGCTAATTATATCTTAGCAGATTAAATGTTGTCTTTAAAATAATTTTATTGTAATGTCTATTGATGCATTTAGTTTTGTTTTGCTTATTAGTATGTGTATATGTGCACATGTATATGTCAGTTACTGTATGAACTTTTGATTGTAATCTTTACTATGGCATATTCATGTATTATTAGCTAAATTACTCTGTAAATGTATTATTACTATTATTATACTACAATTATTATTCAAGGTGGCTCTCGTGGTCTCGTGGCTCTCGGGAGTCTCGTGGCTCTCGGGAGTCTCGTGGTCTGGTGGCTCTCGTGGTCTCGTGACTCTCGGGAGTCTCGTGGCTCTCGGGAGTCTCGTGGTCTCGTGGCTCTCGTGGTCTCGTGGTCTCGTGGCTCTCGTGGTCTCGTGGCTCTCGGGAGTCTCGTGGTCTCGTTGTCTCGTGGCTCTCGGGAGTCTCCAGACCTATTGTATAATAGTAAATTATAATATGTACTTGTAATTATTGATCTAATAAATTTCATTTAATTAATTCATTCATTCATTCATTCTTTCATCGATGCACTACATCAAAGTGGAAACCCTACATCAATGTGGTGTTCTTAAAGCAGCTCTTCAGGTAGCATGTTGTAGTTGATACTAAATCGGTTCAATTCTTCATGAAACGATTCTGAAACAATATGTGCATAAATTGAATTGAGGAGAGATTACGACACTACGGTTCTCTAGTTCCAACAAGCCGCGGTTACATTATTTTGCTTTTCGTACTAGTGTTAGCAGTGAGATGTACGCACGAGGAAGCTACAGCGTGGTGCGAACTATGGCCATATTAAATATTGCTAAACACTTGTACTTGTCTGCACTAAAAAACAAGCGCTATGTCTCAATTCCGCGCTGCCTCCTCTCCCTCCCTCGCTTCCTCTTTGTCACCCCCCAACCCCCTCCCCCCACACACACTTCCCGCCTGTCCTTCTCTCCCCTCGAATAGAACGTGGTACCGTTGCGGATAGAACGTCGGGCTCTCAGTCGTGAAAACCCGAGAGATCGAGCCCTCTTGCTGCCGTTTCGAAGCTTTGGCAATTGGTTTCACCCAAACGTTGTCACAGTTCATTCAGCTGTATAGTCACAGATCGGAGATCGTGTGAGGTTGTGTATAATTAGCTTGTTTACTTTAGTCACCAGCGATTGAATTTTTGGTACGCAAGACGTCACTCGCCGAGCACGCCGTACGCAAGACGGCACTCGCCGAACACATAAATCTTTCTTGATATAGGACTGTATTAAATTATTTTTGATATATGACTGTACATTATTTTGCGCGGTTACATTATTTTGCTCTTCGTACTAGTGTTAGCAGTAAGATGTACGCATGAGGAAGCTACAGCGTGGTGCGAACCATGGCCATATTAAATATTGCTAAACACTTGTACTTTTCTGCACTAAAAAACAAGCGTTATGTCTCATTCCCGCGCTGCCTCCTCTCCCTCCCTCGCTTCCTCTTTGTCACCCCCACACAAACACACACACACGCACGCACGCACGCACACACGCGCGCACGCACACACACACACTTCCCGCCTGTCCTTCTCTCCCCTCGAATAGGACGTGGTACCGTTGCGGATAGAACGTCGGGCTCTCAGTCGTGAAAACCCGAGAGTTCGAGCCCTCTTGCTGCCGTTTCGAAGCTTTGGCAATTGGTTTCACCCAAACGTTGCCACAGCTCATTCAGCTGTATAGTCACAGATCGGAGATCGTGTGAGGTTGTGTATAATTAGCTTGTTTACTTTAGTCACCAGCGATTGAATTTTTGGTACGCAAGACGTCAATCGCCGAGCACGCCGTACGCAAGACGGCACTCGCCGAACACGTAAATCTTTCTTGATATAGGACTGTATTAAATTATTTTTGATATATGACTGTAAATTATTTTTGATATATGACTGTAAATTATTTTTTATGTAGGACTGTACATTATTTTTGATGTGGGATTGTAACAATACTAGTTTTTTCATTGTGTGTTATTAAACGGGAAATCTTTTACCCTTTACCTTTGCTGTCGAATTATTGTAATTGCACGAGTGCATGTCCATTGGCTCGTCGCATATTATCCAGCCAAACTTAAAACTGTGACACGTTTGAAGAGTACCTACCTATATGCAGTAGTGAATATATGTACGAATGGTCTTCGTGCAGTAACTGCAACATGGCTGAATGCTTCCCCGAGAGGTCGAGATGGAGTTGGAATGAACAGGTATGCTAGGGGGTGAAGTGTAAAACACTTTGAACAGTACAAAGGACTGGATACTACGAACATACCTTTCCTGTCTGCCTGCCTGCCACCCTCCCTGTCTGGTTCCATCCCCGCCTCCACCTCTCGTGCGTGCGTGCGTGCGTGCGTGCGTGCGTGCGTGCGTGCGAGCGAGTCGTATGTATGGAGCTGTCCACATTGAAGTCACACGTACATTTACTGCAGAACACTGAACGCATACCAATTGATGTGTACTATTTTTGTGTGTGTGCAATTGTGTTGAGAAAATTGCTTTAAACAGAATGATTACGTATCCTCTATATAACAACAATGAAGTCGAGATGGATTTGGAATGAAAAGTTCTGCCAGGGGGTGAAGTGTAAAGCACTTTGAACAATCCCAAGGACTGAATACCACGAACATACCTTTTCTGCTTGTCTGCCTGCCTTCCCGCCTCCCTCCCTGTCTGCCTGCTTTCTCGCCTCCCTCCCTGTCTGTCTGCCTTCCCGCCTCCCCCCGTCTGTCTGCCTTCCCGCCTCCCTCCCTGTCTGCCTGCCTTCCCGCCTCCCTCCCTGTCTGCTTCCATCCCCGCCTGCCTCCCTCATGCGTGTGTGCGTGCGTGCGTGCGTGCGTGCATGCGTGCGTGTGTGGGAGTCCAATGTAAGGGGCTGTCCTTTCTGCCCACTTTTAAGTCTCAAGTACACACAGCAAAAGACTGAACGCACACCAACTGATGCGTATTATTATTTTTTGTGTGTAAACGTGTTGAGAAAATGGCTGTAAACAGAATGATTACGTGTCCCCGATAGAACAACGTGCACGTGTCGATACATTAGGATACCGGAATAATTGCGACATAGAAACTGCGCTTAATTGTTGAAACGGGGCTAGTTGAACTACCCAAGGCCAAATGAATTGAGCAGCGGTTAAAGAATGAAGACGACTGTTCTTTACCCCCAAATACAAGGCAACATATTAGCAGTTAGTTACACTGATTGCGATTGGCCTATAAACCTATATTAATTAAATGTGTCAACTTAGAAATTAAGCGCGTAGACTTGTCAGAGACGTGTTGTACTCGTTGGGTAGATATGTCGGCCGAGTTGTTGTGAAATATTAGTACAAGGTCTACGTAAATTATACAAATAAAGCATTTACCCAACTCACGCTACATTGTCGCTCAACTTACTCCACACAAAGCGTTAGTTGAGCCAGCTTAACAACCCTATTCGAATCAGCTACATATAATTATCTATGCATACTAGATGTATTATCTTGGCATAAAATGATCTATTAGTAATCATAGTTTATGCGAGTAAAACAAATTTGACTTATGAAGATGATTGTGCCCTAGATATAAAAAAGAATTAAAAATGGCTCAACTAACACTGCCTTCCCCTACATGCACACACGCTCACACTGGCCAGTGAACAGGACGACGCTTTCCTCCCACACGTGGTGGGATGTGACCACATTAATCTATATTTGCCTTTTTATAGAAGTGTTCTCTCTTCCCTTCCCCCCTTTTGATATATACTGCGCAAAAAGAAACTTGACAACTAAAACCATACATTGTTTGGATTATTTGATATATAGTATTCCTTTAATAGTATTTGTAATTTACAGGCAAATTAACAAACGTTAAATCTTGTTTAGCCTTGTCTGACGTGTACATTAATTATTACAAAAGTTTATGTTTGTTTTGCTGTGCTTAAATGGATATTTAACCATGGTTTATTTCGCAGCATGTCAACATATGTACGTAGGGTAATCTAGGGCAACACTGTACCCCGGGGTAAGACGGCACCGCTGACGGACAAAATAAAAAAATCTGAACATCCCCAAATCTGATGCAAACATATATCAGATCAACCCGAAAGCTCAGCAACACGAGACACAATTCAAGCTTTGTGTTTTTAACTTTTATATGCACAATTTGTTGTAGAGTCGTGGCAGGCCGACGGCATCTCTCCGACTTCCCTCTTCTCTGTCCACAGTTCGTTTGTTCTTTCTTCTGCCTTCCCGATACCACTCCACACAGCCTGTCGCCAGATGTTGCCGTCTACTGCAACAGACTCCCAGGACTCGATGCTGGTCGGAGCACATTTTATATCACGCGTGCAAGTATCACTGAACAGCAGAGTTGTTAGGCCGACACGCCTTGCAGCAGAGACAAGCTCACCATAGAGGACGGGCTTTGGAATACGTCCATCCTCCATGCGACAGACATGGCCAATGCCACTACAATAATCTTCTTTTTGTCTACTGCATGAATTCACTTATTTTGCCTCAGTTTCCCGTGGTTACTGTGCACAGTCTTACTTCAGTAACAACAGTTTGAATACTTACGAAGGTCAAATGTTAATGTGAACAACTTACGGCGTCTTTTGTTTCTTCTGCAACCCTATTGTAACCAGATGTTCATGATGATATGCGGCTCCATCTGGCTATATCCAAATTTATTTTCAAGTATTATGGCTAGATGGGTGGCCCCCATGTGGTAGCAATGTCATGCACCTGGGCACGGTGCGTCATCTTACTCTAGTTAGGGCTTCCACCGAGTACAAAAAACTGTTAACACACACACGCACTCACACAATGAGGTTACGTAGTGCCTAGACATTTACTTCGACTTGAAGAAACTGGTATTAATGCACTGCGTAAATTTTGTTTGTCAATGAAGAATGTATAGTCTGTTGACTTTGGACTGTTCATTTCTGGACAACAATCTTCCCATTTGTTTGACGTCATCAGCTGCCACCATACCTGACATAATTTCTATAAAATAATGTATTATGTATACTATACACATTACTTGCTTTTACGAGGAACATTAATTGACATTACTGTCTACACTGAACGAGAAGCCGGTGTAATACTTATGTCTCTAGTGTACTACAGTGACATTCTGAAGCACTGTTATTTCACATTATGTATCTACGCACGCACGCACAAACTCACGTTTAAGTTTAAACAAAGCACATTTTATTACATTGGACACATCAGCAAGATACACATGAAATATCCAAGAAAGCAAGTTTTGAACAGCGTGTTTACATGGCAATATATCTGCCCAGTATTCTTTTCTGAATATTTTAAAGGATAATCGTCTTTTACATAACTCTCAAATGTATTTTATATGCAAAGTAACTCAGTTGTACTAACTTTCCCTCACATTCATCAGACGGCTACCATTAAATAGGCTGTCTTGTCGACCTGTAAAAAAATTGAGGCCTCATAACTTTACTGCATGTCCTAACATATATTTTAAATATCATTAGATACGTATCAAATACTGGTGCTTGGTCAGCTGACACATGCCCTAATATGTAACTCTCCTGTGATATGTTAATTAATTTTCAACATCTAAAATCATTGCCCCTACTTTCCTTTACATCACGGTTAATTCAGTTGCTCCATCTAACGTCAAACACAAACATAACTGAGTCGCTTGGACCATACAGGGCCCTGTGCGCTGTTTTTGTGTGCGACATATATTGAACATTATGCAAGACGCGTTGCACTTGCTCCGCACAATATCGAACTTGTTTCGTCAACCAACAAAAGTGTGTGTATAATGTATTCTACGAAAGCTACATATTAAGCACGAAAATGATCTGTTGATAAATGTCTTCTTAACGCAGGCTGCAGAGATGACAATAATACATCACGAGTGCAAAAGCTGTCCTTTGTCACGGTCCTTTTCATCACACTAATTGTGACAAAAAAGGCACCGTGTTTTAAAATCGTTTACAAAGCCATAAAGAACGCTGCCGATTAAATGATAAGCCTACATACATCAATAAAAATTACATAATCAATTGGTGTGACTATAAGTTGAAATCTGACGTCCAGTCCTGTAATGTCTGGCACAAACATAAGCCACCAGAAATAATCATATATGCTGTAACATACATACTATACACGTGATAATAGTGCGTAATATCTGCAAACGTGTTCCCATTAATTAAATTTTTTTAACATTACGCCATTAAAATTATACATATATTTAATTATAATAAACTATTATTATTAAACATCTAAACTCTTTGTCCCTACTTTATTGTCCTTTACGTCACGGACATTCAGTTGCTCCATCTAACGTCAAACACAAATTTAACTGGGTAAGCTGTTTTTGTGCGCCATATATTGAATGTTATGCAATACGCGTTGCATTTGCTCTGCACAATATCGAACTTGTTTCGTCAACCAACAAAAGCATATGTACCGGTATATACTGTCTTCTACGAACGCTACATATTAGGCACAACAATTATATGTTGATAAATATATCTTCTTGTAGCATAATTCAAATGTAAAAGCTGCCACTTCAACAAGCATTAATACGTGGCTGCAAATTGTGACAAGTTGAAATCTGATGTCCAGTCCTGTAATGTCTGGCACAAACACAAGACTTCATAAGCCACCAGAAATAATCATATATGCTGTAACATACATACTATACATGTGATAATAGTGCGTAATCTCTGCAAACGTATTCACATTACTGGTTGCAATAAAAGCTACTTGATTCCACGTTGTAACCAGAGCCGTTCTCTTAGACAGCCAAAGGCTTTGGTAGCTGCCTATATCAAGTTGGTAATTTCAGTGTATATCGTGTTGTCTGAAGTGATTGTGCTACCCAGATAGTTGAAGGAGTGCAGAGAGTTCAGAAGTTTGTAGTCTACTGCGACTCCAGGGTCCAAGTGAGGTTTCCCTGGAACAGGTTGGTGTATTGATTATATTTTCTTAATGTTGATTGTAAGGCCAGACAGTTTGCTGCCGTTGCAGTGTTCAACAATTTCACATATGCCATTGACAGAGCTTGCTACGAACACAGCATTATCAACAAACAACAGTTTGCATTCGAGGACTTCATGTGTCACTGTCTTAGCCTTGAGTCTGGGAAGGTTATTCAGTTTGCCATATACTTCTTCGGTCAGGTTAACGGAAGACCACAGCATTGGTTGACCAACTGCACCGAATGCCCTTGTGAAGCCACACTGACTGTCGCTGAATCAGTGCATTTTTTTCTCTCCAGATTTTAGCTAACATTTCTCCTACAACAGATAAGAGGGAAATACAACGATGACTTCAGTCACTGCGCTCAACCTTTGTCTTGTAGATGATGACTTCCAGTCACTGCTGCGCTCACCCTTTGTCTTGATGGTGATTATTATTAATTCCTGGAGCTTTACCAGCCTTGGTGGTTTAATCACATTTTCAACCTCATCGTATGTGAGGAGAGAAGAGAGTTCACTGTGCAATGGGTGCTGGTTCACAAATGTGAATACTTGTTTGCTGTGTATGGCCTACAGAAGAGATTACAGAAGTGTTCCTGCCACCTCTAGAGAATGACATTAGTGGAACATTAAGCAGTCTGAAAGGCCCACAAGTAGTGAGGAGAGTTTCATTACAAGTGTGTTGACAATGGCAAAGCAGACTTCTGAACGCACTGATTGACAATGAAATATTGAATTATTTCTGGATGGAAGTCACATGTCACCAGCAGTGAATTTGATTGATAAAGCGGGTTTGGTGATTATCACTGCACTCGTCTGAAGACGACTTGGTTGTTGCTGTCATCACTATCATTGTTATCACAGCGACTGCCACAGCCTTCTTCTCATGGCGGCTACTAGTACAGACTACAACAGACATAACATAAACGTTACTCTCTGTCATCTATGTGTGGATGAGTGCGTGTGTGTGCCAGTGCATGCGTGTGTGTATGTGACTATGTGTGTGCATGTGTTAGTGCATGTATGCTAAGAGACAAGTGATCTACTCGCACTACATTCAGTCCTGCCCTCCCACAAATCTCCCTCATTTGCCTCGCTCCTTCCAGCGAGATGTGATTTTACCCGATTCTGCAACAAACAGTATTAGTCCTGCTCCTAGGAGGTGAGTACACGGGGTGTACTGAGCCTCCTAGGAGGTGAGTACACGGGGTGTACACAGCCTCCTAGAAGGTGAGTACACGGGGTGTACTGAGCCTACTAGAAGGTGAGTACACGGGGTGTACACAGCCTCCTAGAAGGTGAGTACACGGGGTGTACACAGCCTCCTAGAAGGTGAGTACACAGGGTGTACAGAGCCTCCCACATAATATTCAGTCTGTCGTTGACTGTTGCTGTGGAAAGACATTCGTGAACTTTTTATATTTATAACAAGATTGGTGGGTGAAAATACAACTACATACCGGAAGAACTTTAGTCTTGGCAAACTGTTTGCGACTCTCTTGATGGCGTGTTCACTGGTACGGTTGATGTGACATTTCTCCAACCTAGTGATATATGTCATGAGTAAATTGAACCGAAGATGTGACAACAATGGAAGACAATTGAATTGAGTAGGTTCATGCTTGTGCACTAAACAGCTTGGGTGTATGTGCAACCAGGATTCATGCTTGTGCACTAAACAGCTTGGGTGTATGGGCAACCAGGGTTCATGCTTGTGCACTAAACAGCTTGGGTGTATGTGCAACCAGGGTTCATGCTTGTGCACTAAACAGCTTGGGTGTATATGCAACCAGGGTTCATGCTTGTGCACTAAACAGCTTGGGTGTATGTGCAAACAGGATTCATGCTTGTGCACTAAACAGCTTGGGTGTATGTGCAACCAGGGTTCATGCTTGTGCACTAAACAGCTTGGGTGTATGTGCAAACAGGATTCATGCTTGTGCACTAAACAGCTTGGGTGTATGTGCAACCAGGGTTCATGCTTGTGCACTAAACAGCTTGGGTGTATGTGCAACCAGGGTTCATGTTTGTGCACTAAACAGCTTGGGTGTATGTGCAACCAGGGTTCATGCTTGAGCACTAAACAGCTTGGGTGTATGTGCAAACAGGATTCATGCTTGTGCACTAAACAGCTTGGGTGTATGTGCAACCAGGGTTCATGCTTGTGCACTAAACACCTAGAGTGTATGTACAACCAGGGTTCATGCTTGTGCACTAAACAGCTTGGGTGTATGTGCAACCAGGGTTCATGCTTGTGCACTAAACAGCTTGGGTGTATGTGCAACCAGGGTTCATGTTTGTGCAATAAACAGCTTGGGTGTATGTGCAACCAGGGTTCATGCTTGTGCACTAAACAGCTTGGGTGTATGTGCAACCAGGGTGCATGTTTGTGCACTAAACAGCTTGGGTGTATGTACAACCAGGGTTCATGCTTGTGCACTAAACAGCTTGGGTGTATGTGCAACCAGGGTTCATGCTTGCGCACTAAACAGCTTGGGTGTATGTGCAAACAGGATTCATGCTTGTGCACTAAACAGCTTGGGTGTATGTGCAACCAGGGTTCATGCTTGTGCACTAAACAGCTAGGGTGTATGTACAACCAGGGTTCATGCTTGTGCACTAAACAGCTTGGGTGTATGCGCAACCAGGGTTCATGTTTGTGCACTAAACAGCTTGGGTGTATGTGCAAACAAGATTCATGCTTGTGCACTAAACAGCTTGGGTGTATATACAACCAGGGTTCATGCTTGTGCACTAAACAGCTAGGGTGTATGTACAACCAGGGTTCATGCTTGTGCACTAAACAGCTTGGGTGTATGCGCAACCAGGGTTCATGTTTGTGCACTAAACAGCTTGGGTGTATGCGCAACCAGGGTTCATGCTTGCGCACTAAACAGCTTGGTTGTATGTGCAAACAGGATTCATGCTTGTGCACTAAACAGCTTGGGTGTATGTGCAACCATGGTTCATGCTTGTGCACTAAACAGCTAGGGTGTATGTACAACCAGGGTTCATGCTTGTGCACTAAACAGCTTGGGTGTATGTGCAACCAGGGTTCATGCTTGCGCACTAAACAGCTTGGGTGTATGTGCAACCAGGGTTCATGCTTGTGCACTAAAGAGCTTGGGTGTATGTGCAACCTGGGTTCATGCTTGTGCACTAAACAGCTTGGGTGTATGTGCAACCAGGATTCATGCTTGTGCACTAAACAGCTAGGGTGTATGTACAACCAGGGTTCATGCTTGTGCACTAAACAGCTTGGGTGTATGCGCAACCAGGGTTCATGTTTGTGCACTAAACAGCTTGGGTGTATGCGCAACCAGGGTTCATGCTTGCGCACTAAACAGCTTGGTTGTATGTGCAAACAGGATTCATGCTTGTGCACTAAACAGCTTGGGTGTATGTGCAACCATGGTTCATGCTTGTGCACTAAACAGCTAGGGTGTATGTACAACCAGGGTTCATGCTTGTGCACTAAACAGCTTGGGTGTATGTGCAACCAGGGTTCATGCTTGCGCACTAAACAGCTTGGGTGTATGTGCAACCAGGGTTCATGCTTGTGCACTAAACAGCTTGGGTGTATGTGCAACCTGGGTTCATGCTTGTGCACTAAACAGCTTGGGTGTATGTGCAACCAGGATTCATGCTTGTGCACTAAACAGCTAGGGTGTATGTACAACCAGGGTTCATGCTTGTGCACTAAACAGCTTGGGTGTATGTGCAACCAGGGTTCATGTTTGTGCACTAAACAGCTTGGGTGTATGTGCAACCAGGGTTCATGCTTGCGCACTAAACAGCTTGGGTGTATGTGCAAACAGGATTCATGCTTGTGCACTAAACAGCTTGGGTGTATGTGCAACCTGGGTTCATGCTTGTGCACTAAACAGCTTGGGTGTATGTGCAACCAGGGTTCATGCTTGTGCACTAAACAGCTAGGGTGTATGTACAACCAGGGTTCATGCTTGTGCACTAAACAGCTTGGGTTTATGTGCAACCAGGGTTCATGCTTGTGCACGAAACAGCTTGGGTGTATGTGCAACCAGGGTTCACGCTTGTGCACTAGACAGCTTGGGTGTATGTGCAACCAGGGTTCATGCTTGTGCACTAAACAGCTAGGGTGTATGTACAACCAGGGTTCATGCTTGTGCACTAAACAGCTTGGGTGTATGTGCAACCAGGGTTCATGCTTGTGCACTAAACAGCTTGGGTGTATGTGCAACCTGGGTTCATGCTTGTGCACTAAACAGCTTGGGTGTATGTGCAACCAGGTTTCATGCTTGCGCACTAAACAGCTTGGGTGTGTGTGCAACCAGGGTTCATGCTTGTGCACGAAACAGCTTGGGTGTATGTGCAACCAGGATTCATGCTTGCGCACTAAACAGCTTGGGTGTATGTGCAACCAGGGTTCATGCTTGTGCACTAAACAGCTTGGGTGTATGTGCAACCTGGGTTCATGCTTGTGCACTAAACAGCTTGGGTGTATGTGCAACCAGGGTTCATGCTTGTGCACGAAACAGCTTGGGTGTATGTGCAACCAGGGTTCATGCTTGTGCACTAAACAGCTTGGGTGTATGTGCAACCAGGGTTCATGCTTGTGCACTAAACAGCTTGGGTGTATGTGCAAACAGGGTTCATGCTTGTGCACTAAACAGCTTGGGTATATGTGCAACCAGGGTTCATGCTTGTGCACTAAACAGCTTGGGTGTATGTGCAACCAGGGTTCATGCTTGTGCACTAAACAGCTTGGGTGTATATACAACCAGGGTTCATGCTTGTGCACTAAACAGCTAGGGTGTATGTACAACCAGGGTTCATGCTTGTGCACTAAACAGCTTGGGTGTATGCGCAACCAGGGTTCATGTTTGTGCACTAAACAGCTTGGGTGTATGTGCAAACAAGATTCATGCTTGTGCACTAAACAGCTTGGGTGTATATACAACCAGGGTTCATGCTTGTGCACTAAACAGCTAGGGTGTATGTACAACCAGGGTTCATGCTTGTGCACTAAACAGCTTGGGTGTATGCGCAACCAGGGTTCATGTTTGTGCACTAAACAGCTTGGGTGTATGCGCAACCAGGGTTCATGCTTGCGCACTAAACAGCTTGGTTGTATGTGCAAACAGGATTCATGCTTGTGCACTAAACAGCTTGGGTGTATGTGCAACCTGGGTTCATGCTTGTGCACTAAACAGCTTGGGTGTATGTGCAACCATGGTTCATGCTTGTGCACTAAACAGCTAGGGTGTATGTACAACCAGGGTTCATGCTTGTGCACTAAACAGCTTGGGTGTATGTGCAACCAGGGTTCATGCTTGCGCACTAAACAGCTTGGGTGTATGTGCAACCAGGGTTCATGCTTGTGCACTAAACAGCTTGGGTGTATGTGCAACCTGGGTTCATGCTTGTGCACTAAACAGCTTGGGTGTATGTGCAACCAGGATTCATGCTTGTGCACTAAACAGCTAGGGTGTATGTACAACCAGGGTTCATGCTTGTGCACTAAACAGCTTGGGTGTATGTGCAACCAGGGTTCATGTTTGTGCACTAAACAGCTTGGGTGTATGTGCAACCAGGGTTCATGCTTGAGCACTAAACAGCTTGGGTGTATGTGCAAACAGGATTCATGCTTGTGCACTAAACAGCTTGGGTGTATGTGCAACCAGGGTTCATGCTTGTGCACTAAACAGCTTGGGTGTATGTGCAACCTGGGTTCATGCTTGTGCACTAAACAGCTTGGGTGTATGTGCAACCAGGGTTCATGCTTGTGCACTAAACAGCTTGGGTGTATGTGCAACCAGGGTTCATGTTTGTGCAATAAACAGCTTGGGTGTATGTGCAACCAGGGTTCATGCTTGTGCACTAAACAGCTTGGGTGTATGTGCAACCAGGGTGCATGTTTGTGCACTAAACAGCTTGGGTGTATGTACAACCAGGGTTCATGCTTGTGCACTAAACAGCTTGGGTATATGTGCAACCAGGGTTCATGCTTGTGCACTAAACAGCTTGGGTGTATGTGCAACCAGGGTTCATGCTTGTGCACTAAACAGCTTGGGTGTATGTGCAAACAGGATTCATGCTTGTGCACTAAACAGCTTGGGTGTATGTACAACCAGGGTTCATGCTTGTGCACTAAATAGCTTGGGTGTATGTGCAACCAGGGTTCATGCTTGTGCACTAAACAGCTTGGGTGTATGTGCAACCAGGGTTCATGCTTGTGCACTAAACAGCTTGGGTGTATGTGCAACCAGGGTTCATGCTTGCGCACTAAACAGCTTGGGTGTATGTGCAACCAGGGTTCATGCTTGTGCACTAAACAGCTTGGGTGTATGTGCAAACAGGGTTCATGCTTGTGCACTAAACAGCTTGGGTATATGTGCAACCAGGGTTCATGCTTGTGCACTAAACAGCTTGGGTGTATGTGCAACCAGGGTTCATGCTTGTGCACTAAACAGCTTGGGTGTATGTGCAAACAGGATTCATGCTTGTGCACTAAACAGCTTGGGTGTATGTACAACCAGGGTTCATGCTTGTGCACTAAATAGCTTGGGTGTATGTGCAACCAGGGTTCATGCTTGTGCACTAAACAGCTTGGGTGTATGTGCAACCAGGGTTCATGCTTGTGCACTAAACAGCTTGGGTGTATGTGCAAACAGGATTCATGCTTGTGCACTAAACAGCTTGGGTGTATGTGCAAACAGGATTCATGCTTGTGCACTAAACAGCTTGGGTGTATGTGCAACCAGGGTTCATGCTTGTGCACTAAACAGCTTGGGTGTATGTGCAAACAGGATTCATGCTTGTGCACTAAACAGCTTGGGTGTATGTGCAACCAGGGTTCATGCTTGTGCACGAAACAGCTTGGGTGTATGTGCAACCAGGGTTCATGCTTGTGCACTAAACAGCTTGGGTGTATGTGCAACCTGGGTTCATGCTTGTGCACTAAACAGCTTGGGTGTATGTGCAACCAGGATTCATGCTTGTGCACTAAACAGCTTGGGTGTATGTGCAATCAGGGTTCACACAGATCCCTGAATGTTCTTGAATGTTCTTGAATTTGACTTTGTGACTCAAGTACCCTAAAATGTTCTTGAATTCATGGCATTATTCTTGAAAACAGATTGATGTGTTGCTATGTAAATGCATCAATTATCAATGATTGCATCTTTTGTACTTGTGGAAACTATTACAAGTTTTTAATTTGCCGTCACAAATTTCCCGGAGAAGACCGCTGCAAAGCTATAATACAAAAAAATCGGCCATTATCACTAGATGTCGCCACGTGTGCATATGAACCAATCAAATGAGCTCTTTCTCCGATGGCCTGGGAGGCAGCCACCAGTGCACATTATGTTTATTTTATTTCGTTTTTTGATTAATGATTGATAATCGCCATGCTGAGAGCTGAGAGCGATTGTAATGTGAGACAAGTGGTTATTGTAATGTAAGACAAGTGTTTATTTGCTATAAGCAGAAGATAAAAACACGTTTTGTGGAAAGAATCCAGCGCATGAAATCACTATGTGTTCCATAAACAATGTGCGGATAAAGTTACGGTATTGCCGCAGCTTCAGCATTCAGGCTAAATTAAGGTACCTTAATCCCAAATCATTGCCAGGCGTTGCTTATTAATAAAACTTTAACACCAACATATCTATTGGTGCAAGGCCAATTTGTAGTCTTAATTTTGCGGACGATATTGACCTGATAGGAGGCAGTGAGAGTGAACTCCAAGACCTCACTACCAGACTGGAAGAAAAGGCAAGAGCTTATGGGATGGAAGTCAGCTCAGAGACAAGCAAAGTACTTGTCAACAGCACCAACCAGAACACCCCCATTAACATCATGATGAACAGTCAGAACCTTGAGGAAGTAGACTCTTTTAAATAACTTGAAAAAGTCCTTTTTTTCTGCCCGAATGTTCTTGAAATTTACTTTATGCTTTCTGTATGAACCCTGAGTGCAACAGGCTTGTCAACAACTGATGTCTTATGCTTTCTGTATGAACCCTGTGTGCAACAGGCTTGCCAAAAACTCATGTCTTATGCTTTCTGTATGAACCCTGAGTGCAACAGGCTTGCCAAAAACTCATGTCTTATGCTTTCTGTATGAACCCTGTGTGCAACAGGCTTGCCAACAACTCATGTCTTATGTTTTCTGTATGAACCCTGTGTGCAACAGGCTTGCCAACAACTGATGTCTTATGCTTTCTGTATGAACCCTGAGTGCAACAGGCTTGCCAACAACTGATGTCTTATGCTTTCTGTATGAACCCTAAGTGCAACAGGCTTGCCAACAACTCATGTCTTATGCTTTCTGTATGAACCCTAAGTGCAACAGGCTTGCCAACAACTCATGTCTTATGCTTTCTGTATGAACCCTAAGTGCAACAGGCTTGCCAACAACTCATGTCTTATGTTTTCTGTATGAACCCTGTGTGCAACAGGCTCACCAACAACGCATGTCTTATGTTTTCTGTATGAACCCTGAGTGCAACAGGCTTGCCAACAACTGATGTCTTATGCTTTCTGTATGAACCCTGAGTGCAACAGGCTTGCCAACAACTGATGTCTTATGCTTTCTGTATGAACCCTGTGTGCAACAGGCTCACCAACAACTCATGTCTTATGTTTTCTGTATGAACCCTGAGTGCAACAGGCTTGCCAACAACTGATGTCTTATGCTTTCTGTATGAACCCTAAGTGCAACAGGCTTGCCAACAACTCATGTCTTATGTTTTCTGTATGAACCCTGTGTGCAACAGGCTCGCCAACAACTCATGTCTTATGTTTTCTGTATGAATCCTGTGTGCAACAGGCTTGCCAACAACTCATGTCTTATGTTTTCTGTATGAACCCTGAGTGCAACAGGCTTGCCAACAACTCATGTCTTATGTTTTCTGTATGCACCCTGTGTGCAACAGGCTCACCAACAACTGATGTCTTATGCTTTCTGTATGAACCCTGTGTGCAACAGGCTCGCCAACAACTCATGTCTTATGCTTTCTGTATGCACCCTGTGTGCAACAGGCTTGCCAACAACTGATGTCTTATGCTTTCTGTATGCACCCTGTGTGCAAAAGGCTCGCCAACAACTGATGTCTTATGCTTTCTGTATGCACCCTGTGTGCAACAGGCTTGCCAACAACTCATGTCTTATGCTTTCTGTATGCACCCTGTGTGCAACAGGCTCACCAACAACTGATGTCTTATGTTTTCTGTATGCACCCTGTGTGCAACAGGCTCACCAACAACGCATGTCTTATGTTTTCTGTATGCACCCTGTGTGCAACAGGCTTGCCAACAACTCATGTCTTATGCTTTCTGTATGAACCCTGTGTGCAAAAGGCTTGCCAACAACTGATGTCTTATGCTTTCTGTATGAACCCTGTGTGCAAAAGGCTTGCCAACAACTCATGTCTTATGCTTTCTGTATGAACCCTGTGTGCAACAGGCTTGCCAACAACTCATGTCTTATGCTTTCTGTATGCACCCTGTGTGCAACAGGCTCACCAACAACTGATGTCTTATGTTTTCTGTATGCACCCTGTGTGCAACAGGCTCACCAACAACGCATGTCTTATGTTTTCTGTATGCACCCTGTGTGCAACAGGCTTGCCAACAACTCATGTCTTATGCTTTCTGTATGAACCCTGTGTGCAAAAGGCTTGCCAACAACTCATGTCTTATGCTTTCTGTATGAACCCTGAGTGCAAAAGGCTTGCCAACAACGCATGTCTTATGTTTTCTGTATGCACCCTGAGTGCAACAGACTTGCCAACAACTCATGTCTTATGCTTTCTGTATGAACCCTGTGTGCAACAGGCTTGCCAACAACTCATGTCTTATGCTTTCTGTATGCACCCTGAGTGCAAAAGGCTTGCCAACAACGCATGTCTTATGTTTTCTGTATGCACCCTGAGTGCAACAGACTTGCCAACAACTCATGTCTTATGCTTTCTGTATGAACCCTGTGTGCAACAGGCTTGCCAACAACTCATGTCTTATGCTTTCTGTATGAACCCTGTGTGCAAAAGGCTTGCCAACAACTCATGTCTTATGTTTTCTGTATGCACCCTGTGTGCAACAGGCTCACCAACAACTGATGTCTTATGTTTTCTGTATGCACCCTGTGTGCAACAGGCTTGCCAACAACTCATGTCTTATGCTTTCTGTATGCACCCTGAGTGCAACAGGCTCACCAACAACGCATGTCTTATATTTTCTGTATGCACCCTGTGTGCAACAGGCTTGCCAACAACGCATGTCTTATGTTTTCTGTATGCACCCTGAGTGCAACAGGCTCACCAACAACGCATGTCTTATGTTTTCTGTATGCACCCTGTGTGCAACAGGCTTGCCAACAACGCATGTCTTATGTTTTCTGTATGCACCCTGTGTGCAACAGGCTTGCCAACAACTCATGTCTTATGCTTTCTGTATGCACCCTGTGTGCAACAGGCTTGCCAACAACTCATGTCTTATGCTTTCTGTATGCACCCTGAGTGCAACAGGCTTGCCAACAACTCATGTCTTATGTTTTCTGTATGCACCCTGTGTGCAACAGGCTCGCCAACAACTCATGTCTTATGCTTTCTGTATGAACCCTGTGTGCAAAAGGCTTGCCAACAACTCATGTCTTATGCTTTCTGTATGAACCCTGTGTGCAACAGACTTGCCAACAACTCATGTCTTATGCTTTCTGTATGAACCCTGAGTGCAACAGGCTCGCCAACAACTCATGTCTTATGCTTTCTGTATGAACCCTGAGTGCAACAGGCTTGCCAACAACTGATGTCTTATGCTTTCTGTATGAACCCTGAGTGCAACAGGCTTGCCAACAACTCATGTCTTATGCTTTCTGTATGAACCCTGAGTGCAACAGGCTCGCCAACAACTCATGTCTTATTCTTTCTGTATGAACCCTGAGTGCAACAGGCTTGCCAACAACTCATGTCTTATTCTTTCTGTATGAACCCTGAGTGCAACAGGCTTGCCAACAACTGATGCCTCAACATTAAGCTATATCACGTCAACATAATTACAAATCTCACCTGAGTTTCTCCAGTTGCGACAGCTGCGACAAACTACGGCAAAGTTGTTGAGCGGCCACCGTACCAATGTGACTGAGGCTGTCAAGTAAGATATACCCATGAACTTATGCTGAATAATTAAAACATTTTAACAGCCACAATAATATAATTAATTTATAAACACACAACTTTGAATTAACTTTACTCTATAAATACAAATGTTTCTTACCACAAAGTACATTTTTTGGAGAGTAAAAAACGACACCGCTTGTTTGGAAAAAGCAAGTCTGCGTAACAAAAAATCCAACAAAACTATTATTTTATTAATTGAAAATGTTTTTTTAATAACATAACGTATAATCAGCAACCATTAAATACTGACGGCACAGTGTTTATTAATTATGAAGTATTAGACCAGTGCCAATTAAACTGAAACCCTGTAGGCATATTTTAGTAAAGCATGCCAACAAATGGGTTTAGGGTGATCCGAGTGTGGGGTATACAACAAATGGTTTTAGGGTGATCTGAATGTGGGGAATACAACAAATGGTTTTGGGGTGATCTGAGTGTGGGGTATGCAACAAATGGTTTAAGGGTGATCTGACTATGGGGAATACAACAAATGGCTTATGGGTGATCTGAGTGTGGGGTATACAACAAATGTTTTTAGGGTGATTAGAGTGTGGGAATACAACAACAATTGGTTTTAGGGTGATCTGAGATGGGGAAAACAACAAGTGGTTTTAGGGAGTCTGAGTGTGGGGAAAACAACAAATGGTTTTAGGGTGATCTGAGTGTGGGGAAAACAACAAATGGTTTTAGGGAGTCTGAGTGTGGGGTATACAACAAATGGTTTTAGGGTGATCTGAGTGTGGAGAAAACAACAAATGGTTTTAGGGTGATCTGAGTGTGAGGTATATAACAAATGGTTTTAGGGTGTCTGAGTGTGGGGTATACAACAAATGGTTTTAGGGTGATCTGAGTGTGGGGAAAACAACAAATGGTTTTAGGGTGATCTGAGTGTGGGGTATACAACAAATGGTTTTAGGGTGATCTGAGTGTGGGGATTACAACAAATGGTTTTAGGGTGATCTGAGTGTGGAGAATACAACAAATGGTTTATGGTGATCTGAGTTTTGTCAAGTTATGACAAAAACTAAAATGGTGTCCTATTTGGCCAGAAAATAGACAAACGTCCTTCTAATTAGTATAATAATGATCTCTTAATAACAGTACTAGGGTGTTTTGTGTGTGCTGAATCCCAAATGTGATGTTTGCAAAATGTGGGAGGGATCCTTCCTCCCCTAAAAAACAAAATCACACCCGATTTGTCCACAAACTAGACAAACACACTTATAATTAGTGTAATAATGATCTCTTAACAATGTTTTTATAGTGATTTGGGTGTGCTAAATCCTAAATCCAACAAGTCTGCCAACATATTTTTTTGGATTCAGCACACCAAAATTATCCTAAGACTGTTGTTAGGAGATTATTGTTAGACTAATTATAAGGAATGTGGGCAAATTGGGTGACATTTTGGTTTGTTGGCATGCTTTACTAAAACTTTTTTACAGGACCATTTTTAAGATACATATTTGGATTTCGGCACCAGTCTATATGCATTTCTATTGTTTACAATAATAATTTGGATTACATTGCATACATATTTATTTACAGACACTATGTAGCACATACAATTAATGTTGTACTAAGTATTTGTATGCACATTTTGTTAGATTAGTATGATTGTTTGTTTTCACATACTACCTCAACACATCTGTACACATGTAAACATTCTACCTACTTGAGTTCCTTCAGGGACGTCAAATGACACAAGTTATCCAGCAGAGTTGTCAACGCTTCAGCTTGGATGCTACAGTATTGTAAACTGCAATATGAAACAAGATTCAAAAAAATTTGCCAAATCCAAGCCAAAGGCCCAGATGGCAAGTGGACAAGGAAGCCATTGGCTTATCGAGAGTCCAACGATGTTCATCTACGTGGGCATCTATAGTGCATAATTGACAGTCTATTTAATAACGTGATATGAAACTATGCTCCTAATACTGTGGTGAAATATGTAAATGTTGTTAGTCAACAGTTGTTGTTGTTAACAGTTGTTGTACTGCAGAATGTGACTTGGAAGGATTTGCTAGTCACAATACATTATTGCCACCTTTTAACTGTTACTGTTACAGTCCATGACTGATCTAGGACTTGTGTTTAGATTATGTTCTTTTGGTCGGGCACCAATTCAACCAGGTAGGGTAGGACACCCACTATACATGGGAGGGTGCTGCCATGCTGTGGTACAATCTCTGTACATCCCATTGTACAACACTATACATGGGAGGGCGCTGCCATGCTGTGGTGCGCTCTCTGTACATCCCACTGTACGACACAATACACGGGAGGGCGCTGCCATGCTGTGGTACAATCTCTGTACATCCCATTGTACAACACTATACATGGGAGGGCGCTGCCATGCTGTGGTGCGCTCTCTGTACATCCCATTGTACGACACTATACACGGGAGGGCGCTGCCATGCTGTGGTGCGCTCTCTGTACATCCCATTGTACGACACAATACACGGGAGGGTGCTGCCATGCTGTGGTACACTCTCTGTACATCCCACTGTACGACACAATACACGGGAGGGCGCTGCCATGCTGTGGTACACTCTCTGTACATCCCACTGTACGACACAATACACGGGAGGGCGCTGCCGTGCTGTGGTGCGCTCTCTGTACATCCCATTGTACGACACTATACACGGGAGGGCGCTGCCATGCTGTGGTGTGCTCTCTGTACATCCCACTGTACGACACTATACACGGGAGGGCGCTGCCATGTTGTGGTACACTCTCTGTACATCCCACTGTACGACACAATACACGGGAGGGCGCTGCCATGCTGTGGTGCGCTCTCTGTACATCCCACTGTACGACACTATACACGGGAGGGCGCTGCCATGCTGTGGTGTGCTCTCTGTACATCCCACTGTACGACACTATACACGGGAGGGCGCTGCCATGTTGTGGTACACTCTCCGTACATCCCATTGTACGACACTATACACGGGAGGGTGCTGCCATGCTGTGGTGCGCTCTCTGTACATCCCACTGTACGACACTATACACGGGAGGGCGCTGCCATGCTGTGGTGTGCTCTCTGTACATCCCACTGTACGACACTATACAAGGGAGGGCGCTGCCATGCTGTGGTACACTCTCTGTACATCCCACTGTACGACACTATACACGGGAGGGCGCTGCCATGCTGTGGTACACTCTCTGTACATCCCATTGTACGACACTATACACGGGAGGGTGCTGCCATGCTGTGGTGCGCTCTCTGTACATCCCACTGTACGACACTATACACGGGAGGGCGCTGCCATGCTGTGGTGTGCTCTCTGTACATCCCACTGTACGACACTATACACGGGAGGGCGCTGCCATGTTGTGGTACACTCTCCGTACATCCCATTGTACGACACTATACACGGGAGGGTGCTGCCATGCTGTGGTGTGCTCTCTGTACATCCCACTGTATGACACTATACACGGGAGGGCGCTGCCATGCTGTGGTGCGCTCTCTGTACATCCCACTGTACGACACTATACACCGGAGGGCGCTGCCATGCTGTGGTACACTCTCTGTACATCCCACTGTACGACACTATACACGGGAGGGCGCTGCCATGCTGTGGTACACTCTCCGTACATCCCATTGTACGACACTATACATGGGAGGGTGCTGCCATGCTGTGGTACACTCTCCGTACATCCCATTGTACGACACTATACATGGGAGGGCGCTGCCATGCTGTGGTACACTCTCTGTACATCCCATTGTATGACACTATACACGGGAGGGTGCTGCCATGCTGTGGTACACTCTCTGTACATCCCATTGTACGACACTATACACGGGAGGGTGCTGCCATGCTGTGGTACACTCTCCGTACATCCCATTGTACGACACTATACATGGGAGGGCGCTGCCATGCTGTGGTACACTCTCTGTACATCCCATTGTACGACACTATACATGGGAGGGCGCTGCCATGCTGTGGTACACTCTCTGTACATCCCATTGTATGACACTATACATGGGAGGGTGCTGCCATGCTGTGGTACACTCTCCGTACATCCCATTGTACGACACTGTACATGGGAGGGCGCTGCCATGCTGTGGTACACTCTCTGTACATCCCATTGTACGACACTATACATGGGAGGGCGCTGCCATGCTGTGGTACACTCTCTGTACATCCCATTGTACGACACTATACATGGGAGGGCGCTGCCATGCTGTGGTACACTCTCTCTACATCCCATTGTACGACACTATACATGGGAGGGCGCTGCCATGCTGTGGTACACTCTCTGTACATCCCATTGTACGACACTATACATGGGAGGGCACTGCCATGCTGTGGTACACTCTCTGTACATCCCATTGTACGACACTATACATGGGAGGGCACTGCCATGCTGTGGTACACTCTCTGTACATCCCATTGTACGACACTATACATGGGAGGGCACTGCCATGCTGTGGTACACTCTCTGTACATCCCATTGTACGACACTATACATGGGAGGGCACTGCCATGCTGTGGTACACTCTCTGTAGATCCCATTGTACGACACTATACATGGGAGGGCACTGCCATGCTGTGGTACACTCTCTGTACATCCCATTGTACGACACTATACATGGGAGGGCACTGCCATGCTGTGGTACACTCTCTGTACATCCCATTGTACGACACTATACATGGGAGGGCACTGCCATGCTGTGGTACACTCTCTGTACATCCCATTGTACGACACTGTACATGGGAGGGCGCTGCCATGCTGTGGTACACTCTCCGTACATCCCATTGTATGACACTGTACATGGGAGGGCGCTGCCATGCTGTGGTACACTCTCTGTAGATCCCATTGTACGACACTATACATGGGAGGGTGCTGCCATGCTGTGGTACACTCTCTGTACATCCCATTGTACGACACTATACATGGGAGGGTGCTGCCATGCTGTGGTACACTCTCTGTACATCCCATTGTATGACACTATACATGGGAGGGCGCTGCCATGCTGTGGTACACTCTCTGTACATCCCATTGTACGACACTATACATGGGAGGGTGCTGCCATGCTGTGGTACACTCTCTGTACATCCCATTGTACGACACTATACACGAGAGGGCGCTGCCATGCTGTGGTACACTCTCTGTACATCCCATTGTACGACACTAAGCTGAGACATCCAAGAAACAATACACCTAATTCTTTTTCACGCAGTTGTAAAAGTCAGTGTTGAGAACACTAGCTCTTACTCACTTATACCCTGTACTGCGCCCTATGACAACTTAATGTAAAATACTCCAGTTAGCGAGTGGACAATGAAGCCATCGGCTTACCAGCATCCAACAATACCTTTAACGTTTTTACACACAAATCATTTACACACAAAGCATTTACACACAAATTGTGTCTGTAATTTCATATATGTAGCTTGTAAACTTCTCAAGTTAGAAGCACCTGAAAACAGATAAATAACGTGTGTTTTGGGTTCTTACCCCCTGTTCACATCAGGCGCTAAAGACACAATTTGCAGCTACTTATTCATTGGTTAAAATTTAAGCAAATTCTGAGACATCAACTTCTTCACCACTGGTTGATTTGACAAAGACCATGAAAAAAAAGGTAAAGGTACATTCTTATATAGCACGGTATCCAGTCCGTAGGACTGCTCAAAGCGCTTTACACTTCACCCCCTGGCAGACCTATCATGATACGTCAGACATGGTAAACATACCTTAGTAACTGTAGTCCTGTCATCTTGGAAACATTGTCAACGAGGGCTTCACCAGTTGTTGGGTCACTGCAGTTGTTGCCGTTTAAGCTGTGAAAATACATAATATATCTATCAGTTTGTTTTTAACATGTAGCAAGTAGAGTTTAAAAAAAAAACTAATCATGCGTTGATCTGAAAGCTTTTAGTGTACGTCTACTAACATTCTATTTATTTCAGTAAACAGTAGTAAAATATTTTTTCAACAAAATGTGAAGGCATATATAAAATTCCATTAATATATTTCACTCCTAAATTGATTGTACGACATTTGAATACTGATAAAGGTAACGTTCCAAAATTTTGCTGGTCATAACTGTTTATGCTCATACACACAAATTATGGTGAAGAACAAGAATGTATTATAACAAACAGATCCATTTCACCAGTCATTTTATCATAATCCAAGTAACATCAATTACTATTTCAAGTATTCGTATTGAAGTAACTAAAATAAAAAATTAAATAGCAGCACAAGGCTGGTAGTAGATGACGGACAGGAAAATAGAGTATGCCTGCCATAGTGTACATGTGTACACTTATTCCATAAGTGTACACATGGCTTTATATGTTTGTACAGTTAAATGTGTCTGAATTGCTTGAGTGACTACACTTGTACATCAATGTGTATGAAAGTAACAAACTCTAATCAGTTATTCATACCTGAGTTTTGTCAATTGAGGCATGTGACCCAATGCGACAGCCAAAGCTCTTGTCGTTTCCCCAGACAGCTTGCAACCATTCAAACTGTATCACATAAATAATGTCAGCATAATAACTTGATAAATCAGTTGAAGATTGCAACACTAAAGTGTGGACTGGACCTAAGGGCTATTCTCCAAAATCGTCTGACAGTTGGATTGGGAGAGGCCTTTTTTTCATGTTCTCCAATCTCTGTTTAACTTTACTCCAATAAAATACATGGACTAAACATTCAAGTTATGAAGTTTCTTTGTCTAAATTTGAAAACTCAATAAGTGGCAGGCAGCACATGTCAGGAATGTTACCCTCTACAGTTACGCACGGCCAAGTTAACGAGTTCGTTTTAACACCCTAAAGAAATATAAATAAATGTTGGAATTGAATTATAATACTGCTATTCGACAGTTATTATGTTCTTCATGTTATACTAAAAACAATGTGGAGAACATCTTTAAATTCATAAGATGAGATCCTGTTCCAGAAATGTGATTTGACAATGCTCGTGCGTGCACAGTACTGTTGCATATACAAACTGGTAATTGAATTAGAACACAATTTAAAAATAACCCTTTCCCATAGAGCACTTCTGATGGATGTTTTATAAATTATAGTGATTTGGACACATTGCTTTTAGCTATACAACGTTAAAACTTGGTACTGGTGTCAGATGATATTTGGACCCAGGTGACATTTGGACCCGCGAGTCCAAATATCATAGCGAAATATGGATCCGCCCTACAGAGCCGGTAAGTAACGGAGTAGGCCTACTACGTTACTTTACTTGAGTAGTTTTTATTACTTTCTACTTGTAACGAAGTAGATTTGTGTGGATCTACTTCTATTTGTAACGAAGTAGAATTACGTGTTACTTTTGTAAATGTAACGAAGTATCAACACCAGGCGTTTTATTTTTTTCCACTGCATAATTATTCCGCTGCATACAGAAACAGCATACACACTACGCGCGGAATCACCGCGTGTAAATCCTTAAACTGTCTTCTGATTCACTAATTAAAAATTGACCACGGAGCAGGATCGCTGACCTATATAAATCAAGTGTAGCCAATAGTCGCCATTTCTCTTTTGACTTTCCGTTTGCGCGATCTCTTTTTCTACACTGTGTATCGTTTGCGAGAGCGTTCTATACTATAGTCATTTTCATTCTGAACATTCATCGTGTGGTGTTCTATGTGTGGATGCAGTGAAACAGTGTTTTTATTGACATCTAGGCAGACTGGATTTCTTTAATGTTGCTTCACAGAATGTTTTCTACAAAGTTCATTTGTACAGTACATGTCCTCATTAAGGTTGCCATTGACCTCTGGTATCACGGCGTACTGACTCTTGATGAGTTCTTTGTATATGACAAATACTTTTCCAAGGAACATATTCCTTGTAAAACATTTCCTAATTTCTTTATTGCCATTATTCAGCGGGTACCTCCTGTGTCACTAACATATTCTGTTTGTAGCCATTATTCAGCTGATGTCGCTTCCACCCTGACATATATTGTTTTTCCAGCAGTAGCTTTTGAACATCTTTCTTCTGATGCCTCTAAGCGAAGTAGTTACAATTTATCTTTAGCTGTGCAACATTAAAGCTTGGTACTGGCTGTACATGAACATGGTGTAACATCAACCACAACACCGGGCATAACAACAACCACCACACCTTTGTACCGGGTGTAACAACAATCAACACACCTTTTAACCGGGTGTAACAACAATCAACACACCTTTCTACCAGGTGTAACAACAATCAACACACTTTTGTACTGGGTGTAACAACAATCACCACACCTTGATACTGGGTGTAACAACAATCACCACACATTGATACCGGATGTAACAACAACGTCCATACCTTGGTACCGGGTGTAACAACAATCACCACACCTTGATACCGGGTGTAACAACAATCACCACACCTTGATACCGGGTGTAACAACAACCATCACACCTTGATACCGGGTGTAACAACAATCACCACACCTTGATACCGGGTGTAACAACAATCACCACACCTTGATACCAAGTGTAACAATAACCATCTCACCTTGGTACCGGGTGTGACAACCATCTGATAATATTTTAAAGCAAAGTTGTTGTTTTCCATATAATATTCCAACACTGATATTTACTCTGCTTCTAAATGTAGGAGAGCAATATAAAAAATAATATCTTCCTAACGGACGTTAGTTGAAACGTATTGGCCACAGGTGATTAGCTTGGTACCGGGCGTAACAGTTCTGGTGAAATGCTGAACATTCGTCTAAATGGGTTTCTCTTGATGTGTTATTTACGTATCTGTAAATTTTGAAGTAATTATTTTCATTAATTATGTATCAATCAAAGTTTGGTACCGGTTAAATCAAGTTAAAGTTTAACAATTTGTTGGACAGCATGAATATCAAAAGTAAAACCACTTATTCAAGTAACTACTGTGAAATAATACATTCATCATAAATTTAATTATATCCTGCTTTCTAACCAGTTAATTTTGGATAATCATTAATTGGAGGTATCAATATATTGGTGCGGGAGATTGGTATCGGGCGTAACAATAACAGTGGACTCATTAACAAACAAAATAGGTTTGGGTTGGAGCAGCTAGTGTAGGGGCCTACATCATACCATGTCACACACATTTTAAAGTTTACTTTAACATAAGAAACTTCAAATGGTGAGTTATCATTACTGAATTAAAAATAATAGCTTTCTGAAATGCGAGATAATTTGGGGAAAACTTATTTTGGCCAATTTTTTACATTTTAAAGGGACGTGGACCATTCATTGGCACACAACTATAGGAAAGGTATATATTTCCTGAAAGAACTCGTCGAGACAAAGCCAATGGTATGCAATAATACTATTTTAGATAGAGAAATAAACAAGTAATAAGGCAGGGAAACTTCAAAACGAACTGTCAGACAATTTTGGAGAGTGGCCCCTGTAGACATATAGCTCTAGATCAAACAAGTAAAGGTTGTAATATATGTTTGAGAGTCAATCAGTGGCTTATGTATTACTTAGCAGTGTATGTTGGTTTAACACCGATCTTGTTATGACAGGAAATGTCCAGTGTGTTACCACAAGAATATATATACTTGTTTGTCTACTGATGTGTGTATGCATGCGTGTGTACATGCGTGCATGGACGAGCACATCAATGTGCGCAGTGCATGCATGCATGCATGCATCCATGTCTGTGTGTGTGTGTGTGTGTGTGTGTGTGTGTGTGTGTGTGTGTGTGTGTGTGTGTGTGTGTGTGTGTGTGTGTGTGTGATTGTGTTTATGCGTGTCTATGTTTATATACTGGTGTATACAATACATGGACGTGTGTATAGGTGCATATGGCACACTGCCTTTAATAGTCAATTTATATTTAATAGCCTTTAATAGTCAAGTTATATTTTTCACGGCTGCAAACAGGAAAACAGCAGAACTGTCTTCACCATGCTTCAGCAAACTACAAGGTATTGAGTGATGGATCCATTGAGAATAACCAGGTTTCTGTGGATGTGATTCTCCTGAACAATCATCATATCTCAATTTGTAACTTATCAAAACAGAGAAGTGCATTTCACAAAGACTCCATCATAGTTTTTTACCCATTGGACTGCTCTTTATACAAACAAATATACCATAAGTATGTAAACCAATCTAACTATAAATTATCTGGTTATTGTTTACATCATGAAAAACAGCAAATATTCCAGTGGGTTAGCAGACAATGACGCAATTGGCTTATGAGAGTCTAACAGTTCTTTTGATGACATATTCTTAATTATGTTGGCAATACATTGTTTCATGAAACATAGCTTGGTAATTTTGAATATCATATTCACTGCATGTATTGCTATTTGTTGTAAGCTTCATGTTGTCAGACACTTTCAACATACCTTAGTGCACGTAGATCTGTCATCTGTGAAACACTGTCAACGAAGGTTTGACCAGTTGTTTCATCACTAAGGTTGTTGTAGTTGAAGCTGTAAAAATATATTATATATTTGGTGTAAGATAGTTATTAACATATTTACAAGTATCACTTTTCGAGAAAAATAATCGTGTTTAATTCAAGCAGATCCATTTCACCTGCTATTTTGTCATCACACAAAGTAACAATGGAAGAATATGATACTGATGTTGGAATTATGTGGCAATGACAAGTTAATATTATTGGTGTGAGACTGCGTGTGTGCGTGCGTGCGTGCGTGCGTGCGTGTGTGCGTGTGGGGGCTGTATGAAAGAAAGACTTCATAGATTATATGGTTAAATCATGTTTCATTTCCTGGCTTGGGTAAAATACCTTAGTGTTTTAAATAATATTCATAAAACATTACTATTTCTGGTATTCTTTTTCGATTATCTAAAAAAAATTAATAGCAGCACATGGCTGGTGCAACATATAATGGACCTTATGCACTTAATGTCATTAATTATCAATTGATGGCGTTGATGGTACCACTTACAGAGTTCTAGAAAATAACTTCATTTAATACAGTCAAAGGTCACTCAGCCAATATTATAAGGAGAATTACAATATAGTGACAGCCCGCAATGTATGACACAATTGTAAGTGAAACTATAGTATTTGGTGCCCGTACTTCAGAGGAAATATGTCATAAGTATGTGTTAGGTAAATAGAGCATAGCACACTTATGCCATCACTGTACACATGGCTTTAAATGCACACGTATAGTCAAAATGTGTATGAATGGCTTGACCAAGTACACTCATACATCAAAGTGAGCCTACCAAATAAGTTCTTCCTACCTGAGCTCTGTCAGCTGTGACAGCTGATGCAGTGCGACGACCAAAGCTTTTGTCCCTGCGCCTGACAGCTGGCAACCACTCAAACTGTCAAACATATAACAACTATCAGTTTAATAACTTAATGAATATGTTGAACATCGCATTACTAGTGTGGACAGGACCTACAGAGCCATGGCTTTACTTAGATATAAGTAATAAGTATATGTCATAGTCATTATGGATGAAAGGTCAGCCACTTCAACATCAAAGTTTTCACAGATCAGTTTGGTATATGTTGTTTTGTTTCCCTCAGTTTTTCTTGCCATGAATGGGTGTCTGTTACATCTTGTAACAATAAACTGGTAATATACTGACTTCATAGCGAACAACAAACAATGCGGTGAACAGATTTTAATACAAACATGAAGGACACTGATGTAATCTATAGGAACAGTGATTGGCCCCACAGGCCCACGTGATTAGTCATGGTGTCATAACACCATCCAGTGCCATATAGAACCGTACAGACTTAACACTTCCCCCTTTTTAAATGTCTCAACTCCTCATCTGAGCTATTCCGAGACAAAAAAAAAAAAAATCCACTTAAACGTCCAGGCAGGCATCCATACTGTTCAACTACTGTCTCTAACACACGTAGTCCTTACGTTTCGCTGCAGCCCTCAACGGCCTTCCAGCACGGGTTGTTATCACCACTGGCGTTGTAGGTCTAACTTCAACAGAAGGTGTTATAACCCACTGTTGTTCCACCGACTGTGTTGGTGCTGTTGGTTGGTTTGGTTTTCTTGATACGGCTGGTTGACTCGGCTTGGGTGACTCTTGAAGTGGAAACTCGTACTTGCTGTTCTTCTACAGTTTCACTGTCCCCGTTTCGCATTCCCCTCATTTGGTCCACATGTACAAGACTGGGCCCATTCTCTCCAGTATTCTTCCCGGTAACCACTTTAATCCACCTCGGTAATTTTGTAGCTTCTTCCCCCTTCTTCGGAAGTTCTTCCCCAGCCTGGTAAGAAGTCAACCTCTTGGTCTCATTTTGAAGTAGTCGGGAGTCTACTACTCACTTCACATTCGGTTTCAACAGATCTAGCCTTGATTTCAGGTTTCTCCCAAACTATAGCTGTGCCGGACTGTGTCCGGTTGTTGCATGCTGCGCAGTATGGGATGCGATAATTGATGGTTGCTCCTCGCCCGGATGTCAGATGAAGGATACGTGTGAGTCAACCACTTGTAAGGTATAACTGAGCGCAGAGGTAGAAGTGTCTCCACTCCCCTAAAGTAAAGAAGTAACATGCGAAATGTGAAGAATTTACTGAAACCGAGATGCGCAGGGAATATCGAAGCAGCGAGGCAACGTCAAAACGCCACTAGTGGGATGACACCCCTACTGCGAAGAAAGACAGTTGCAACAACCGTCACAGTATGCCAGAATGACCGCAAATCATCTCTGAACTATGTGTGCAGCATGACGGCCGGAGCCATAAGCTAGAACGACGGCAGTCACGGAATCGTGTGACGTTCGCCGTAGTGGTACGGCAGAATGACAGCAGACAACCGAATCGTCTCTGTATGATGTTAGCGGCAAGACAACCGTAGACTGCTATGTCAGAATGAGAAACGTGAGTGTTCTGTGACCCGCCACCGTGTGCCTGGGACAGAATGAACAGTCCATGATAACATAAAGAAGGGACTGAACTGTTATCCAGGCATAGATGCATCAGAACTGACTTTGTAGCTCTTAGAACAGGGTTGGGTGATAGTAAGACATGTCAAGGTACATAAGCAAACACAGATGTGTTTTATCTTGTCATGAAGAGTATAGCTTACATTGGATTGTTATTTGGATAGAGATGGGTCACGTTAGACACTATTAGCAGTTAATTCTCAGGGTGAATAATTCCCTGGCTGATTACTACAGCATCGGAGTTATTTGCTTATAATAATTACATATATCCAGGAGTCTACTTGTTTTCTTGTAAATTACCGAGTAACTATCATATATTAAATGTTTATTTTTCGTTCACTTGTCTTTGTTGTCTTGTTCATTTGTGCAACCACCATTCATGATGGTTGAATTATAGAAATGGGACATCCCAGTTAGACCCGAGCGAATCTAGTGAGCGAAAACCCCACCAACCCGTAACAACATGGCGGCTGGATAGGATTTCTTTTTTAATTTGCACAGTTATTGACATTTAGAGTTGATCTGATTGTGTAAAACATATATTGATAATTTTCCTGCCAGACCCCATTTCCATGGCAACAAACAAAACGGCCACGGTATGAGGAAATTATGGTCCATCTAAAAGATTACAACACTAAAAAAGTAACGGATATTTTATCATACTTTCACAATCATCATTGGCTTACTTAACTCAAGAACTTCTCTAAACCAAATATTCTATGTTATGAATATTTTTCGTCTTCTGAATTTTTAATTGACATTCTAAATGCAGCATTTGTCAACACATTTCTATGCACTAACCCCAAGAAGTGGCACAACAAATTTTTTAAAGACAATTGTTTTAGAATATGCAGGTGAACACAACAATCAAAACCAGATGACCAGATCATTTTTAATTCCAGAGAGTTGTACTTTCTCTTTGCCAAAATGTTATTTTTTATAAATGGCCACCAAAGAGTGAATGACGGCATTGATTACATGGTAGATGCAAGCTGAATCCATGAATAAAACTAATTTAGAGGTATGTCATTGCTATAAAAGTGAACTTTATTGATAGTAATCTCCCCTTAAGTATCATAATGTATCCTATTAATTCCTATCTAAAAATATCAATACAGAGCAAGAATATTTGTGTTTTGACTTTGAGTATCCAATAAAATATATGACCCTGGATTTCGTGCAACGTCATTCTTCTGTACATCATATACTGGACACGATCATGGGCATTCGCAGGGGTGGGGGGCAAGGGCGGCACTTGCCCCCCTGGATCTGGAATTTTTTTGGACGTATATTTGTGAGCTCAAAGTACATGTTTACTTTACATCTTATATATATATATATTATATAAATATATATCTTATATATATATTTCTTTCTTGCCCCTCCCTGGAAAAATTCCTGCGGATGCCCCTGGACACGATTGATATTGATGTAAATATTTTGTTGGGAATAGCACAAGGCACACAGCTCAAGTACTTTTTTGAACAGATGAAACACCAGCGCGTTATATTCAATGATTCAATTGGAATTAAGTTTTTGGTACTTGAACAAATGCAGTCCTTATTCCTTATTTTTAACAAGTTGGACCCCAAGACTGACGTAAGGAAGGTGAATATTCAGCCGTTGCTGAGATAAAAAGCAAGTCATAACTTTCATTCAAAACACAACATACAACTCAGAAAAACTATTTTCTGTAGTGTGTGTTAACAATTGTTCAAAATAAGCTTTACAGACAAGTAGATCTATAGAATTAAAGACGATGTTGTGTCATGCAACAAATAAGCAGCCATTTTAGGCCACTTTTCCGACTTGAATTGCTAATGCACAACTCCCAAATACATGCAACCAGAAGAAACTGCGTGTGCATGTTCTTCAACTTACGTCAACTTATCATGGACAAGATTTAACACAACTAAAGCAAATTTTTTATTTTTTAACACACATAGTTATACCAGGTATTGAGTGGACTGAGCCGTGCATTTATGCAAGCTTCATGTTTTTAATAAAGAACAAGTATATCAGAAATTATCAACATACCTCAGTGTTTTCAGTGCTGTCATCTTTGATACATTATCAGCGAGGGTTTGACCCATTGTTGGGTCACCAAATTGGTTGCTGTCTAACCTACAAAAATAGATAATATATAATACATTTGTAAATTAGTTTTTAAAATATTCACAACAAGCATGTTTTGGAAGAAAACCAATCTAGTGTCAATTTGAAAACTATTAGTGCACATCTGGTAACATTACATTTTCTCAGTAAACAGTATTAAAATAAGACATTTTTTATTTCAGGATAGAAATTTTGTAAGAAAGAAGTGAATAAAAACAAGATATTCAAGATATATCAAACAAAATACTGTTTCACTTGCATGAATACAATGCATGCCTCCATGATATTGTTTCACCTGCATGCAGGGTTGACTTAATTACTTTAATTTTGTACTTGAGTAAAAGTGATCCACCTAAAAACTACTTGTGTACAAGTAAAAGTACAACACTTAGAAATAACAACAAAATCATGAGTAATATTATATAAATTACACAGCTTGCATTTGGCAACTGTTTTGCAACCACTCTGCCTATAACAAAGTGTTCCCAGACAGCCTTAGCTGGTCAATAGGTCTGCCACCCTTGAACATGGTGCTCACTTGGATGTTTGGAAAATTACATTATTATTAAAAGCCCATGGTATAGTTAATGATGTAATCAACTGGATAGAAAAGTGGCTTACACACAGAAGACAGAGAGTAATAGTAGATGGTGATATTTCAAACTGGAAATCTGTTTTGAGTGGGGTACCACAGTGATCAGTATTAGGCCCTATGCTGTTTTTAATATATATAAATGGTCTAGAAGATGACATATCTTGCAAAGTACCCAAATTTGCAGATGACACAAAAGTATTCAGAAAGGTTACTAATGATACAGATAAACAAAGTTTACAGGATGATCTAGATAAATTAGTTAAATGGTCAGAAAAATGGCAAATGTTATTAAATTTTGTGAAGTGTTAATGTATACACATAGGACATGGAAACATGGACGAAGAATATAAAATGGAGGATGCTGTACTAGATAGAACCACACATGAAAAGGACTTAGGAGTAACATTTAGTGCTAACATGAAAGTTTCAGAGCAATGTGGGATTGCTGCTTCGAAAGGAAATCAAATTCTAGGGCTAATTAGGAGAACTATCATGTATCATGTAGTGAATGGTTATGAGGATGTAGTAGTGTGAATATGCTTAAAAATTTAATTGACAGATATTTCATAAGGACGGGCTACACATAGATGAGAAAATTGTTGGACTCTCGATAAGCCAATGGCTTCCTTGTCCACTTGCCATCTGGAACTTGTTGTTTGGGATGGCAATCTTGTTAAATCTAATGAGAGTTCACAACATCAAATAATTTTAGTTAAATAAAGAATTTAATTAATGATGAGGAACAATCTGTCTTCTTATCGACCTGTTCCTCTGGGGTATGGGAGGAGCTAGATTGTACAACAGGATATGTATACGCAGGTGTGATTGTATCTGAGTAGGTAGAGGGACAGTCCAGTAATAGTAGTAGCCTCTCAGGGAAACTGGTCAGAGGTAATACCACCTAGCACTGCCCATAGTAAAATTAACAAAGACATTTGATGCCTAGCTGATGAAGCCATCTGGCTTGTGAACTCCCACCTTCTCATGTCCTCCCAGACATGTCTTATCAGATCACAAAAAACATTGAAAAAACAAGCTTTAGCAGTTTTGTGTTGGTTACCTTGTACCAGCTGGGACTAGAATTGATCAGTAGACAGACCAGTGCAACAGAGGAATGCTGTTGCTAATTGCACTAATTGTCCTCCCAGGGCCCCTGTCCCTGACATCAAGGGTCAGCTTGAATAAGACATTGCTGGGAAAAGATACTGCCAAATGGCAGAGTATCAATTCAATTACTCATTAGTTCTGTAATCATTATAATAAATTTATTAAACATTTCAATATGAATTTTATTCGTGAAAGTAAAATGCTGTTTAATGCTGATGTATGCTGGTAAGGTTGTTGCTGACAATGGGCGAAAATCTGTGAAGTTCTCGATCCACGATGTGCGTTTGCTCACGAATATCAGAATTGTGTCAGTGTATGGGGATTATTAATACATTATCGAAACTGCAAATTTTAATATTAATAATATGTATCGGAAACTAACTTATTAATAGTTTATATGGTACAATGGACACATTTGCATCATGGTTTGAGATGGTGTTCAAGCTTTGTGTGCTCGAAGTGACATTTCATGTCAACGGCCTTGACCTAACCTATGCCAACATTTGGCAGACTTCATTCACTGACGTATATATAAAACAATGGTTGCGTCGATTTAACAGAGAGGTTTGTATGCAAATATGATCGCGAACTAGCATGCGATTGGATGATTTCAATAGCTTTTGGCCTGGTGACTATGCACAGTTTATGAAATGCTGTTGATGGTGGAGTGCCACTGGCAGCAGCGGTTTCGCCAAAAATGTAACGTAAAAATATTGCGATGTAAATAAAAGTAACAAAGTCAAAAGTTGCGTTACTTTAGATAAAACTACTTCTTTACTAATAAAAGTATTTAATCAAAATTCTACTTAGTTACATGCCAATTACTTGAAATAACTATTCAAGTATTGTAATGAAGTACTTTTACTTTGTTACATGCCAACTCTGCTTGTATGTATACAAGGCATGCTTCCTTGATGTTGCTTCACTTGCATGTACACAAGGCATGACCCATGATGTTGTTTCACTTGCATGCAGGGTTGTTTGATTTAAATCATTTGATTTAAATCATTGATTTAAATCATGATTTAAATCACTCCAAAAAATGTTTAAAAATCATTGATTTATGATTTTTTTGACTTCCGGTTTTCTTAATCCCTGATTTGTATGAAGTTAACACAAATAATTGTTTACAAGCATCGAGATCAACAAAGTTTTGTCTTTTTTAATACAAAAGCACAAAGTGCGCACACTTGTGTAGATGTATTGACACCAGATAGCCTGTTTTTCAAATATTTTATGGCATTGTGTATACCAGATTTTAAAAAAATGAAATAAAAAAAATGAAATAAAAAAAAATCCGATTTAAATTTTTAAAAATCTAATTTTTTTTTAAATCATGATTTTTTCAACCCTGCTTGCATGTATACAAGGCATGCCTCCATGACGTTGCTTCACTAGCATGTATACAAGGCATGTCTCCATGATGTTGTTTCACTAGCATGTATACTAGGCATGTCTCCATGACGTTGTTTCACTTGCACGTACAAAAGGCATGTCTCCATGAGGTTGTTTCACTTGCACGTATACAAGGCATGTCTCCATGACGTTGTTTCACTTGCACGTATACAAGGCATGTCTCCATGACGTTGTTTCTCTTGCACGTATACAAGGCATGTCTCCATGACGTTGTTTCACTTGCACGTATACAAGGCATGTCTCCATGACGTTGTTTCACTTGCACGTATACAAGGCATGTCTCCATGACGTTGTTTCACTTGCACGTACACAAGGCATGTCTCCATGACGTTGTTTCACTTGCACGTATAAAAGGCATGTCTCCATGACGTTGTTTCACTTGCACGTATACAAGGCATGTCTCCATGACGTTGTTTCACTTGCACGTATACAAGGCATGTCTCCATGACGTTGTTTCACTTGCAGGTATACAAGGCATGTCTCCATGACGTTGTTTCACTTGCACGTATAAAAAGCATGTCTCCATGACGTTGTTTCACTTGCAGGTATACAAGGCATGTCTCCATGACGTTGTTTCACTTGCAGGTATACAAGGCATGTCTCCATGATGTTGTTTCACTTGCACGTATACAAGGCATGTCTCCATGACGTTGTTTCACTTGCACGTATAAAAGGCATGTCTCCATGACGTTGTTTCACTTGCAGGTATACAAGGCATGTCTCCATGACGTTGTTTCACTTGCACGTATACAAGGCATGTCTCCATGACGTTGTTTCACTTGCACGTATACAAGGCATGTCTCCATGATGTTGTTTCACTTGCAGGTATACAAGGCATGTCTCCATGACGTTGTTTCACTTGCACGTATACAAGGCATGTCTCCATGATGTTGTTTCACTTGCATGTATACAAGGCATGTCTCCATGACGTTGTTTCTCTTGCACGTATACAAGGCATGTCTCCATGATGTTGTTTCACTTGCATGTATACAAGGCATGTCTCCATGACGTTGTTTCTCTTGCACGTATACAAGGCATGTCTCCATGATGTTGTTTCACTTGCAGGTATACAAGGCATGTCTCCATGACGTTGTTTCACTTGCACGTATACAAGGCATGTCTCCATGATGTTGTTTCACTTGCACGTATACAAGGCATGTCTCCATGACGTTGTTTCTCTTGCACGTATACAAGGCATGTCTCCATGACGTTGTTTCACTTGCACGTATACAAGGCATGTCTCCATGACGTTGTTTCTCTTGCACGTATACAAGGCATGTCTCCATGACGTTGTTTCACTTGCACGTATACAAGGCATGTCTCCATGACGTTGTTTCACTTGCACGTATACAAGGCATGTCTCCATGACGTTGTTTCACTTGCACGTACACAAGGCATGTCTCCATGACGTTGTTTCACTTGCACGTATACAAGGCATGTCTCCATGACGTTGTTTCACTTGCACGTATACAAGGCATGTCTCCATGACGTTGTTTCACTTGCACGTATACAAGGCATGTCTCCATGACGTTGTTTCACTTGCACGTACACAAGGCATGTCTCCATGACGTTGTTTCACTTGCACGTACACAAGGCATGTCTCCATGACGTTGTTTCACTTGCACGTATACAAGGCATGTCTCCATGACGTTGTTTCACTTGCACGTATACAAGGCATGTCTCCATGATGCCCACATGTAGTCGCCTCCAACTCTGTCACATGATTTTAGTGCGACAACAAGCTAATTTTCATGTTAAATATCATTTTCACAGAACTGTAAAATATTATAACCCTGCGGATATGTGTATCAAAATTATTGATAGCATTGTAAACAAGCATAATAATTGCGCAATCATTAAAACACGATTTGCTGATTTTTAGTTTGTTGATAGCATTCTGCACTAGATTCAGGGTTATGACCTTAGTGTTGACTGGGATCTTCATCAAGGCATTGTTTACAATATGCTTATTAGTGTTAGATTCAGAGATCACACAATTCATTATTGAAGTTGTTGTTTCCACATATCACAAACAGCTGATGGATCACTGACATGTTCACCGTGGTGGCGAGGCACCGCTCACCATGGTAGCAATGCACCGTTCACTGTGGTGGCAAGGCACCATTCACCTTGGTGGCAGGGCACAATTCACCGCGGTGGCAAGGCACCTTTCACCATGTTGATAGTATTACTTATTGAGTGCTAAGAAAACTAACTTTACCTCACTTCACAAGGAAAAATTACAATATAATCTGTAGCCAAGTGACAGACATGACACACTAATGCCATAAGTAATAAGTACACACATGGCTTCATGTGCTTATGTATAGTTAAAATGTGTCTGAATGGCTTGACTAAGTACACATGTATATCAATGTGTATGAAAGTAACACACTCTAATATTAATATTCCTACCTGAGTCTTGTCAACTGTGGTAGGTGACGCAGTGCGTTGACCAAAGCATTTGCCCCTGCGCCAGACAGCTGGCAGCCATTCAAACTGAAACACATAAGTAATGTTAGCATAATAAATTGATAAATCTGTTGAAGATTGCAACAATACAGTGAAAACTGGACCATTAAACACATGGCTTTATTTAGATGAAACAGGTAAAGGTTGTAATAAATGTTTGAGACTTAACTGGTTGCTTATTGTAGCATTTCTGCTATTTTGTAAATAGAATTTCCTAATGCTTTATTTATGGGTTAGTTAAAATGTGACTGAATGCATCGGATTTTGCCGACACCGACTGGTGTTATGTCATTTGTCTGCTCGAGTGTGCCCATACATAAGGCATGACATTGGTTATCTTAGAGAGTGATGCATATTATGTAGGCAAGGACTGTAGTATTTCCTGATTTAGGGATGTCTTAGGTTATTTCCATAAAGATCTAAGGAGTAGTTTCCTGCACTGCATGTGGTTTAACATCAGTCATGTCATGATGATGGGGCGTGATAGCATACCGGTTAGAATGCCGGACTCTCAATCGAGAGAACCCGGTTTAAAATGTGCTGTCACTTCGAACCTTTGACAAGTTTGATCACCCCACATTGCCACAGTTCACTCAGCTGTATAAATGAGAACCTGGCAATACAGACAGTGTTGGATATGTGAACGAATAGTCTTTGCGCAGTAATTGCAGCATGGCTGAATGCTTCCCAGAGAAGTTGAAATGGCCTTGGAATGAATATGTCTGCCAGGGGGTGAAGTGTAAAGTGCTCTGCGCTATAGAAGAACTTACCTTTACCTTTGTGATAATACAAGACTAACATCGAGTGTATTACAAGAATATGCATACCTGTTTGTGTACTGGTATATACATGCCGGCGTGCTTGTATGCAGGCATGGGAATGCACAAGTATGTGTGTGTGATTGTATTCATGCATGTCTACTTGTGTTTGTATACTGGTGTATAAAATAACAGACATACTGCACACTGCCTTTTTTAGTCATTTTATATTTGTCACGGCTGAGAATGGTAAAACAGGTAAATGGGAGAAAATATTCCCATGGTGCCTCAGCAAACTGCGAGGTACTGGGATTGAGCACTGGATGCATTGAACATAACTAGGTGTCTGGAGTTGTGATCTGTTGAAGTCACCATCATATCTCAATTTGTTATTTATGATTGAAACAGAAAGTGCATTTAACGGAGAAACCACCATAACAATTAAAGAACGCTGTTCACAAATCCATTTGGTCTTCTCTTTACACAAACCATATGTGTCATAAGTAGGCAAAACATCCTAACTATAAATTATTTGGTTATTGTTTACATTATGAAATATTGCTAGTATTTCATCTTGCAAGTAGACAATCAAGCCGTTGACTTATGAGATTCCAACAATACTTTTGACAACATTTTATTAAATTGTATTAGCAATACATTGTTTAACCCTCATAGGTCTGTGCTATTTTGTATTAAACTGTATTGGCAAACATTGTTTAATGGAACATTGCTTGATACATTCGACTAATGTACTCACTGCATGTATAGCTATTTGTTGGAAGTTTCAGTGTTCAACATACCTTAGTGTGTGTAGTGCCATCATCTTTGAAACACTGTCAGTGAAGGTTTCACCAGTTGATGGGTCACTAAGATTGTTGTTTTCGAAGCTGTAAAATTTATGTAAGTTAGTTATTAACATTTTATTTACAAGTACCAGTTTTCAAGAAAAAATATTCATGTGTTTATTTCAAAACTGTTAGCAGACACCTGTCCATAACAGACAGTTTTAAAAGTCCCAATGACTTGCTATTAGTTAGCACTGTCCACTAACTACCCATGTGGGGCGCGATAGCATACCGGTTAGAAGGCCGGACTCTCAATCGAGAGAACCCGGTTTCAAATCCCACTGCGGTCGCTTCGAACCTTTGGCAAGTTTGATCACCCCACGTTGCCACAGTTCACTCAGCTGTATAAATGAGTACCTGGCAATACAGACAGTGGTGGATATGTGAACAAATAGCCTTCGCGCAGCAATTGCAGCGTGGCTGAATACTTCCAAAAGAAGTTGAGATGGCCTTGGAATGAACAGGTCTGCCAGGGGGTGAAGTGTAAAGCGCTTTGAGCAGTCTTATGGACCGGATACCGCGCTATATAAGAACGTACCTTTACTTTATTTTACATAGCGGTCACCTGACCAGTATCGACAACGGACATATAATTTGGACCCAACCATTCATAGTCATCCTGCTGCTTGCGGACAGGTCAAAGTGCATTAACAATCCCGCGAATCAGGCCAGCTGAGTCACAGATGATACGCACTAACTTCGCTACATGTGTATTCTGTGTCATGCCATCTGGATAATGTCAACAAAAAGTATAAGAAATGTGCTCCAAATGAGGCGGGTTTCTCACCTTGGCCACTGCCAGCTATGTAAACATTCACCCTTTGGTCTCTCAGACATTAAAGCAGTTTCAGGTCTCCTTCCCCTAAGCATGACCATGCTTTGTTTTCAAGTGTAACTCTCAGAAGCCAAGCTCCAAACAAAGTGACTGAACACGGCTCAGAGGTCCGTCAACGTTACTATCTATCCGACGGCAGTTGACCGTGAACAATCTCAATTACGTCACTCAGTGGATTAATCTTTTGTTCGTAGAGGGGTCAAAGAAATGGTGATTACATGGGACTGATCATGGGCCCCACATGCTGCTGGTTTCGAAGTGGTGGAATGCAGTAACGCTCTGTGATTAATGACATTTTCACCAATTAAGTTTATGGCCCACATATATTAATGACAGCTCCTGCTTTGTTTGATCAACCATAGATTTGTACCATTCATGACAATGCCAACTACCGAACGACAACGTATTCATTCATAATATAATGGTGCCACCTACTGGGTATCCACTTAATAACATTTTCCATAATGGTCAACTCCCTATAATGGACATAATGCGTAGTCACGGCGGTGTGCGCAGGACAGGTTTCACTGTATATTTATTTTAGTAAACAGTACTAATAGACATGAAAATGTTCAAGTTGGTAATTAATAATGAATAGCAATTTTCTTCTAATCATAACTACTGAGTTTTACTTAATAACTATAATTATTTTAAAAACAAAATGTGAAGACATAAAAAATTTGCATTAATATACATGTACTTCACCCCTAAACTGATGTTTGGATATTGATAAAGATAACGTTCCAAAATCCTATTGTTCAAAAATGTTTATGCTGTTACAAACAAATTGTAATGAATGAAAAGCTGTAGTGTAGTGATCCACCTGCCAGTCTGGATTAAACTGTGTTTCATTTCCTGGCTTGGGTAAAATAGTATTTATAATCAATCACTATTTCAAGTATTTGTATTTGATTATCTAAAATAAAAAAATTAACAGCAGCACATGGCTGGAGCTGCAGACGACTGATGCAGCTAACACGGATAATGGACCTTACCTGAGTTCTGTCAGCTGTGGTAGGTGATGCAGTGCATCGGCCAAAGGATTTGCTCCTGGGCCAGACAGCTGGCAGCCATTCAAACTGGAACACATACAAGCAACTTCAATATAATAACTTAATCGATCTGCTGAAAACTGCAGCACTGTCAGCCACTTCAACATCAAAGTTTTCGAAGAACAGTTTGATGTAAGTCTGTTTATGCTGCCATGACTGATGTCAGATAATTGGTAGATTATAATACAGTTTGTTGGATAATTGGTAGTTTATATATCATTAACGTGTTCAGTTATGACAAATTCCCATTGTATTATCAGAAGAATATGCATACTATGTTTGGGTAATGGCATATGCATGCGTGTATATCTTAACATGCATGCATCTGTGTGGTACATACATCCATCAATGCGTGTGCGATTGTGTTGATGCGTGTCTACTTACATTTGTATACTGGTGTTTTTATTTATTCTAACAATACTATATCAAGTTGTGCAATGAAGTATTTTGGCTGAATAGAGAATAATACTTTTGAAGCAAAACTATAAGATGATGTTAAATAATTACTCATTTATTCAATCACACCACAGTACTTCACTGCACAACTTGATATATTATGCTAGATTAAATAAAACTTTGACATACATGAATTACATTTTCCATGTGACATCCTGCAAAACCACTCCATCAGCATTTCTAAAATTATCTGGTTGCTATGGTTACTGTCACTCAAATCGATTACCATGTGATGTTTCATGTGACCTTCTATTTACATATACATAATACACTGGACGCTATGTCGAGATAATATGAGTAGTTTTTTAAGATACGACAGTAAAGTAATTAAAACATACTTCATGACCAGCCTGTGCCCTTAAAGAATGCTACTTAATTAAAATACCTTTGATTTACTATTGATGCAAAACATATCAATCATACATAGGCAAAATGATAGATATAAATAGAGAAGTGTGTTTCACAAAGAATCTTTCGTAAAATTCGCTTTTAAAGAACACTACTTAAAACATTCTTTGATTTGCTCTTTGAGCAAAGCATATCTATATAATAAAGTAGTTTGTGACTGTACGTCTGTCTGTTCCCTCGTACTCCGTCAGTTTGTGACTCTGTACGTCTGTCTGTTCCTTTGTATCTCTGTCAGTTTGTGACTCTGTATGTCTGTCTGTTGCCTTGTATCTCTGTCAGTTTGTGACTCTGTACGTCTGTCTGTTGCCTTGTATCTGTCAGTTTGTGACTCTGTATGTCTGTCTGTTCCTTTGTATCTCTGTCAGTTTGTGACTCAGTACGTCTGTCTGTTCCCTTGTATCTCTGTCAGTTTGTGACTCTGTATGTCTGTCTGTTCCCTTGTATCTCTGTCAGTTTGTGACTCTGTACGTCTGTCTGTTCCCTTGTATCTCTGTCAGTTTGTGACTCTGTATGTCTGTCTGTTCCCTTGTATCTCTGTCAGTTTGTGACTCTGTATGTCTGTCTGTTCCCTTGTATCTCTGTCAGTTTGTGACTCTGTACGTCTGTCTGTTCCCTTGTATCTCTGTCAGTTTGTGACTCTGTATGTCTGTCTGTTCCCTTGTATCTCTGTCAGTTTGTGACTCTGTATGTCTGTCTGTTCCCTTGTATCTCTGTCAGTTTGTGACTCTGTACGTCTGTCTGTTCCCTTGTATCTCTGTCAGTTTGTGACTCTGTATGTCTGTCTGTTCCCTTGTATCTCTGTCAGTTTGTGACTCTGTATGTCTGTCTGTTCCCTTGTATCTCTGTCAGTTTGTGACTCTGTATGTCTGTCTGTTCCTTTGTATCTCTGTCAGTTTGTGACTCTGTACGTCTGTCTGTTCCCTTGTATCTCTGTCAGTTTGTGACTCTGTATGTCTGTCTGTTCCCTTGTATCTCTGTCAGTTTGTGACTCTGTACGTCTGTCTGTTGCCTTGTATCTGTCAGTTTGTGACTCTGTATGTCTGTCTGTTCCCTTGTATCTCTGTCAGTTTGTGACTCAGTACGTCTGTCTGTTGCCTTGTATCTCTGTCAGTTTGTGACTCTGTATGTCTGTCTGTTGCCTTGTATCTCTGTCAGTTTGTGACTCTGTATGTCTGTCTGTTCCCTTGTATCTCTGTCAGTTTGTGACTCTGTATGTCTGTCTGTTCCCTTGTATCTCTGTCAGTTTGTGACTCTGTATGTCTGTCTGTTCCCTTGTATCTCTGTCAGTTTGTGACTCTGTATGTCTGTCTGTTCCCTTGTATCTCTGTCAGTTTGTGACTCTGTATGTCTGTCTGTTCCCTTGTATCTCTGTCAGTTTGTGACTCTGTATGTCTGTCTGTTCCCTTGTATCTCTGTCAGTTTGTGACTCTGTATGTCTGTCTGTTCCCTTGTATCTCTGTCAGTTTGTGACTCTGTATGTCTGTCTGTTCCCTTGTATCTCTGTCAGTTTGTGACTCTGTATGTCTGTCTGTTCCCTTGTATCTCTGTCAGTTTGTGACTCTGTACGTCTGTCTGTTGCCTTGTATCTGTCAGTTTGTGACTCTGTATGTCTGTCTGTTCCTTTGTATCTCTGTCAGTTTGTGACTCAGTACGTCTGTCTGTTCCCTTGTATCTCTGTCAGTTTGTGACTCTGTATGTCTGTCTGTTGCCTTGTATCTCTGTCAGTTTGTGACTCTGTATGTCTGTCTGTTCCCTTGTATCTCTGTCAGTTTGTGACTCTGTATGTCTGTCTGTTCCCTTGTATCTCTGTCAGTTTGTGACTCTGTATGTCTGTCTGTTCCCTTGTATCTCTGTCAGTTTGTGACTCTGTATGTCTGTCTGTTCCCTTGTATCTCTGTCAGTTTGTGACTCTGTATGTCTGTCTGATCCCTTGTATCTCTGTCAGTTTGTGACTCTGTATGTCTGTCTGTTCCCTTGTATCTCGGTCAGTTTGTGACTCTGTATGTCTGTCTGTTCCCTTGTATCTCTGTCAGTTTGTGACTCTGTATGTCTGTCTGTTCCCTTGTATCTCTGTCAGTTTGTGACTCTGTACGTCTGTCTGTTCCCTTGTATCTCTGTCAGTTTGTGACTCTGTACGTCTGTCTGTTCCCTTGTATCTCTGTCAGTTTGTGACTCTGTATGTCTGTCTGTTCCCTTGTATCTCTGTCAGTTTGTGACTCTGTACGTCTGTCTGTTCCCTTGTATCTCTGTCAGTTTGTGACTCTGTACGTCTGTCTGTTCCCTTGTATCTCTGTCAGTTTGTGACTCAGTACGTCTGTCTGTTCCCTTGTATCTCTGTCAGTTTGTGACTCTGTACGTCTGTCTGTTCCCTTGTATCTCTGTCAGTTTGTGACTCTGTACGTCTGTCTGTTCCCTTGTATCTCTGTCAGTTTGTGACTCTGTATGTCTGTCTGTTCCCTTGTATCTCTGTCAGTTTGTGACTCTGTATGTCTGTCTGTTCCCTTGTATCTCTGTCAGTTTGTGACTCTGTATGTCTGTCTGTTCCCTTGTATCTCTGTCAGTTTGTGACTCTGTACGTCTGTCTGTTCCCTTGTATCTCTGTCAGTTTGTGACTCTGTACGTCTGTCTGTTCCCTTGTATCTCTGTCAGTTTGTGACTCTGTACGTCTGTCTGTTCCCTTGTATCTCTGTCAGTTTGTGACTCTGTATGTCTGTCTGTTCCCTTGTATCTCTGTCAGTTTGTGACTCTGTATGTCTGTCTGTTCCTTTGTATCTCTGTCAGTTTGTGACTCTGTATGTCTGTCTGTTCCCTTGTATCTCTGTCAGTTTGTGACTCTGTATGTCTGTCTGTTCCTTTGTATCTCTGTCAGTTTGTGACTCTGTACGTCTGTCTGTTCCCTTGTATCTCTGTCAGTTTGTGACTCTGTATGTCTGTCTGTTCCCTTGTATCTCTGTCAGTTAGTGACTCTGTATGTCTGTCTGTTCCCTTGTATCTCTGTCAGTTTGTGACTCTGTACGTCTGTCTGTTGCCTTGTATCTGTCAGTTTGTGACTCTGTATGTCTGTCTGTTCCTTTGTATCTCTGTCAGTTTGTGACTCAGTACGTCTGTCTGTTGCCTTGTATCTGTCAGTTTGTGACTCTGTATGTCTGTCTGTTCCCTTGTATCTCTGTCAGTTTGTGACTCTGTATGTCTGTCTGTTGCCTTGTATCTCTGTCAGTTTGTGACTCTGTATGTCTGTCTGTTCCCTTGTATCTCTGTCAGTTTGTGACTCTGTATGTCTGTCTGTTCCCTTGTATCTCTGTCAGTTTGTGACTCTGTATGTCTGTCTGTTCCCTTGTATCTCTGTCAGTTTGTGACTCTGTATGTCTGTCTGTTCCCTTGTATCTCTGTCAGTTTGTGACTCTGTATGTCTGTCTGTTCCCTTGTATCTCTGTCAGTTTGTGACTCTGTATGTCTGTCTGTTCCCTTGTATCTCTGTCAGTTTGTGACTCTGTATGTCTGTCTGTTCCCTTGTATCTCTGTCAGTTTGTGACTCTGTATGTCTGTCTGTTCCCTTGTATCTCTGTCAGTTTGTGACTCTGTACGTCTGTCTGTTCCCTTGTATCTCTGTCAGTTTGTGACTCTGTACGTCTGTCTGTTCCCTTGTATCTCTGTCAGTTTGTGACTCTGTATGTCTGTCTGTTCCCTTGTATCTCTGTCAGTTTGTGACTCTGTACGTCTGTCTGTTCCCTTGTATCTCTGTCAGTTTGTGACTCTGTATGTCTGTCTGTTCCCTTGTATCTCTGTCAGTTTGTGACTCTGTATGTCTATCTGTTCCCTTGTATCTCTGTCAGTTTGTGACTCTGTATGTCTGTCTGTTCCCTTGTATCTCTGTCAGTTTGTGACTCTGTATGTCTGTCTGTTCCCTTGTATCTCTGTCAGTTTGTGACTCTGTATGTCTGTCTGTTCCTTTGTATCTCTGTCAGTTTGTGACTCTGTACGTCTGTCTGTTCCCTTGTATCTCTGTCAGTTTGTGACTCTGTATGTCTATCTGTTCCTTTGTATCTCTGTCAGTTTGTGACTCTGTACGTCTGTCTGTTGCCTTGTATCTGTCAGTTTGTGACTCTGTATGTCTGTCTGTTCCCTTGTATCTCTGTCAGTTTGTGACTCAGTACGTCTGTCTGTTGCCTTGTATCTCTGTCAGTTTGTGACTCTGTATGTCTGTCTGTTGCCTTGTATCTCTGTCAGTTTGTGACTCTGTATGTCTGTCTGTTCCCTTGTATCTCTGTCAGTTTGTGACTCTGTATGTCTGTCTGTTGCCTTGTATCTCTGTCAGTTTGTGACTCTGTATGTCTGTCTGTTCCCTTGTATCTCTGTCAGTTTGTGACTCTGTATGTCTGTCTGTTCCCTTGTATCTCTGTCAGTTTGTGACTCTGTATGTCTGTCTGTTCCCTTGTATCTCTGTCAGTTTGTGACTCTGTATGTCTGTCTGTTCCCTTGTATCTCTGTCAGTTTGTGACTCTGTATGTCTGTCTGTTCCCTTGTATCTCTGTCAGTTTGTGACTCTGTATGTCTGTCTGTTCCCTTGTATCTCTGTCAGTTTGTGACTCTGTATGTCTGTCTGTTCCCTTGTATCTCTGTCAGTTTGTGACTCTGTATGTCTGTCTGTTCCCTTGTATCTCTGTCAGTTTGTGACTCTGTACGTCTGTCTGTTGCCTTGTATCTGTCAGTTTGTGACTCTGTACGTCTGTCTGTTCCTTTGTATCTCTGTCAGTTTGTGACTCAGTACGTCTGTCTGTTCCCTTGTATCTCTGTCAGTTTGTGACTCTGTATGTCTGTCTGTTGCCTTGTATCTCTGTCAGTTTGTGACTCTGTATGTCTGTCTGTTCCCTTGTATCTCTGTCAGTTTGTGACTCTGTATGTCTGTCTGTTCCCTTGTATCTCTGTCAGTTTGTGACTCTGTATGTCTGTCTGTTCCCTTGTATCTCTGTCAGTTTGTGACTCTGTATGTCTGTCTGTTCCCTTGTATCTCTGTCAGTTTGTGACTCTGTATGTCTGTCTGATCCCTTGTATCTCTGTCAGTTTGTGACTCTGTATGTCTGTCTGTTCCCTTGTATCTCTGTCAGTTTGTGACTCTGTATGTCTGTCTGTTCCCTTGTATCTCGGTCAGTTTGTGACTCTGTATGTCTGTCTGTTCCCTTGTATCTCTGTCAGTTTGTGACTCTGTATGTCTGTCTGTTCCCTTGTATCTCTGTCAGTTTGTGACTCTGTATGTCTGTCTGTTCCCTTGTATCTCTGTCAGTTTGTGACTCTGTACGTCTGTCTGTTGCCTTGTATCTCTGTCAGTTTGTGACTCTGTACGTCTGTCTGTTCCCTTGTATCTCTGTCAGTTTGTGACTCTGTACGTCTGTCTGTTGCCTTGTATCTCTGTCAGTTTGTGACTCTGTACGTCTGTCTGTTCCCTTGTATCTCTGTCAGTTTGTGACTCTGTACGTCTGTCTGTTCCCTTGTATCTCTGTCAGTTTGTGACTCTGTACGTCTGTCTGTTCCCTTGTATCTCTGTCAGTTTGTGACTCTGTACGTCTGTCTGTTCCCTTGTATCTCTGTCAGTTTGTGACTCTGTACGTCTGTCTGATCCCTTGTATCTCTGTCAGTTTGTGACTCTGTATGTCTGTCTGTTCCCTTGTATCTCTGTCAGTTTGTGACTCTGTATGTCTGTCTGTTCCCTTGTATCTCTGTCAGTTTGTGACTCTGTATGTCTGTCTGTTCCCTTGTATCTCTGTCAGTTTGTGACTCTGTATGTCTGTCTGTTCCCTTGTATCTCTGTCAGTTTGTGACTCTGTATGTCTGTCTGTTCCCTTGTATCTCTGTCAGTTTGTGACTCTGTATGTCTGTCTGTTCCCTTGTATCTCTGTCAGTTTGTGACTCTGTATGTCTGTCTGATCCCTTGTATCTCTGTCAGTTTGTGACTCTGTATGTCTGTCTGTTCCCTTGTATCTCTGTCAGTTTGTGACTCTGTATGTCTGTCTGTTCCCTTGTATCTCTGTCAGTTTGTGACTCTGTATGTCTGTCTGTTCCCTTGTATCTCTGTCAGTTTGTGACTCTGTATGTCTGTCTGTTCCCTTGTATCTCTGTCAGTTTGTGACTCTGTATGTCTGTCTGTTCCCTTGTATCTCTGTCAGTTTGGCATGTATGGGGTAGACAGTTTGTAGGCGTGACCGGGAGCCCATAGTGATGGGTCATGCATTAAAAAATATTTAAAGTTCCCCGGGGAGTGAAGTATTACGGTGAAGGAACCAATGTGGGCGTTTGATGTAGCAATTGCTATGTGTAATTGTTATGAGCGTTTGAACCATTGCTATAGGATCTACGTCAAACGTCTACCGAATGCTTTGTGATACCGGCAGTTGTAGGGGAGACCAGGGCTAGTTTTATGGCTGTTGTTCCATGGAAAGTTACATTAAAGCTTTGCTGGTAAATACTCCAGTTGGCAAGTAGACCATAAAGGTATTGCCTTATGCAAGTCCATCAATTCTTTTGAGGGAATATTATCAAATTATATTGAAATATACAAATTATAATGAAACACACTTGATACTTTAGACTAACATGTTCAATGCATATATATAGCTACTTGCTTCAGTTTCTTGTTGAAGTTTCATTGACTCATAAAGAACTTATACATCAGACATTTTCTTCATACCTCAGTTGTTGTAGTGCTGTCATCTTTGAGACACTGGCAGCTAGGGATCCAATGGTTGTTGGCTTATCAAATCGGTTGCTGTCTAACCTGTGAAAATATATATGTATAATTAGGTATTAACATATTTGAAAGTAATTACAGCCTATAGATTGTAGTAGGTTTTTATAGAAAATGAATTGATGTTAGTGCACGTCTCTACTAACATTATATTTATTTCAGTAATCTGTATTACATAAATATTATATTGTCAACAAAAGGGAAGTCATAACAAAATTAGCATTTTACATTAACACACATATAATATATATATATATATATATATATATATATATATATATATATATATATATATATATATATATATATATATATATATATAAATATATATATATATATATAATATATAATATATATATATATATATATATATATATATATATATATATATATATATAAATATATATATAATTATATACCCTATTCGACCTATTATGCCTACATGCCCCTTTTTTAATCAGCAGGATCCATAATTATTGTAATTTGATTAGTGCAGAACAACTGAAAAGTGTCACCATCTAGTGTTAAGAAGTTGGCACCACTTTTCAGTTGTTCTACACTAGTCACCAAATAGTCAACGGCCTTGCTCTTTATAGCAAGGTCGTGTTTCAAGCACACTGTATGCTTATTAGGTCGAATACAAAATTATATACGGTAAAATCTGTGTATGACGTTTGGACACAGCTAAAAACGTTAAGGTGAGACACCACATGTTGATAGAATTTTTTTTATTTGCTTAATGGAATTTTTTTCAGTAAAATATTCAACTTTTTTTGCCAGACCCCCATTTCAATGGTAACAAATAAAATGGCCTCTTTTGAAGAGATACAATATTGGAAAATTGAAAATCAATGTCATTCTAAGATATAATTATAATTCTTGCACAACCATCTTCAGTAAATACTCTATTATAACTAGCAGAAAACATTAAAAAGGTTGTTTTTGTTAATAATTTATTTGTAAATTCCACAAAAAGCATATTTTTTCTCAGCAAATACTTACATAACTTTTAAAGTTTTGATTATTTTGATAAAATGTTTTGTAGAGAAGAGTAAACTGAATACAATCCTCAAAACTTTATTGGGCTAGCATAATTACTTCCCGAGATATCCTTCTTCCATATTTAAAAAACATCGTTTCAAGAAACATCGGAAAATGGGGTTTATTACTTGAAAGAGGCATGCTTTATTTATGATCAAAGTGAGTTAGAGGTATGTAACTGCTTTGAAAGTGAACTTTATTGATAGTAAATGTACACAGCTATCAGAACAGAGTGAAAATACATCTTGAGTAATTGTTTTCTCAAAAAATGCTATTTGACACACACAAATTGTAGCGAATACAAAGAATGGCATATAACAAACATATATATTTCACAAGTCATGTTATCATAGCACAAAGTAAAATTGGAAGAAGAATAAAATGTTAAACAACATTTTCATATATAATTACTATTTAAGGTATCCTTATCTGATGATCTAAAGAAAACGTTCTAATAGCGGCATATGGCTGGTGCAGCAGACGACTGAGGCAGCGAATGATGGATAATGGACCTGACGCATATCAGGTGTTTAATGATCAATGTATGGTGTTGATTATAGTATTATTGAACACTAAGAACATTTACTTCACTGAACACAGTCAAAGGCAACTCAGCCAATATTGAAAGGAAGACTTACAATATGTGATGCCACACGCCAAAACCAGGCTTTTCTCGACAATTTTACAAAACCATTTTATTACAGATTCAAATAGAGAAGATACACAGCTTTAAAATGACACCAACATGAAGAGTGTACCTTACTCATGGGCCAAGATTAGTGTACACGTTCTTGGAATAATAGTTTTGAGAAAATCAGCTTTAAAAACTGCATTGAAAAAATGCTTCTCCCATAGCAACCATGCACTTATAATGCTCCAAATGGAATGAAATTTTGTATGTTCCTCCAGTAGGTGTGTATAAATTAGATGCAGAAGTATAAAGTGGAAAAACCTATTATTTATTGAATGCCACCTCATTTACTACCAGGTTTGGTATTCTCGGAGACTACTGCTAGCACTGGGTGCCGAACCACTAAAGTAAATCCCTGAAATATCTTAAAATGAAACATTATTTGCACATTACACATATAATAACACTACACAATGTCAGTTTCCCCAATTTGGAAAGTCCGCTCCCGCTGGGCGCTGAGCCAACCAGTGCAGGCTCAATGACAATGTTGTCTTCCCCTGCCCCTGCCTAGGCGACTTTCACGGGCTCGACGCGGCCTTCGAAGTAATCTTCAATCACTGCAACTAAATTGCTGTCCTCGAGATTGCACCCCCTCGCACGATCCAACTCGGTAGCTAAATAAGCTTCTTTCGATGCCATAGTGCAATTCATTAACGAATCGAAGACAAAAACAGCAGGCGAAACTGGCGAACAAAGACGAAAGGAATGTGTAAACAAGCCGACTGCGCATGCGCGCTTACGTTTTCGACTAATCAGCGAACGTTTCGCAACTTCCATAGCAACAACAGCACTTTGTTGCTGGATAAAGTATGTATAATAGAAGCTGTTCTATTGGTCTAGAGTAAGAGATTCCCAATCACACGTGTAGTTGACGTCATAAGCTTTCCAGCCATGTATAACATGTGGGGTTTCCTACTTGTAAGCGAGCGAAGACAGTCGATCAAAAGCGCGTAAACATGGCTTTGTTTCAGACTTCTCAACCGCGACGTTAATCAGGGGCCTCAATAAAGTGCTAAATATTACTAGTTTGAACAATCTTTCAGCTTATATAAATGGATTTATGGAAAGCTGGATAATTTCGTTGTTCGACTCCGTCGTTAACCGATTTTCGACAATTCTAACGGGCACCATGCATTTTAGGCTCTTGCGCCGAACAAAATTTAGCGAGAAGCGCCTGGTTTTGGCGTGGCGCATCACATATAGTCCCTGTGGTCAAGTGATAGTTTGGAATGCATGACCTGTGTGAAATTACAGTATATGTTATCCCTACATCAGGGAAAATGTGATATACACCAATGTGTTTTATCATTGCCTAATCACTGTTTCCCTACCTGAGTTTTGTCAGCTGTGGCAGCTGATGCAGTGCGGTGGCCAAAGCTTCTGCCCCTGCTCCAGACAGCTTGCAGCCATTCAAACTGTAGCAACACATAAAGTCAGTATAATAATTTAATGAATCCGTTGTACATTGCAATACTAGAGTGTGGACTGGCCCTGTAGACACTTTACTGAAATATAACAAGGAAAGGTTTTAATCAGTGTCTGCCAGTGAATTAGTAGCTTACATCATTTTACATTATACAGTGTATGCTGGCTTATTAACAGCCATGTCATAACATAACAAATGCCCATTGCATTAGTACTACACGTTACTTAGTACTAGCTTACACCTGTCCATGGAGCAACAAACCAAGCGCAGCAGTTATCACCCAATGCTTGCTTGACAAATATTTTGCAGGAAAGAAGCTACAGCGACGCACTTTGGAGAGTGGCTCACCACTCAGTTCACCACTCAGTTCACCACTCAGTTCACCACTCAGCTCACCACTCAGCTCACCACTCAGCTCACCCCTCAGCTCACCACTCAGCTCACCACTCAGTTCACCACTCAGTTCACCGCTCAGTTCACCGCTCAGTTCACCGCTCAGTTCACCGCTCAGTTCACCACTCAGTTCACCACTCAGTTCACCACTCAGCTCACCACTCAGCTCACCACTCAGTTCACCACTCAGCTCACCACTCAGCTCACCACTCAGCTCACCACTCAGCTCACCACTCAGTTCACCACTCAGTTCACCACTCAGCTCACCACTCAGCTCACCACTCAGTTCACCACTCAGTTCACCACTCAGTTCACCACTCAGCTCACCACTCAGTTCACCACTCAGTTCACCACTCAGTTCACCCACTGTTTCCATCTTTCCATGAGAGGTACAAAAGCATATCAAGAAAAGTGGAAGACCAATGATGAGATGGGAGGACTGTGTGAAGAAAGATTTTGTGGGAGTGGGAGAGATGAGATGGGAGGACTGTGTGAAGAAAGATTTTGTGGGAGTGGGAGAGATGAGATGGGAGGACTGTGTGAAGAAAGATTTTGTGGGAGTGGGAGAGATGAGATGGGAGGACTGTGTGAAGAAAGATTTTGTGGGAGTGGGAGAGATGAGATGGGAGGACTGTGTGAAGAAAGATTTTGTGGGAGTGGGAGAGATGAGATGGGAGGATTGTGTGAAGAGAGATTTTGTGGGAGTGGGAGAGATGAGATGGGAGGATTGTGTGAAGAGAGATTTTGTGTGAGTGGGAGAGATGAGATGGGAGGACTGTGTGAAGATAGATTTTGTGGGAGTGGGAGAGATGAGATGGGAGGACTGTGTGAAGAGAGATTTTGTGGGAGTGGGAGAGATGAGATGGGAGGATTGTGTGAAGAGAGATTTTGTGGGAGTGGGAGAGATGAGATGGGAGGATTGTGTGAAGAGAGATTTTGTGGGAGTGGGAGAGATGAGATGGGAGGATTGTGTGAAGAGAGATTTTGTGGGAGTGGGAGAGATGAGATGGGAGGACTGTGTGAAGAGAGATTTTGTGGGAGTGGGAGAGATGAGATGGGAGGATTGTGTGAAGAGAGATTTTGTGGGAGTGGGAGAGATGAGATGGGAGGACTGTGTGAAGAGAGATTTTGTGGGAGTGGGAGAGATGAGATGGGAGGACTGTGTGAAGAAAGATTTTGTGGGAGTGGGAGAGATGAGATGGGAGGATTGTGTGAAGAGAGATTTTGTGGGAGTGGGAGAGATGAGATGGGAGGACTGTGTGAAGAGAGATTTTGTGGGAGTGGGAGAGATGAGATGGGAGGATTGTGTGAAGAGAGATTTTGTGGGAGTGGGAGAGATGAGATGGGAGGATTGTGTGAAGAGAGATTTTGTGGGAGTGGGAGAGATGAGATGGGAGGATTGTGTGAAGAGAGATTTTGTGTGAGTGGGAGAGATGAGATGGGAGGACTGTGTGAAGAGAGATTTTGTGGGAGTGGGAGAGATGAGATGGGAGGACTGTGTGAAGAGAGATTTTGTGGGAGTGGGAGAGATGAGATGGGAGGATTGTGTGAAGAGAGATTTTGTGGGAGTGGGAGAGATGAGATGGGAGGACTGTGTGAAGAGAGATTTTGTGGGAGTGGGAGAGATGAGATGGGAGGATTGTGTGAAGAGAGATTTTGTGGGAGTGGGAGAGATGAGATGGGAGGACTGTGTGAAGAGAGATTTTGTGGGAGTGGGAGAGATGAGATGGGAGGATTGTGTGAAGAGAGATTTTGTGGGAGTGGGAGAGATGAGATGGGAGGACTGTGTGAAGAAAGATTTTGTGGGAGTGGGAGAGATGAGATGGGAGGACTGTGTGAAGAGAGATTTTGTGGGAGTGGGAGAGATGAGATGGGAGGATTGTGTGAAGAGAGATTTTGTGGGAGTGGGAGAGATGAGATGGGAGGACTGTGTGAAGAAAGATTTTGTGGGAGTGGGAGAGATGAGATGGGAGGATTGTGTGAAGAGAGATTTTGTGGGAGTGGGAGAGATGAGATGGGAGGATTGTGTGAAGAGAGATTTTGTGGGAGTGGGAGAGATGAGATGAGAGGACTGTGTGAAGAGAGATTTTGTGGGAGTGGGAGAGATGAGATGGGAGGACTGTGTGAAGAGAGATTTTGTGGGAGTGGGAGAGATGAGATGGGAGGACTGTGTGAAGAAAGATTTTGTGGGAGTGGGAGAAATGAGATGGGAGGACTGTGTGAAGAGAGATTTTGTGGGAGTGGGAGAGATGAGATGGGAGGACTGTGTGAAAAGAGATTTTGTGGGAGTGGGAGAGATGAGATGGGAGGACTGTGTGAAGAAAGATTTTGTGGGAGTGGGAGAGATGAGATGGGAGGACTGTGTGAAGAAAGATTTTGTGGGAGTGGGAGAGATGAGATGGGAGGACTGTGTGAAGAGAGATTTTGTGGGAGTGGGAGAGATGAGATGGGAGGATTGTGTGAAGAGAGATTTTGTGGGAGTGGGAGAGATGAGATGGGAGGACTGTGTGAAGAGAGATTTTGTGGGAGTGGGAGAGATGAGATGGGAGGACTGTGTGAAGAGAGATTTTGTGGGAGTGGGAGAGATGAGATGGGAGGATTGTGTGAAGAGAGATTTTGTGTGAGTGGGAGAGATGAGATGGGAGGACTGTGTGAAGAGAGATTTTGTGGGAGTGGGAGAGATGAGATGGGAGGATTGTGTGAAGAGAGATTTTGTGGGAGTGGGAGAGATGAGATGGGAGGATTGTGTGAAGAGAGATTTTGTGGGAGTGGGAGAGATGAGATGGGAGGATTGTGTGAAGAGAGATTTTGTGGGAGTGGGAGAGATGAGATGGGAGGATTGCGTGAAGAGAGATTTTGTGGGAGTGGGAGAGATGAGATGGGAGGATTGCGTGAAGAGAGATTTTGTGGGAGTGGGAGAGATGAGATGGGAGGATTGTGTGAAGAGAGATTTTGTGTGAGTGGGAGAGATGAGATGGGAGGACTGTGTGGAGATTTTGTGGAAGTGGGAGAGATGAGATGGGAGGACTGTGTGAAGAGAGATGTTGTGGGAGTGGGAGAGATGAGATGGGAGGAAAAAAATGTATGATTGGACTTCATGGATAAACAGGAGAGCAACATTTGTCGTTTAATATTAACAAATACATCTTGTAAGAGTGTATTTGGTGTATATGTTTATATACGTATTTGTTTTAATTCCATTCCAAGAGTTCAAAAATTCTTCATCTATGTGTAACTCACCCTCCTGAGATATTTGTCAAATTTGTTTTTAAACATAATCATGCTGCTAGCATTTATACAATGTGTAGATTATGTATTTCATTTATTTTTAGTCCTCTGTGAGAATACGTACTTTTTGATATCCAATCTACACTGATTCTTTACTAAAGTTACTTTGTGTCCTCTAATTCTATCTTTCTTAACCCTAGGAGTGACCAATGATACATTTCCATGGTGTACACAAATCGGAATTATTCATAAGGGTGCCTTTAAAAAATCATAATATTGTTAATAATTATCGCAAAAATGTGACTGAGATATCATTTTGTTGCTATAAAGACTCTTTATTACAATAAATGATAAAGCACATAATCTTCTACATATTAGCTACAAAATAAAACAAAAATTACTCAAATATGTTGAGAACTTTTATTTTTATGATTTTTTCCAACACTAGCCTATGCCGAATCAGACAGATTGCAATATTGATGCAGAAACTTGAAATAATCCGGCCTAAAGTGCAATGGCACAGAACAAAGTGAGAAAACAAAATGTTAGATTAGTAAATAAAAAGTTCAGACGATCCAGATAACACGTGTTTGTAACAACGATGCTCATTTGCTGCATACAGCCCGCTCGCGCATTCACATATATTCGACTAGGCAAATCATAGAGCGTTCCAAAGGTATAACGTGTTACATATTTAGATACCATGAATGGAAACGTAAATTTATTCCGCGGAGCGTAGTCAAAGCAACCAAATATGCGCACCAACTATGTGACGCATTTTGTAAGCTAGATCATCATTAGCTATCATTGACTATTCTCATGAATAAATATGAATCAGAATGAAGCGTGATTCAGCTTTCCAATGATATCAGTTGTTCCCGCGTGATGTACTGGTGACAGAAATGAAAATTTTTCATACAGAGTAATACCAAAAACGTGTGGGCCGAATTCAGCTCAGTGGTCACTCCCAGGGCTAAGCGAGAAAAATATTTCTATCAAAATTGTTATACCCATTCAATATTTTATAAACTTCACTTTGAAGCTGCAACACAACACTGCTATGAAACTTTCACATCTGCACTTATTGTTACTACTACGTCTTTTTCTTTCATGGTAATTATTATATTTTATATAATATGTAATTATATTATTACAGGTTCACATGCATTTACATAAAAAATTTTTTTTATAACATCTGCCATATTTCAGACCATTTCACTAATTTATCCAGATCGTTTTGTAAATGTTGTTTATGTCCAACATTGTTAACTCTTCTAAACACTTTTGTATCATCTGCAAATTTCATTACCTTGCTTGTTATGTTATCATCCAAGTAACTGATATATATATATATATATATATATATATATATATATATATATATACATATACATATATATATATACATCGGTATTCTTGGCTTATGTTTATATAGGTTAGCGAAATGGCCCCACCTGTTTGTAATTAAATTTGTGTATTGGTGGTGGAATGTCTGTATTCTTTGCATTACATGTTCATGACGACTTCTTGATGTATATATGTTATCGTCATGCCTGTAGGAATGTGGGCTCTGAGAAACTTGCCAGACGGGGCTGTACATGTGTTCAGTTCCTGTCTGGTTTGCTTTGAGGAGCTCACATTCCTGTTAATGTGCTTCCCAAAGTGGCTGCGTGATAAGCAGTCCACTTTGCAATAAAACGTCATTTATTTGGCCCTTTTCAATCTCTACTACATCAGACTTGTGTTGGTTATTGCATAAATATATATATATATATATATATATATATATATATATATATATATATATATATATATATATATATATATATGAATTTATGCAACTCACCAGGTGCATAAAAATTTTTATGAAATAACCAAGACAGGTCGTCGTTAGACTTGCCCTGGGTGTCCGAGACTACACCGGAACTATTTGGCCAAATAAATTGTATTACTTCGCGCTAGCCAGCCAATCACGGCTTAGCGGAAACCAGTTCAAACCGGAGCCAGTAGCTTGAATCTTTCACTCCTGATTCAGTCTCTGCATTGCGAAGTTGTGACTAAAATTTGTCTCTCGAAATATTTTGTGTTTTTACCAACCGTTTTCAAATACGTTTTGAGAGTCCACACTTCGATCTGCGTCTACTGACTTGCAGGAGGAAGATCGCCTCAACACTCGTTTCAGCTGAGTATCGTTTCATTTGTTATTACTTCGTCGGTTGACTCGTGGTTAATTTGCTCTTGTTTCGTTTTATGTTTAAACTTCCCGCAATCGGCCATTCAATATGTCGGCGGCGAGGTCGGATCTAGATGTGCTTGTGCTTGGGCATAGCCATGCGTATTGGTTGGGCACGTTCATAGAATCTGCGGGTCTACTTGACGACTTAGAAAGACTAGGTCATACATGCACAGTTCATTTTATGGGTCGAAGGGGAGCGTCCGTTAGAACTTTCTGAGAACCGGCGACCATGACCCGGATTTCTGCCATTACAATTAGGTTCATTGTTCGATTTCATAATATTGTGTGTCATTTCAGTGTTGCTATTATTAACAGTGACACAACGTCTTACTGCGATGACACTTTATTTACTATCGTGGTTGGTGACCCCCTAATTAACTGCGTTTGCAATTCTTGCATTGATGTGTTATCGTGGGCGGTGTCCCCTAACTAACTGTGATTATAATTTTGCATTGATGTACGATCATGGGCGGTGTCCCCTAACTAACTGTCATTATAATTTTGCATTGATGTACGATCGTGGGCGGTGTCCCCTAACTAACTATGGTTACAATTTTGCATTGATGCACTATCGTGGGCGGTGTCTCCTAATTAACTATGATTATAATTTTGCATTGATGTACTATCATGGGCGGTGACCCCTAACTAACTGTCATTAAAATTTTGCATTAATCTATTAGTGTGGGCGGTGACCCCCTACTTAACTACGTTTGCAATTCTTACATTGATGTACTATCGTGGGCGGTGTCCCCTAACTAACTGTGATTATAATTTTGCATTGATGTATGATCGTGGGCTGTGTCCCCTAACTAACTGTCATTATAATTTTGCATTGATGTACTATCGTGGGCGGTGCCCCCTAATTAACTATGGTTACAATTTTGCATTGATGCACTATCGTGGACGGTGTCTCCTAAACAACTGTGATTATAATTTTGCATTGATGTACTATCGTGGGCGGTGTCCCCTAACTAACTATGGTTACAATTTTGCATTGATGCACTATTGTGGGCGGTGTCTCCTAATTAACTATGATTATAATTTTGCATTGATGTACGATCGTGGGCTGTGTCCCCTAACTAACTGTCATTATAATTTTGCATTGATGTACTATCATGGGCGGTGCCCCCTAATTAACTATGGTTACAATTTTGCATTGATGCACTATCGTGGATGGTGTCTCCTAATTAACTATGATTATAATTTTGCATTGATGTACTATCGTGGGCGGTGACCCCTAAACAACTGTGATTATAATTTTGCATTGATGTACTATCGTGGGCGGTGTCCCCTAACTAACTATGGTTACAATTTTGCATTGATGCACTATCGTGGGCGGTGTCTCCTAATTAACTATGATTATAATTTTGCATTGATGTACTATCGTGGGCGGTGACCCCTAACTATTAAAATTTTGCATTAATCTATTAGCGTGGGCGGTGACCCCATACTTAACTGCGTTGCAATTCTTGCATTGACGTACTATGGTGGGCGGTGACCCCTAACCAACTGTGATTATAATTTTGCATTAATCTATTATCGTGGGCGGTGTCCCCTAATTAACCGTGATTATAATTTTGTATTTATCTACTATCATGGGTGGTGTCCCCTAACTAACTGTGACTTTAATTTCACTTTGACCTACATATTTTAGTGCATTTGCAATTCTCACATTGATCTACTATCGTGGGCGGTGACCCCTCACCTAACTGTGATCCCATTTCATGTTGATCTATCGTGGGCGGTGACCCCACAACTAACTGCGATTCCATTTTCTGGTGATCCATAGTGGGCGGTGACCCCTGTAATCCCATTTAGTGTTGCTATTATTAACAGTGACACAACGTCAACTGTGATGACACTTGCTATCGTGGGAGGTGACCCCAACTTCTGGCACTTTTGCGTCGATGTACTTTCGTTGGCGGTGACCCCCTAATTAACTGTGTTTGCAATTACTGCTTTACTGCTTTGATGTACTATCGTGGGTGGTGTCCCCTAACTTACTGTGATTATAATTTTGCGTTGATGTTCTATCGGGGGCGGTGTCCCCCTACTTAACTGACTGTGCAATTCTTACATTGATGTTCTATCGCTGGCGGTGAGCCCTAATTAACTGTGATTACAACATTGCATTGATCTAATATTGTGGGCGGTGTCCCCCTAACTAACTATGCTTTACAATGTTGCATTGATCTACTACCGTGGGCGGTGACCCCTTAAGTAACTGTGATTCCACTTTGTGGTGATCTATCGTGGGCGGCGACCCCCTAAATAAATGTGATTACAACTTTGTATTGATCTACTATCGTGGGTGGTGGCCCCCTAACTAGCTATGCTTTACAATGTTGCGTTGATCTACTACCGTGGGCGGTGACCCCTTAACTAACTGTGATTACATTTTGTGGTGATCTATCGTGGGCGGTGACCCCCTAATTACTTGGTTACTGTCTTGTATTGATGGGTTATTATGGGCGGTGACCCCCGCCCCCAATACAATGCTTTTAACGAGTAATGTGGTGGCAGTTTCCAAGCGTTTAGCCGTTCACTCAGTATTGGCTCTTCCACAATGTGTTGCAGGATGGCTCCATCTAAGAATGTTCGTCGTGGACGACCTTTGCGCCACAGCCCGGTGGCAACAAGGTCGCGAGCAGCGGCTAGCCGCGCTTCCGTTGCACAATCGGCAATGGGCCACGTCGTGCAGCACCTTGAAGACGATCCGGCCCACCAGCAGGCCGTTCATCCGGTAGTGGGCGCAGCCGCGGGTCGAAGAGGTACAACGGAGGAGCGCTTGTCGAGTATGGAGCGCCGGCTTGAAGCTTCTGACAAGATGTTGCAGGAAGTCCACGCAATGGTGCGTGGTCTGCAACAACTGCCTGCGACCAACGCCCTACCTGCACCGCCTCCAATAGCGGTCCCTGTGGCAATGGCGGCGTCTGCCGGGAGGGAGCCCATCGCTCCGCCCTTGGCTAACCTTTGTCTATGGCCGCAGGGCGGCCATACACCAAGTCGGGTGGCATCATATGCGGCAGGCGCTCCACCAAGCCCCGTTCCAAGACCAATGTCAGCCCCGTGGCCAGAGGCCATATCTTCAGGTATCCATACAGGCAATGAAGTACACACTCTCCCCAGGGCATCCCGAGATCTAGTAGCCTCGTTTGCAACTTCAGCCCTATCCCGTCATTCCCGCGTGTCTGACAAGCTCTAAGCCCAGATTTGGTCCAGGGACTATGTTAGTATTTCTTCATTGTTGCATGACTCCTCACCACAAAGCTATTCTGTGTCAGTTAGGCCAGGCAGTGACGACGAGACCCCCATGTTCTGTGTCGCCCCTAGGGCAAGGAGCTGCACTGTGTCATTTGACCAATGGCTGCA